>JARFXV010001731.1:0-91661 GCA_031761425.1 Cosmopolites sordidus | reverse complement strand
TTATGAAAGTTCTACAGGATAATCTAATTTGTAGATGGTCGAAGAGTACAGAAATTTGTGTGATCATTTGGGTGAACAGCAGCTAGTTAAATTAAGGAATGGCAAAGCAGTTTTCCATGGAATCAAAATAAACATTTGAAGGAGTATGCAAAAAAAGAGAAATAGAAAAGCAAAACTACTATCCAAACAAAAAGTTAAAAAAATGGTATATTTCTATTCTATATAAAACAAAACAGTTAAAATATTTTGTGTTTTTCAGGATTTTGGTACATTTCATCTATTAATTGAACATATTTGTTCGATAAGGTATGTTTAAACATAGGTTAGAAATTTATTATATGCATTGAAGACTGATGGTAGGCTGACAGTGATTCCAGGATATGTTGTGGTACATAGTAGTAAGGTTAATCTTAAGGATAGACCTTAACAGGAGAGTCCCACACTTTGACTATAAAAGTTTTCCACTCAAAAAGGTGCCTTCTCTTATTTGGGAAATCTCGGGCTTGTCATGCATTAGAGTTAAATGGCAGACAGATTTATTTATATTTGCAAATATTATTAAGAGTCTAATGTGGTGGTTTGTAAAACATGTAAGGAGAAAAATCGCCATCATTTTAAAAATACTGAAAATCTTAATTAAAGCAATAATGTAGTATGGGTGGATTTTTTTTGAAAATATTGATAATATAGTTTAGTGTGGTGGTTTGAAGAATCGGTGTGGTGTTAAAAATATTGCAAACTCCAATGAAATCAATCAAATAAAAATGTATATAATTTTGGGTAGTGATTGTTTTTATTCTGAATTGATTATTAATCTAGTTTACATATTATGATCTACTGTAATATATTGTCCTAGTTGGGGGACGTTTTATTATGTATATTTAACAGTATATTTTTTATTGAAATAAAATTAGCGATTTAAAGAGTATGTATGTGTTTTGTTTTTCTAATTATGCATTATATTGTTTTTTCACTCAAAAAATAATTACAAAACTAGAAAATATCTTTTGGTTATTCAATATTTAACATTTTTCATTTATTTTAAAAACCAATATTTCAAATATATACAAAAGATTACTATTTATAGCATTATATAATTTTTTTTTGAGTATTTATTATCTGCTAAAACTGCACAATCGTGACATTGAGTGTGTTGAACTTTTCGTAATTTTTCATTCATAATCAAGGAAACTGTATAAGCTTTACTGTGAACTTTATGTTCTGGACATACACGTCCTTTTACAGTGCAAATACCATTTTTGCGGTAAGTTGAACAAAACCTATCGCCTTGTCACCGTATCTTTCTGGTGACACCCTACAAATAGTTTAATTATATTTAATAGAAATATTTTGTTTCTTATTTACATTTGCATTATTATTATTTTTTTAAAACTTACATCGACGCTTTAGCACCTTGAACTTCAGCTAAATTGAACCGAATGTCATTTTTCAGAAAATCTGTGACCTCAAAAATATCCACAGCAGGTATATTATCAGAATTAACCTTTATGAAGCCTTTGTCACAAATTACTGAACTAAATTAGTAATCAACAATATTTTATTTTGCACTTAACCACCAATAATATTGACAGTGTATATACGAATAGAAGCCATTGACAGTACTGACGTGGAAACACTTTAGAATTCTGACGTCACAAATATAGCAGCCAATCGCGGCGCGTTCTAGGTTAAGTGATTTTTATTTAAATTTTATACATTTTAATTCTTATAATTAATTGTAACAAGTTTTTAAAAAGTTTCTCGCAACGATTATTAATATTATTTATGATAAAGTTTTAAAATAAATTAAAAATAAATTTTTTATTCAAGAACCTAATTGCAAACTCAAATAGGTAAAATGAATATCTTGCAAGTATTTATGTGCACCTACTGCTAAAAATAAGAACCAGAAGAATCCTTAAAATAACCAAGAAATACGAACTCTGTCAAAAGGTCAGAAGAGGTAGGTTCGAGGATTCGGTAGGCGGTTATAGTTTAGTAGCTAGAAATGAAAGAAGAGATAGACTAATACAGTTTGCATAAGAAAATGAAATGGCAATTGCAAATACGCTATACAAGTTGCTTGAAAGAA
Source organism: Cosmopolites sordidus (assembly GCA_031761425.1). Taxonomy (NCBI): domain Eukaryota; kingdom Metazoa; phylum Arthropoda; class Insecta; order Coleoptera; family Curculionidae; genus Cosmopolites; species Cosmopolites sordidus. Next base: position 89,569 of record JARFXV010001731.1, on the reverse strand, counting down.
TATCCATATCCATGGAAATCTCTTCCTGACTCCAAAGAACATATAATGCGAAGCCAAATCGACTACATAGTTAAGAAACGATATCGCAACAACATTTTATCCATACACACCTATCCAGGAGAAAACATAGGATCCGATCGTAATCCGGTGGTAGCGAGGTTAAATCTGAGATTGAAAAGGATAAAGATAATAAAACAAACAAGTGAAAAACTAACATTAGTAAACTCAGAGAAAGTGAAACAAAAGAACAAGTCCAGTAGGAAATAATCACTAACCTCGAATTAGCCATAACAAATATTGAAAAAAAATCAAATGAAGAAGAAAAAAATCATTAAAAACGCAATAATGAATTCAAGTAAGAATTTACTAGAAATCCTGAAAACGAAGAAGAAGGATGATGAAGAAATATTGACATTGATGGAAAAATGAAAAACACTAAAAATGAGCAGTCCAAATGAATACTAGAAAATCCAAAAGTTAATACAAAAAACATTAAAGAAACGTGGCTCAATGGTCGTGTGTGTGTGGAAATAGAAAGGTTGGATGAAAGACACGACAGCTTTAATGTGCATTAAAAAAGTTAAAGAAATAACAAGAATTTTGAGGCGAAGACCATGTAGTATACTAGATAATAAGGATGGGGAAGTAATATAAGACACCAAAAAGAAGCTCCAAAGATGGACAGAATATATCCAACAACTTTTTGAAGACCACAAACAAGACAAAGAACAGACCGCAAGAACAAATAATAATAGTCGAAAAAGACTAACTAGGCATAACAATAGAAGAGGTTAAATATGCACTTAAAGGTATAAAAAGTAATAAAACATCTGTACCGGATGCAATACCAATAGAATTAGTAAAATTATTGTGAGATGACCAAATAAAAATAAAAACAAACTTTTTCAACTCTATTTACAGCACAGGTATTATACCATCAGAACGGTTGACTTTAATTTTTTGTTATAATTCCTAAGAAATCAAATGCAAAAAAGTGTGAAGAAAACCGCACTATCTTTTTAATGGAGTCACTTACTTAAAACCTTCCTAAAGATAGTATATAATCGAACTCATCGATATTTAGAGGAGGAGTTGGGCAATACGCAGTTTGGGTTTAGAAATAGGCTTTGTACTAGGAATGCCTTCTTTAGTTTTAATATAGTGGTCAAATGGTGCCTTGATGTCAATAAAGAAATTTATGTGTGTTTTGTAGGTTATGAAAAGGCCTTCGATAAAGTAAGGCATAAGAAATTGATACAGCTACTAAGAGAAAGGTAAATAAATAAACTAGATTTGAGAACTACTCACCGACACTTTATAATATGTATTAAAAGGCCATGATTCATTAATCATTTTGAAGAGAAACAGCCAGCGTGGTAGTAAATGGAGTTCCTATTAATAAAATAAGGTATGCCGATGGTCCGCCGATGGATGGCGGAAAATATCGAGGACCTACAAAAAATAACGAAAACGATGAGAGGAATCTCTACAAGCAAACTCTACATATTGAATATGAACCTAAAAAAAACAAAATACACGTGTTTCACGAAACCACCCAATAACAACTCACTGTTAAGAGTAAACAACATTAATATTCAGCGAGTGGATAGATACAATCGGGATTTGGGTTAATTAATTCAAAGAACGGTAACACCGAATAAATAAAACCAAGGATAGAAATATCTTCAATACATTCTGCAAGATAAAATCTTTCTACTGCTGTAGAAAATAGAAAATTGGATAGGGACAGGATAGTCATAATGGTTACCAACCTTCGTTTGATCACGTCACCATAAGAAGGACTTAAAGCACTTTTGGAAGAAAGTCTTTGTCGTACACTGCTGGAGCTCGAACAGGAATTCGGAATAACACCACAAGTCATTTCTAACCGCCTACAAGTTAGGAAACATTCGAAACAAGAGTCGTTTGGCCCCCGATGAATTTAGTGCTGAGAATAACAGTAGACGATTTGATGTTGTGTAATTGTTCTCCAGGTTGAAGAAAAAATCTTCCTGCATAAGACTGTGGAATGTGACGAAAGGTGGATATTTTACGATAATCCAAAGAAGCGAAAATTGTATGGGAATCGTTGTGAGCTTGAAAGCAAGTATTGCAAAATCAAATATCTACGCCAAACAGGGTTTGCTATGTATATGGTAGAATTAGCTCGGCGTTGGGCATTATGAATTGCTCCAATGTGACCAAACGATCACTGATGATCGTTATCAACAGCAACAAATTCGTGTCAGTAAGGTTCTGGAAGAAAAAAGTTTTATACTGACAAGGAAAGTAATTTGCCTTCATGCCAACGCAAGGCCAGAAACATTTAAAAGAATTGGGTTTTTTTAAATATAATTATCGATTTTTTAACTTCATTGTAAAACTTTATCTTAAATAATATTCATAATCGATGCGAAAAAGTTATTTTTTTTACAATTAATTATGAATTAATTAAAATTTATAAAATTTAAAAAAAAATCACTTGCCTGCCAACACGCCACGATTGGCCGCCATGTTTGTAACATCATTATGGTAAAGCGTTTTCACGTCACTATTGTCAACGATTTCTACCTGTATATATATTGTCAAAATTATTGTTGGTTAACTGCAAAATAAAATATTGTTGGTTACTAATTTAGTTCAGTAATGTGTGACAAAAGCTTCATAAAAGCTAATTCTTATAATATATCTGCTGTGGACATTATTATGGTGATAGATTTATAATATTAAATTATATTTTTATTATAATAACTTGATGTTAACTTAAAAATAACATTAAATAAATTTGTTTTTAAACGTAATTAGTAATTAATTTTTTTAAATGGATATTAATAAATTTATGTTGATATTATAGGTTATTGTAAAATCACTAATGCTACAGCAATGATATCAATAGTGTGTAAAAGTCAAGATATGATTAATAACTGAGAAAATCAAAGTCTCGTAGTCTTCCGATGCATTCTATATTAATACGTAGAGCAGCAATTCCACAAAAAAACAGTCACTATCCAAATTATATATATATTTATTTTTAAAATAATTTGATAATTTTCATTGAAGTTTCGAATACTTTTAAAACCACACTGACTTTTTAAAACTACCACATTAAATTCTATTAACAATAGCTTATAAAATAATCTAATCTATCTAATAAAAAATCCACCCATACTACATTATTGATTTAATTAAGGTTTTCAGTATTTTTAAAACGATGGCGATTTTTCGCCTTACGTTTTTTACAATTTACAATATTAGACCCTTAATTTAATAATATTTGCAAATATAAATAAATCCAGCTGCTAACTATCTACAATGTATGACCAGCTAAAGATTTCCCAAATAAAAGAAGGCACCTAACCCATTTTTTTTTGGGTCAAAAGCTTTTAGTCACACAAATTTCTGTACTACTCGGCCATCTAAATAGACGATCCTGTAGGGCTTTCTCATTGTTACTACCCCCGGTTGTGTTGCTACATGTAGATTCTTTGCGAGCACACAGGAATATTCCTTCTTACAAATTTGGCATATTAATTTGTTTTCCCTACAGAAATTAAATAATATAAATAAAAATTATAAAAACGAATGCAATACACAAAAGGAACTTACCTTTGACCCTCAATATCTTTGTGTAAAGATATATGAGTATAACGTCGAAAACAGCTCCGAAAGCCTAAATAACAATTAAAAACAAGTATATTTTCAAATCGCTAGCAAACCAATAAATACAGTCAAATATATAGGTTAAACCCCGGGACTCTGATTTTTTCCCAACGTCTTTTCGGAAAGAGCGCGAAAGAAAATTTAGGTGTAACTTCCGAATTATTCCGAGCCGACCCGATATTGGTGTTCATGTTTACCTTTTTACCATTGTGAAATCAAATTCGCTCGGGTTTTTTTCGGGAACTGTCGGCGGTACTAAGTTTAAAAATGTAATTTCAATTTGATATAACTTTTTTATTATAAGGAAAAATTTAAATAAAAATAGTTTTGTAAAACTTATATATAATCTTTCCATTTATGACAAAAAAAATGTGTTCAAAACCTTAATTCTGGAAACGATCACCGAGTTGGGCTGGGGGATTTTAACGCACCCAGCGTACTCTCCAAAGCTGGTCCTTTCACAATTTCATTTCTTCCGATTCCTGGAACATCACTTGGCTCATAGCCACTTCACATATTTTAAGGAAGTCGAAGAAAGCCTCAATGACCATATCGCATAAAAACGGCCAAGTTATTTTCAATTCGACAGTTGCCTGAAAAATGGCGAAAGTGATTTAAGTGAATTGAAGTGATTAAGTGAAGAAAGTTAAAGTGATTATTTATTTTTTACTTTATGAATATGTACCTGTAAATACACTAAATATTGAATTAAAAGGATTAAAATCAAAGCAAAAAGAAGGTTAGTTTATGACAAATTAAAACGGAACTGAACGAATGGCTGATCAAAATCTTCTTATCTTATGTTCTAATATTATTTGTTATATGATAAATAAATAAACATCAGAGATAATAGATATTTTAATTTTATTTTTGATAGAAATAAATGTTGATGTTTGGCTCGATCATGTTTTTCCATCGAAAGTCGCGGATCACTACGTGACAGCGAAAATGTATACGTAAATTTAACCAACCATTCTTTACATTTTTTTAAACAAAAAGTTTCGTTATAACATATATCCAAAATGTAACCATTTCCGTGAAAAACAGATTAGATGGTTTATTATTATTTTTTTTAACAATGACAACGTCGTATTTATTATTATTTTTTTCGATAGTCTCATCATCTTGTTCTATCAGAATCTTGTTCTATCAGTTCTTGATCTATCAGAATTCAGGTTTTGTTGCATTGACCTCTTAAGGTATTATTTGAAAATTAAATATAATAGATTTATAATCATTTATTTCATATGTTACCATATAAATTTGGTTTGTTTTCTTATACAAAAAGATATTGTCATTAAATAGCAAAGTTAAAATTACTAGCACTAATATTTACATTATAACATCGTTTGAACGATTCACTTCACGTGATTAATTGTGAACCACCATCTTATTCCTTGTGAAAAAAGCTTCGTCAGTTGATAAAATATTGTACAAAGAATTAGAATTCCTTTGATTTTGGAGTGATTGTACCCTTTGTACATGATAATGGTAGAGTAATTACTATTTTAGTGTTCTATGTACAACTTAATGGGAAACTCGAACTTGTCGCGCAACACGTCGAGTACTTCTGGTAGAATTACCTTCAACAAGATGTAAAACTTGTTATTCGACTTCAGAGCCGATTTATCGCTACCGACCATATTCTTGAAATTTTAGGACCACTCTACCCGTAACCAAAAGTTTTTAAACACTTGGACAAATGTTTGGTGAACAGGAAGCAGCCTTGATGAGTATCCTTGCCTATAAATACGCCTAGCTCCTTCGGAATTTGGACAGCTTTCCCGTAAATAAGAAGCATATCCCGATATTCTCGTACAGAATCTTTAGTTATAAATCGAACTTAAATGCACGCACTCAAAAACTAAAATTATTTTTGTCGCTATTTTGAAATAAATTTTTTCTGGTGGCGATATTGCGACGTTGCAACATCCTTCAGGAAATAAGGTACAATTCTTAATTAAAAAAATATATATTTTAACAATATTCATTAGTTTATTCGTTAAATAATAATCAATAAATATTTCATGTTATTTCTTATCATAGCTTTTCGATTAATAATTTAGTAATTTTCAAATTTTTGCAATATTTGAAGTGAAAACCTTAATTTTTTATTAAATATCTTGTAAATACTTAATGTGTAGCTAATATTTTAGTTACTCACCAAGACTATGAGGACGTATGAAATTACTGCGTAAGGATATTCCCTTGAGTTTCCATTATATATTTCATCGACAACTTTTAAATACAAAGCAAACTGTAAAAGCCATGAGCCTGCTAATAATGGTAAAAGCAAAAGTTGAGGTAAAAACATATTATTCAGTAGCAATATAATGTTATGTAGCATATTAAATAGCATTCCTATTCTTCGAATTTTCTTTAATAGTACTTTATTGTCATATATTTGACTAGACCTTATATCCCATAACATATTATGTAGACTTTTGTATTTTTCATGGCATATACATAACATAATAATTGTCGTGAAAGAAATGCACGTACCAAAATACAAAAACACTATTTCTTGTTGACAATATAACAAACATGCAGTTAGAAAAATCTTCAAGGTTTTCATATTTCGGGGGGCATAATACCAAGAACATACCACTAGTTCCATAATAACAACTGTAAGGAAATATTTCGATACTTTCCTTTTAATTAAAGCTTCATTTTCTTTATCTATTTTAATATTTTCGATATTTTCAATTATTCTTAATTTCTTAAACAACTTTTTATATATATTTTTCTTCGTAATTGTACATATCAAGCTAGTTATGACGAAAAGCCATATTAGTGCATTGGATAGAGTGTCTGTTAATATTATCACCGTATTCCGTTTAAAGAACATGAATCTTCCAATTACTGAAAGTAAATTTAGAATAGACATAACAATTACAATAAAATATATTTTGAAATTTTGATGCGGAGTGGATACTAGTTCATATTCACTGAAAGAATACTGAGGAAATACTCCGATAAATATAAAAAACGTTGAAAGAGGTTTAAGAAAGACAACCGATGGCCTTATTGCACCTGAGGTCATTTTCAATATGTGTCGTTGAAAAACTCGGACTGTAATGTAAATGCATTTTTCTGGTGCATTTATAGATTACATAAGGTATTCTTTTGTTATACAATTGCATGTTGTTTACTCAATTTCGTAATATACCACACAATAGTTCATTAAATATATTTAGTTCACAAATGTGTTGATTTGTTATTTTTCTTTAGAATATAAATATAATTTAATTAATTCATAAAATACATTCAAATTAACTATATTGGAAAACAACAAAGGATAAATATTTCAGTCACAATGAAAATGCACTTACAATGTAGCATATATTGAACCCTCAGACTCGTTTACCATTGTTTCTAAACGCGATTGAAAATATGGCAAAATAAACAGTTAAAACTACTTGTTTTTATCATGTAGTATATTCCAGACTTTTCAGTCATTTCTTTAACCCTCCGTTCAACGGGTGGGGTCTGTGAGTCTACGACAAAATGAAATTTCTTTATATTCTTTTAAATATTTGTTTGCTAATTTCTATATTTAGAGCACCTTTCAAGAACATGAAAAGCAACTATTTTTTTAATATATAAATAATAAAAAAAAATTCAATAGCTTTCATGTGATATTTTGTTTTAATAAACCCCAGCCGTATGAATGTGTTCCAAGTTGACAACAGTGGTACTATTCCTAGAGCATTGGAAGTCATTGAATAATTTAGTGATCCCCCAGCCGATCAGTTCGAGGTCAAATAAACGGATCGTCTATCATTTGTAATGTGTTTCTATTGATATTGAGTAGTGAAGCGGAAATATTATTTGATTGTATTTACATGTTATGAAAGGGTAAGTTCTTTAAAACTTTAACCTTCTGATTTCTCTTACCAGATGTTATGTATGTTATGCATGTTAGTATTGCGAAGTGGATCCATATGAAGAGGAAGTAAAGGGACTAACCCAACTTTATAAAAAAAATTTAACGGACAGTGAAATTAATGATTCCAACGATGATCACCGAACGGACGAGCACGAAGAAAATATTGGCGTTGATAGAAGTTTATTATCAAGGTAAGGACGGGACTAAATGGAGAAAATCAATTTCATCGCGAAATGTTAAAATTGGCAAAAAAACATAGTCATTAATTTGCCAGGGGTTATTGGAAACGAGCGACATGCATTGTCACCAATTATATTTGTAGATAAAAGATATTGTAGATAAAAGATTATATATATACACTAAGATATTGTAGTTTAAAACACAAACCTATACATGGAAACGATTTCGGTTAGATACAAAGACAAGGGTGACTGTAGGCCTTCAGACTCTTTGGAAATTAGGACACTGATAGGTTTGCTATATTTGGCTGAACTTCAACATGGATCACGAATATATCTGATAGAGTATTGATCTTCAAATGGTATTTCGAATAATACAAAATACACAACAAAATAGATATTTCCTGTTATGCTGATGACTCAAAGCAGGTTCGTGTTTTATTAAAATGTCTCCGATTTGATGATACCACGACCAGAGATCAGAGAAAGCAGATAGATAAACTTGCAATTCATACTATTTTCTATAAGTTTAATGAAAATTGTAAGAATTACTCAATAGGAGATTACGTGACATTAGATAAAATGCTATTTACATTCAGTGGTAGATGCAGTTTCCGTATGTATATAGCGAATAAGCCCGATAGATATGGACTTAAAGTATTCTCTACTGTTGACTCCAAAATATTATACACCTCCCACATGCAGATCTATGCTGATGTTCAACTCTATTGTTCATATAAAACTGATAATCTTACCTCTGCAGTTACTAAAAGAATGTGCTCACATTTATCAGGTTCGGAAAGGAATGTTACAATGGATCGTTGGTTTACAGGATATGCTGTTGTGAAGAGTCTACAAAAAGAGCACCGCCTTACAGTCGTTGGTACAATTAGATTTAATAGAAGAAAACCCTCTCCCAAAATAACGCAAACAAAAAATAAGCTAGTAAACTCTTCAGTATTTGCATTATCTGATAATATGACCGTCGTATCATATACACCCAAATAAGGAAAAAATGTGCTTGTCGTTACACCGAAACGATAGTATTGATGAAGAGAGAGGGAATCTGCAAACACCTGAGATAATCACTTTCTACAACAGTACAAATATTGGAATAGATGTTGTTAATAGAATGATCACATCATACAATGTTGCAAGAAGTACAAAGTGTTGGCCAATTGTGATATTTTATAACTTGCTCAATATTACTGTAATCAACGCATTTATAATTTATAAGGGCAGCAGTCCAAATAACAAATTCGCCAAATGTTGTAGACTGTTTCAAAAAAATCTTGCTATGAAACTAATGCAAGAAAACATGAAAAGAAGAGCAGCTGACAAACACCTACCACGAAGTGTGCTTACCTCAGCTATAAAGCTTACAAGTGTCACTGAAAAATGGATGTACCAGATCCTGCCCCAGGTCAGAGAGGAAATTGTAAAAATTGCAAGAGACATAAAACACGTTTTTTTTTCAGTTTTTTCAAAGTTAACAGTTTGAGAGCCTCCAGTTTGTGCATACTTATTTTTTTTATACCATGTTTTTTTACGTTAATTTGACTATTTTTTAATAAATACTTAAAAAAAACGGCGTTTTTCATCATTAAAGTTATTTCCGAATTTAATAGAAAATATATGTAAAAATTGTAACTTATTAATTATGATTGACGTACAAGCATATAATTTTATAAACGATTTTATATCATACAGTGATCACATTCCTATGAATCTCAAGAAAATCCCACACGTCCGAATGTGAAACTGATTGGCCACCCGCTGAACGGGAGTTAACTGAATTTTTCGATCATTTGTATTTCTATCCAACCTTAACACTGTCAGATTTTTCTAAAACGTCCACTTCAAGTGCATGTATTCTGCTTTTATTTGCTTCGGTCTATCTATACTTCCGACTCATAAAGTGTTACGATTCGAAAGTTTAGTTATTCTGTTAAAAATATATATTTGGCAATGGCTGAACGGTCCGGATATTGTATGTTATTTCGGATATTTCTAGCTATCCCCACCTCTCGAAGGAGTGTAAAAAGGCAAAAAGGCAGCTAGGCAGTCAGTTTAGTCAGTCTCATTTATCAGCTTTTTGGTGAGTTTCTTTGGTCTCCAAGAGCCACAGTTGGTGAAGTACAGAATAGGGAGACCTGTGCGGGTGCACAAGTCCCAATAAGTAGTAAATATATTACGATATCTATAGTAGTAGTATTAGTAGATTACTGTATGTGCGGTTAGGGTCGAATTTCAGCCCTCAGGGCGATTAGTTTGCTGCCCACTGGTCCAAAACATCTACCAATTGCTCCATCAGACTGGCCGTCCACCGAGTTTTACCAGGACAATTACCATCATAATGAGGTTGCGCCGGAAACCAGTTATAAATAGATATAACTGGTCTGAATTAGTTATATTTATTTATCTGATGTAAGGGAATTACTAGCTGGCATCGTAGATGATTAGTTTTTCGTATTAAACAGCTTGTTCTGCTAAAAAGCATCTGGTTATTTCGATCAAATATTATTATATTGTACGTTTCTAATATATTTTTATTATACATTATTAAGAGTATTATTCAGTGCTACTCTCCCCTAACTATCTTATGGTATACCATACAGCTACCCCCCTTCCAAATTTGAGTCTGAACAAATCGACAACTACCAGGGGCAGTCGAACAGAAACCATGTGGCGCTTAAAAAGGGTAAGTATGGAAGGGGGGTTAGGGGTACTTTATTATTTCCTTACTCCATAATCTATTCAATATTCATACAGCTCTTCTTCCTTATCACATTCGCTGTCGAATTTATTTTTCGTTTTTTTCATATTTTCTGTTTTTACTCGCCATCATTGATGCTTGTTCCATTTTGATATTTTCTCATCATAGTCTAATATAACATCCGCTGTTTCTTCCGCTTTCTAGATAAATATTTTGATATTCCTATTATCAATATTTATTCTCATATCGCTACATTAAGTTTCCAATTTTCTCACAAAACATTCGACATAAATCTTGTGCCAGGCCTTATCTGAATCCTTTGTCGTTTTAATTTTAGGCAGTCCTTGTCTAAATCCGTTGTTACAAGTAAATGTTTTCATTACTTCTTCTCCGATTTTGAATTGTTTGTATCATTGTATGGCTTATTTTGCGGCTTTCAAAGCTTGCTTTAGTTAACGCACTAGTAGAATATCATTCCCTGCATATCATAGATAAGTCGATGGAAAGTAAATGTCAGGATTGACTTGTAACAATATCCTTTTTTACTAACTGACTTAGAAAGAACAAATTTCCTATGGATGATAGTCCCGCACGAAAACAGTTTTGTTTTTCGCCCCTAAAGATTGACTATTGTTGTTCTACTTAGCCATACAATCGGCTGAACGTGAGTGTCCTCTTTTTTCAATAAAAATAACACATTTTTTCTTCTATATTTTAATGATATACAGTTTTTATTGATTCTGATATCTATTCTTTAGCTTAATAATTCAATATGCCATAGTTTCAGTGTACCATACTTTAACAATTCTGCAACTATTTCGCTTGGTCCATTTTTCCTACTCTAAATATTCTTATAGGAAATAGGACCTCCGAAAACTTATAGATTATAAAAATAAAAATAATATATACAGCTAATATAATAATATATAATAATATATAATATATACATAAATATATATATATATATATATATATATATATATATATATATATATATATATATATATATATATATATATATATATATATATATATATATATATATATATATATATATATATATATATATATATATATATATATATATATATATATATATATATATATATATATATATATATAGGGTGATTTTTTTAGTGCGCCCGAACGTTAAATTAAAATAAAACAATGACCGAATTAGATACAACGAAACTATTTATTTTGTGTGAAATATCATTCAATGGCATTAATGTTTTCAATTCAATGCAAATCCATTGTTCGTTTACGATGACTATTGGAAGTTCAGACTCGATAAAAAATAATAATAATAAAATTAAAGCCAACAAACTGTATTCAAAAGCACAGAATATAGATTGGGATTAAATTTGGAGCAAAATAAAAATTTCTACTGCAGTAACATACAGGTGCATAAATCAAAATGATATAATAAACTGATTTCAACCATCGAAGTCATCCGAAAGAAATATGTCTCCTATATCAGTGATTCTTCTTCCTACACAAAACTAGAATATAAATCGATAATTGCAAACGAACAACTAAGTAGAAGATTCGTAAAAAACGCCAATATAAAACTATTTCACATAGACCGATTGAAACTTCTTCGAGAGCCAGGAAAGCTACAGAACTTGTCAACTAAGTTGTTGCCAAATTTGCAGTTTATATTTAGTAAATTTAATTTTTACCATCATTTAAAAGTAAACTGCTAAACAGCTTCGACAATTGGATGTATCATCTAAACAGAAGTTTAATACAAAATGCAAATAGTACAGTAATTCTGACACACTGACTGAAACGTATGCTAGTGCCAGGAAAATAGCAGATCGTAGCATCTGCGTAGTGCGTAATATATTTTTAGTCAAGTATAATGTAAAAATGCAAAAATTGTATCAAAATCAGTTTTGCAATCAATTATAAGTTAACTGCTAAACAGTTTGAAGAATTAGAAGTATCATCAAAGTAGGTTTATTGCCGTGAGAATTATTTTAATGATATTTGATGATAAAAAAGAAATTTTATATTTTGCCCTTTATTGAAGCCCTTGTTTAATGTAAATTTATTAATTTTTTGAAAAAGTTCACTATAAAGACAAAATCGCCCCCGACGAATTAAACTGCACTAGAATCAATGCATTGGTATTCATATCGTCTCAGTCTTTTTCAAAGCCCATTCTTTATCGTCCCCATACTCAATCAAACTGACCAAATGAAGTCCGAACATCCTCCACTTCGAGGTCTGCGGCATCGACCTTGCGAAGCTGACGTCAAATTTTTCAGCCCCTCGATCCTGAGACACGTACAAACGACGACATATTTCAAACGGTCACCGGGGACTCGGCAAATGAGCGACCGCGCGACTCTTTTGTAGAGTGCAGAATAGGCAATTTGTGCGCATCCCTTGTTAATGTCGTCAGATATGATTGCCGGTGTTAGAAGGTCGAGAACAGAATCAGTAATTCGATGATCTCGCTGATGGATCTACTTTTTTCATCGCGTTCATTTTGTCGACGGTATTCGTTAACGTAGTACGAGGGCAGGTTAGGCAATTTTCGCTTGACTAGAAAAATAAATTTCTTATTTTAATGGTGTAGGAACTGTTTTATTTTGTTTCCTTATTTTATATTAAATAGTTTTAGATTTTTGAAGTTATACTAATTTTGCCGCGTTGGGATGGTTCGCCATTTGTCAAGATTTGTTTTTTTATTAATTACGCCAAAGAAGTATAACTTCTTACGTGCGTACATAAGTACACTCACGCTTTTTTTAATCTATTTTTAAAATTAAGCATTTGCCATTAATCGATTTTATAGACGACTTTTACTTAAAAGAGGAATATACCTTTCCATTTCCCTTTGCCTCGCCCGAAGTTATTAAACTGATTTTGATGTAAGTGTCCCATGTTTTATTTCCATATGTCATAATGGAGTTGAGACTCCTAAATGACTGCCAGCCACATTTAACACGTGATTCCCCCTCAATTGCCCCTCAATCCTCTGCTCAATATATATATATATATATATATATATATATATATATATATATATATATATATATATATATAGTGATCCACAATACCCAAATCTGGTCCTAAAACAGACATTTTTTTATCCTGAGCATATTTATTGAACATAACCTGACTCTTTTTCAGGTTTATAATAAAGCCAAATGATTGCCTCGCCCTTTGCAGTTCTTGTATGTGGTTTTGTAGCTCATCTGGGTGTTGTGAAAGGAAAACGACATCGTCTGCGAATCTAAGATGACTTAAGAATGCATCACTGATTTTTATTATATCATTTTTCCAATCCAGATTACGGAATACCTCTTCAAGGCAAACTGAGAAAAGATCAGGCCATATTGTATAACCCAGTCATACAGCCCATACTACATTGATTTTAACTTTTAACTAAAGATCATCCATGTGTACTATCGCTGTGTGACATATATGCATATGTGTGCGGTATGTGTTCCTCATACATGGATGGCAGTAAGTTCACTTAGGCTCTGTCTACTGCATGGTTAAGCATTATTAAAAAAATGTATCTATATATATATATATATATATATATATATATATATATATATATATATATATATATATATATATGCAATGTCAGATTTATTTAGACTGCGTCCAATGAGCCGTAGTTGTAATGAACAGTAGTTGACGACTGTCATCATACATCCAACCGTTGTGTTCCACAATCTCATGTGGAACACACAACAACCTGCGTCTCCGCCTTAATGAGCATTATTGTTGATTGATGACTGGAGACGAGCCCCACTCATCCCTTCAACTGCAAGGCATATGTTTCGTCTCTTGATGTTTAGACTCTTCAGAGTACCTACACATGCTCCCCCATCTAGAATAGTTAGGCCCTATCCAACGGTTGGGTGAATGATGACACTCCACTACTGTTGTCTTATTGGATGCAGTCCAAAGAAATCCGACATTGCATATATACGCCATCCGACAGGAAGTCGGCGAAAACATTGGTTGTTGGCTGTGTATAGGGTACAACAGTTACAACAGTATCTGTCAAATATCTCTATGTAACTGTATCTGAGTAATATTTAGTAAAAAAGCAAGCGTAAAGAAAGAAAGACAAGGCAAGATAACATCATAAAATAGAATTATGCATTTCCTTAAAGGATTATTACATAGTAAAACAGTATCTTGTAGTCTAAAATTAAGACTATATAAAATGTTTTTAAGTCCAATAGGTATATTTGCAAGTGAAATGTAGACATTGGGAGTGGCAAAGAAGATAATATTGAAGGAAGAGAAAGATATGAAGAAAAATATATGGAGGAATAAAAGTTGAAGGCAGATACGAGACAAGAACAAATCATAATTGAATTATCTTTATAATTAACCAGATATAATAGAAATTGTCAAATTCCAAAGATTGACATGGCATGTGAGATATGGTGAAGAATACTTAAAAAGCCTATATATAAAAGATTATTTTTTTAGTACATCCGAACTTCCGATAAGAGTCGCTGTCAAACGAGGAAACGATCAAAATCAGTGTTCTCTTCGCCAAACTTATAGTACTTCCTGAATTTGAACTTCGTGATGTATTCGTGATGTAGTAGTGCTGATAAAGATCCAAATTTATCAATTCATCACTGGAAGTTGGACTTTGTTATTCGACTATATGGATTATTTAATTCCGAATTTAAATCTGGAGGAAATGTCGTTCTAACAGGACGGCTTAACATGTCATACAGCTAATGCAATAATCGAATTATTGAGGGAACAATTCGGTGACAAAATTATTTCTAGGAACGGACCTGTTAATTGGTCACCAAGGTGATTTGATGTTATGTTAAATCTTTGATCTCTGCTGATAAACCATCAACTATTGATGCCTTGGAAGCCAACATGCCTCGGGGAATTGCGGACATAAGACCCACGGCGGACATTTGTTTGAAATTGTTTTCAAACATTAATGCCATTGAATGTTATTTCACAAAAAATAAATAGTTGCAAGGCATCTAATTTGGTTGTTGTTTTATTATATCTTAACTTTTAAAAATATAAAAACAAATATTTATTTCGGCAAAATTATTATTTTTTTATTCAAAATACATCCCTTCCGCATCAATAAATCGCTGGGCACGTTCAAACAGTGTTAGTATAAATTTTTTATGTCGTTTTTCGAAATCGCCTTAATGACCCTCATCACGGCTTCTTGGACTTATGTAGCGCAGTCATAAAACGTTCATTTTATGACCAATTTGAGTTTCGGTAACAGGAAATGGTTATGTGGAGTTAAATCAGGCGAATATGGCGGATGTTGAAACACAAAGACTTTTTTGCAATAAATTCACAAATAGCAAGGGTTCTGTGGGAAGGTGCATTATTGTCTCTTCCACAAACGCTCCGTTGTACAGAGATAATATTCACCCGCGATATTTTGACCTTATGGAATGAATTCCCGAAGGATTATACCGATTTTAGTTTATTGCCCGGCTTATACCATTCAAATACACGTGCACATGGGATAATCAATTACTACCAAAAACGTCTTTTAGCAAATTCAAATGTTTCTGTAAAAGTTTTACCGGTCTTGATACAAATTTTAATATTAGCTTTGTTCCATTGGGTTTTTGTGACGAGGTGACAAAAGATACTGTCACTTTAAGCGCTATAACTTGATAAACCGTTGATCGATTCTAAAAATGACCATCTCGTTTTATAGAGGATATATACAGCTTTAAGATTATATATAGTTTTAATAGATGGCGCTAGTAGTTTTCTTTAAATTTAAAAAGTTCCGTTATTTTTCCGAAATACTGAAGATATTGTTTTATGAGGAATTTCTCATCAGATTAACCATCTCATTAAGTTAACCTAACCAAAATATCTTGAGAATTGTCATCTTAAAGTTTTTTAGATTTAACTTTCTTTAAGAAATATTATAATTTTAAGTCTAGTAAGAAATAGCAGTCTGTCACAATATATACTGTATGAAGTCCAGTAAAACTTATTTTGCATCAAATCTAAACAAGATCTGTCGAGAAGAGAAGACTAAAATCTTAAGGCCGCAATAAAATATAGCCAGCAATTAGATACCATTCTACTAATTAAGTGTTGACAATCCTTTAATCTTGGGCTATAGATATTTAAAACATAGCAAGTTTAAACGCGTCTGCTTTATTTAACAGTTTTAACACTATTTCTTGATTATAGGAATGAAGCATTTCATTCGTTCTTCTAGAAGTACTTGGGTTCGAAATATTGCAGGCGAACCAATTTTCTGTTTTTCAAACCAGAGAACCATGTTCGGTGGGTTCTGCACAGAGTGATTCCTAAGTTGAAGTATAAAGCTCGATAAAATAAACATTTTTTTCGCATACTATTTTTCAAGAAACTGAAAGCACGCAAACATACCATATTAATGTCGAAAACAACATTCCGGTCCTGTGCCTTGTATTTAAAGAAAAAGTTCAAAGTGGTCGCCGATCCGTTCCAGGCAAAGTTAGGCGACATGTAGCCTATATATATATATATATATATATATATATATATATATATATATATATATATATATATATATATATATATATATATATATATATAGCTAATAGACTCACTAGCCCGTTCTATGCGATCAATAAGATATTTCCTTGTATTAACTGGCGTTTTAAAAACTATGCTTTTCATGTATTGCCATAAAAGGAAATCACAAAAGTTAAAATATGGAGACATAGCCGGCTACACAACTGGCCCTCCACGATCTACCCACTTATTAGGCAAAGTTATGTCTAAGAACTCCCGCGCTTCACACCTAAAACGGGCTGGCACTCCATCTCCATGTTCTACCTAACATTCAAAGGCACATTTTCTAGAAGACCGAGAATATGATTTTGTAAACATTGGAGATAATTTTGGCCCGCTAAACGATCCGGTAAAAATACCGTTGACAATTGCCGGCCACATATTGACCGAAAATCTACGTTAAAAATGTATTTACCCAGAAGCATGAGGATTATTAACTGATCAAAAATGGGGTAAATAAAGACTTGTCCATAACCAAAATGTTTCTTGTAAAGTTTCAATTTGTCTCATCGCAGCTACTCGCAAAACTGAACTCTGTTAGGGTGGTTTTGTGGCTATAAGGCTTGAACTCCTTACACACTAGCTAATTTTCCCACAATGTCGTAAAAACTTTTTTTTGGCTCAGTTCAACTTATCATGCTATTTTGCGAGTACTTGTTGGGTCTTTCTCGACAAGATTCAAAATGTGTTTACCCTGTTGCACGTTTTCAGGTACTCTCGGTCTTCCCACGTACCCTTCACGATGTTTCCTGAAATCATCGATGTCTCTGGCTCCTTATACAACCCGAATAAATGATTTTGGCAATAGTTGAATCTGAAAAGGAAAATGTTGAGCGTATAGCTCAGATGTAGCATTGGCATTTTGAAGGCACTCTTCATAAATTTACAGCATGTCAACTAATTTACTGTTCTCATACACGTGGGTCATTTTATATTTCCTAAAATCACGGTAAAAATCCACATTAAAACTAACAATAAAATACAAGACAAGGAAATAAAAGGGATGCATAATTCACAAAAAAAATGATAAATATTGGTTGTTTTGAATTCGCGGGAGATCGATTAAATTTTTTCAAATTATTTTAAAATTTATTAAAGGCTGAAGCGATCTAATTTTACTGATATTTAAAAAATGGAATTGTGGATATTTAAAAAATGGAAAAATATTTATTTTATCGAGTTTTATACTCTTAAAAAAATCTCAACTTTGGAATTATCTTGTATATATTTTAAAATTTTACCAAAAACAGAAGAAGGCTTTCTGTAAATCATATATTGGGGTCTATTATCACATAATGTGGTGATGTGGGTGTCACAGTTGCCCTGTGAACTTTGAAGTAGTTTTGTAATAATCGTTTAGGTTGGGTTTCTGCAAAAGTTGAAGTAGATGACCATAATAAAATCGGCGATAAACAAGAATAATTAATTTTGCATCGAGACAAATGCCAAGCGTCAAGCTAAACCAAATGCCGATGAGTTGAGCGAGGAAGTGTGATGGTGTTATATTCTTGATAACTGTGCAAAGTTGAAGCAGATGGTCATAATGTAATTGGTACGAAACAAACAAATGTTGCATCGAAAATGTGTAAGCACCATCAAATGCAGAAGAGTTGAGCCAGGAATAAGATTTCTCCCAAATAGTATTTGACACTAAATTTTGGATTTTTATAGCAACTTTCTGCAGTCAATAACTTTCAACAAATTGTAATATGAGTGCTTAATTTTGATAGACGAAAAAAGATGTGTCTTTTCTTAAAAATATTGATAATGGCTAAGTAAATAAAGATTTGAACTTTATACATCTTGCCAGATCATAAATTTATTTGTAATTGTATTACATTTATTATGATTTTTTTCCTAATTTAGGTTACATTTTCAGCAATTATTTTAACGGAGAGAATCACGACGCGTGACAAAACTATCGATCATCGCTGGCGATTACCACAAATTCCGGTCTTATATTTTGAAGCATGATATTCTCTTATTTCACAAAATATTCTGAATTAAAGTTATAACAATATAACTCGCACGAAAACTCTCAGTTTTTATTATACTTTTTACCTTTTCTGTATGAAATTAGGTATACGGTGCACGATTCTGATTAGAGGGATTAAACTCAAAACGATTTGCCACTGCACATAAAAAATACTTATTTCTTATTTCTCGACGCGCGTTTCGATAATCATGTTACCATGCATCAGGATATGATTTACTCTGACGGAATTGATGATAGTTGGCGAAACGCGCCTCTAGAAATTAAAAATAAATGGTTTGGTGTTTAGTGGTAAATCTCTCTGTGTTGAAAGCATTGTTCCGTATATAATTTTTTTATTACATATCAACACTATAAGAAATTGTTCATGTTATGGAAATACTCATTGAAATTTGAGATGTTAGATTTACTAGGCTAATTGAAAAGTTCGCCGAGCGGAAATGAGAAAACAAGTTTATAGTTGAAAAAATGACTATTCTTCCGTATACTCTCTCTTCAACTCAATATATTTTTTCCAGCGGTTCAATTCATTTATTCCATCTCTGATGTGATTTTTTGGAAGTCCTTCGAATTACTGACGAAAGTCAGAGGGGGCCAGATTTGGTGAATATGGTGGATGCTCCAACAATCCGTAGAGTAACTCTTTCAATTTGACCATTGCAAGAACCTGTTCTGGAAACAGGTGCATTTTCTTAATGTAAAATAATTTTTTTCTTCGCTAAACTAGGTCTTTTCTCACGAATTTTTGCATCCATTTGATCCAAAAGGTTTGAGTAATACTGTCGTGTTGTTATTTTATCGGTTTGAAGATAATAATTGACAAAATACCTTTTGTACCACAAAAAAATTGATGCCAAACCCTTTTTGGTCGATATTGATCCCTTTGGCTGTTTCGGAGCTGAGCTGAGCTGAGCTGAACTGAACTGGGCTCAGGCCACTCTGTGGTTTGTTGTCGCAGTTATGGATCATAATGGTAAACCCATGTTTTATTCATAGTTACAAAATGACGTTTAACATCTGTTTTATTTTTTCGAGAAAAATCCAAAAATTGGTTAGAGTTTTACTCGAAGTCGTTTTTGATCAAAACTTAACAAATGTGGTACCCATCTTGCATATAGCTTTATTAAGCCCAATTCCTTTTTCAAAATATGAAACACCCATTCAATTAAAATGTCCATGGTCTTAGCAATTTCACTCAAAGTCAATTTTTTGTCATCCATAGCCATATCATGTATAGAATTAAGTATTGGTTCAGTAGTTGCACTTATTGAAAGTTTAGAACGAGGATCATCATCCAGGCTTATACGACCACGTTGAAACTCACCACTGCCCACTTACAAACCATTGTGTTTCCTTCTACGGACGGGAACAGTCATGAGAGATCGAATTCTGCGTTAACGTAAGAAACACTTAATGTCTTCCGCCTTCTAAAATTATTTACATTTCACTAAAGAATCCAGAGAACAATTTCTGTCATAAATATTAAAGTTTTTTTACTCTTGCATTTGTTTTGCGATGTTAACAATTTTTTGTGTGCGTTTATTTCGTTATATCAATGGCAACTTCTTTTAATAGGAATTCAGCGTATCAGCTTAAAATACTCAAAATATAACTTAGTGATGCACATATATTTCTGTTAAAAATGACTGATTCCCTATGCTTTTATTTACGTTAAGTTTTATTTACTAGAGTTGAAGCTCAGCTAAACTAAACGACTTATAATGGAAGAATTCATATAATTTAAATTAAACATTTAATCTGTATATATATTGAGTTGTAGACCGATATTCAGGATAGATATGCTAGTTCAGTGTCTTTACTACCACTGACTCACGGTTGTAATGCCAGCTAATTGATGCCCTAGGCAAACCTAAACACGTCATAGCTTGTCAGTTAATTGACGTTTACACATGATTATTAGGGAAGCGAACTCAACTTTTGTTCTAAAATGTTCAATCAGCTGTCATCTGTCTTCTGTTAATTACCTCGATTTGGTCTCTAGATGAAGTTATTGTAGAACAAATAATAATAATGTTGATAAACTTATTAGGGTAGTCCATAACTTTGTGCGTTTATTGTTTATTTCATTTCAATTTGTAACGAGAATTTGGTAATTAAAATAGAACAATTTTGAAAATATTTCAAATCGACGAAGACAGTGGACAATCGAAGTGGATAATGTCTGAATGATTGTGGCGTGTTCATATATATATTTTTTTTTGGGTTTTTCGCCACGTTCTAAAACAAAAAATATCAAAAATATCTGTTCTTATGTAAATAAAGAATCACCGGGTAAAAACAAAAAACCTAACGGAGACACATTTCTCAGTGATTCTTTTCTGTAATCAATTTGCCTAACGAACAAATTTTTTAAAAAATATAAAAATGTTCTAATACAAACAAACTAAATACAAACTTTTAACGTTAACGTTTTGGAGGGTCTTCTCCCCCCGTTTTCAAAATGAGTCTAAAAAATAAATTATATTAATTTCTATAGATAAAGTAAAGATAGGAAGTAAATATTTTATTTTGTGTATGTCAACGATACTTACATTGACAATAATTGTTTTTTATGACAGTGACATACTACCAAAAAATATATATAAATGAGGTTTACTGTGTGATTGTTTACTGTACTGATTGTGCATTGAAATACATAAATGTGTTTAATTACATTCTTTAGAATCGGGAACCAAATCGAATTTAAATCTACCGAAGCGGTAGATTTAAATTTCTAGCGGTTTCCTTTCATATTCTATATTTTGTTACCGATTTTTTTAATACCGTTTTGGAATTATTCCAATTGATTGTACGTCCCGATTCCCATGCATGTTGACAAATTCTAGATTTATTAAAATCGTCCTACCTAAGAAGGTTTTGATGTTCTTTTATTCTAACATCAAACGGTCTAGATGTCTCACCTATATAGAATTTGCCACATTCGCAGGGAATTTTATAAACCATATTTTTTGTATTCTGTTGTGTGTTGTTTGGTTTGACCTATTGTTTCCAATAAAGAGCAAAATACCTTAATAACTATTAAAATGGCCATTTTGTAGAAAACATCTACATATACTAGGCGCATTTTGATTTTAATTTTTAATTAATTTTCATTTTGATTAACTTTTTAATTAAAACTGCCATATGGGGTATTTTACGTGAAGCAGACAACGATAAAAAAGTGAGGTTGTGAAATTTGTTCATATTGGGCATATTTGTACTTCTAAGTATATGAACGTATGTATAATATACATAATATTTTTTTATTTGAGGTTTAGTTTTTAAGGTATGGGATTCTATAGAGTTCACCTGATTGACGGAAGGGTTTCTTTGGAATTTTATTTTCATGCCGAAGTAAATTATAATAAAATAATAAATGTAGTGTTTTGTATAGAAAATGTAGTGTTATTTTTGATTTTCAAATGGGATTCCAAATTTGATTTTTCTCTCTAGTGTTAAACCGAAAGTAATTATTTCAATATTTTTTTGATAACTTTGACCATATTAAATTTATTTTTTTTACTGCAAAATAAAGCTTAACATTTATGAATTTTACCATAAAAATTGCAAAATGCGATCTAAATTAGTTTAGGAGATAAATCAATTAGAGTACGTACAAGTCATACTGGGCGCTTGCTAAAGTTGGCTGGTTTGTGCAAAAAAGGACAGACCTACATAGTAAAATTACTATGACGTCTCCTATTTATGCATAAAGACATACATATTTTGAACTAGTTTTACATATGATACCTATATATTCTTAATAATGATTTATAACTAAATGAAACAATGTTGTATCAAAAGAAAAATAATTTATTATATAATTTTTATAATTTTACTATTGCAATCAACACTGGTTCATTTTATAACCATGCCTTCAGTAGGTGGTACAAAACAATGGTATATTTTTGTCCCTGGAATAGCTACTGATGATTGTTAGGCCTACATGGTAATATTAGGATATTCACCATTAAACTTCTGATAAAGTTCATCAATGTTGGACATTAAAAGTTGTTTTTGGATGTGTGTTCTTTTTCCATCCTGTAATTTCAGAGATACAAAATCTTTTTTACTAGACATGATGCGACTAATGTCTTCTGGGAGATAAAAGAATTTTACCAAGTTCTCTGTATCGACGGATAATTTACGGCCACCTCGTGGATTAGATGATAAAATGCCGAACTGATCTACTAATTGCTTTACTTTTCCCGCTAGTCATCTAAAATCTTCTGCAAGTTTCGTTTCATTCCAAGATTTAGGTGCTACAGTTAGTATCATTGTCTTCATATAAGTAGATGTAGATAGATTATAAAATTTCTCCTTCAGCTGCTTCAAAATTTCTTGGTCTAGGTCTTGATCAGTTTATTGATCTACACGAGATTTTCTACTACTATCGGAAGTGTTTCAACTATCGGAGGTGTTTCAACCCACATTCGTTTCCTGCAGGATGCACACACATAGACATTTGAGTAACAATTCCATTTTTCAGCTAAACTTTTAGGAATTTCTCTTATATCTTTACTTTCGGAACGAACGTAACTCACCTAGAGGTTAGAACAACTAAAAAAATAACAAAAAACAAGCGTGACTTGGCGTCCTATTTCTATCTCTTTCTATTACATAACTATGATTCGTTTTGATGATGTGATTGTTTTCGCAACTAAAAGATGGCGTTGTTATTCGTATTTCGTTGTCAAAATATATGAGAAAAAATCAGGTAAAATAATGTTAAAATTATTTTCTACACATATTTTTGTTTAAAATAATACATTTCATTATAAATTTAGGTATTAAATAACCTTATAATGATACAAATAGGTAAGAGAATAATACATAATCAATATCATTGAAATATAACGAACATTTTAATGTGTTTGTTGTGTAACATCACCAACCAGCTTTAACAAGCGACAGGTGCGCACGACGCTCAGAGCGACATGTACGTATTCTAATTGATTTATCTCCTCAAAAAAAAATTAATCATTAAAATTATAATGGTCAAAGTTATTAATATATATATATATATATATATATATATATATATATATATATATATATATATATATATATATATATATATATATTGAATAAAGATAACTTATGTAGAATTGTTCGCAAAAAGTTTATAGATATTTTTTAAGAGAAAGAAAAATGCAAATAATATCTTTATTTAGACTATTATGTAAATACCATTATTATTTACAACTTTTTGCCAAAGTAGTGGTTCTAGCATCTTTATGAGAAAAAAAATCAACATGTTGTATAACCCTCTTCTTCCCTATTAAAAGATTTCCCTTAAAATAATTTTGGAGGGAGAGGAATAGATGGTAGTCCGAGGGTGCGATGTCCGGTGAGTAATGTGGATGAGGTAAAACATCCCAATCGAAGCCCAACAATTTTTGCCGGGACATGATTGAAACGTGTGTTCGTGCATTGTCATAATGAAACACGGCGCCTTTCTTGGTTGCTAATTCTGTTTGGACAGCGTTTCAAATATAAAAGAATAGGCGTCAATTCAAGCTATCGACCGAACATTTTCATTTTGAATCAACCTGAACAATTGAAATCAAATCAAGGCGAATCTGAAAGTAAACATGGTAAATACTACAGTACGAAGGTGTATCCGAAATAATAAATAAAAACAAATATTTATCATTGAAAACGATTTTATTGTTTTTCAAAATATTCTCCGCGATCATCGATATACTTTTGCATATGTTCGAACTAATTTTCATAGCACCTTCTCCATTCCGATGGAAAGGAGGTATCTCCAAAATACCAATTTTGAATGCAATAATCGCTCCTTCTGGCGTTGAAATCGTTCACTACGTAGTGTATTCTTCACGGACAGGAATAAAGAGAAATTATTTAGTTCCAAATCGGGACTGTATCAATTCGATGTTTTGACCGATCAAATATTGAGTTGTTCGGTCTGATGTGTGAAAGCCCGAGTTGCCATTGTAAAGAATGATCCTGCGTATCGGGTTCTTTTTTCCTATGTCTTCAAGGATTTCATTCAAAATTGATCACTCTACGATTCTCAAGACTCTCAGTGTAGCCAAATGGCCATTTATCCAAAAAAAAGAGGCGACAATTTGCTTCGAAGTGCTTCTTGCGCGAACCACTTTTGTTGAGTTTGTCTCATTTTGAAAGGCCCAACCAGTCGAATGCTGTTTACTTTAGAGCTCATATGCATAGATGGAAGATTCGTCACCTGTCTAGATGTTATATACGGCTTTTGACGCATCAAGATTGTATTTTTTGAGCATTTCTTTGCACCAATCGACACAAGCCGTTTTTTAAGCGATTATCAAATTATGCAATTTTGCGGAATCTACTGCGCATAAATCTTTTTCACGGCTAAATGTTCATGTAAAATCTTATTTATGCTTGTCATTACTAAGGCCCAAAGATGCCTTAATATCACGGTATGTCAAATAACGACCTTACTTTATCACCCATAAAGACAACAAATTTTGGACGACCTTCTATAAATTTCTCCATGAGCGAACGACGGCCACGATTGAATTCACTAAACGAGTGATATACAGTGTTTTTAGATGGTGTTTCATTGCCAAAAGTCGAAGTGGGTTGATCGATGCACTGTTGTTGAGATAATCCACCTCGAAACTTGTAGTAAATTATCATACAAAAATTCTCACGAGTTAATTCAATTTTTTGACTGAGATGAAAATTCCAAGTCACTAAACTCCACAGATAGAGTCCTTATGACAAAAAGTTCTGAGTACGTATACAGTCAACAATGTAAAACTTTACGATGTATATGTCAGATGGCACCTATCTACACCATTGTTGCCAATTACGGATATATAAATAGCAACCCTCGTATTAATACCTACGAACTTTCCGAACAACTTGATAGAACTTTCATTATATCTTCAAATAGTTACCGTTTAGTGCGGTTTAACGCCTAAAAGAACCATTGTTCTATTCTTTTTTGTATCATGATGTTGGTAATGTGATTACCGATCAATGATCACTTAATCGCTAGATATTCAACGACTTTCTTAAACTAGAATATCAACAAATGGATCAGGATGATATATGGTTAACAGGAAGGCGCTACACCAAACAGAGGTGCTAAAATAATTAATTTGTCATACACCAAATTAAAGAGGACACTGTTTTGAAATCAACAAGTTTGACTTTTGAGCAGTTGAAAAATCACCATATAAATTAGTAATTAAAAAATCATATAATTAATATATGATTTTTGAGAAATTCTAGAAACCTTCGTAGCTTTCGATGTGGAAGACCTTGACAAAGCCAAAGCCATTAAGTTTGAAATGTTGTAGCGTTTATAAAATATCGGCCGCTTAATGTAAGATTGTTTTACGCGAGTCTTTACTTCAGAGCGCACCGGTATTCTCTGGATTGAGGGCAGAGGGAGTCGAACATCTCACTTCGAGCTGGACAGACGTCTTGATGCCGTCCGACATGAGTTATCCTCCCATTAGAGGTATGTTGAGTAGCTAGCCAAACCCTACTCAGTCTTATTCATTTGTATTTTTGTCGAGGGTTTTAGGGCCGGGTCATTATAAAACCCCATCATTTTAGCGTCCGGTCGTTATAGAACCCGGTCATTTTGGGGGCCGGTCATTATAGAAACGGTCATTTTGGGGCCCCCTTATTATAGAACCCAGTTAATGTCGACTCAAGACATTTTAAGATCCTCCGTTCTAGATACAGAACTACTCCGTCATCGACCTTGGTAACTGGACAATCCAGAGATTGAATAATCGAACAGCACCACAAAAAGATAAGCTGAGATATTGTTTTATTATTTTATTAATATTTTTATGGATATTCAACATTGATTGCTCAATCACTATCTCCCTACCACCATTTAATAACGTTAGACATTTTGATTCAATTTGATTTGGTGTGATGTTTGATTTAAAGTACGTTAATTTGATTTATTCTTTGATTTAATTTACTTTGACTTGATTTAATTTGGATTGGTCTGATTTTATTTAATTTAGTTTAAGTTAGGTTGGTTTAAGATAATTAAAATTATTTTCTAAATTAGACGTGAACTCTTATATGATAAGAATGCCTTTTAAGACTGAACCTTTCTCTTTACATACCCAGTTCAGTAGGGTAGTGGCGGACACCACCGCTATACTGCTTTTTTTGTGTTATAAGTGTCTAATTTTTTTATTTTGTTCTATATGTTGCTCTCCGAAATTGTGTTTGTGCTTATTAAATATCCAGTACTGCTATTGCGTTTTTTTGACAGAAATAAACCTTTTCCCAGTTTTGGGGTTTGTTTTTATCTTTAGTAATTCTTCAGAATTACTAAACTTCAGGATTACTAACCTGAAGAATTCTGAACCCTAACCTAACTATCCGTGACCTACGAACCAAATGCTTTTGGCGAACGCCAGCATAACGATAATTATACATTGATAAATAAAAAATAAAGAAACAGGTTAAAATGTATATTACATCTTAATATTTTGTCTCTAGAGAAAAAACTATTTTCATATCCACTAAGCTTTTGTATTCATTTGTCCAGTATTTCTTTCGATAACTAATCAGTACTCCTACTACTATTACCACTCCACTACATTTCCTTACTCTGTAGGAGTGATTAATAATTAAATATCAGAGTTGGCTATATCGGAGTTTAAATGAAGGTTTTTGTCGCCGAGATGCTCTATTATTTATTATATTTCTAATTGCTTGTGTGGCTTGATCAGTTGTCCTCTAATTATTCTTAGCATATCCATTCTGTATATATCTAATATTGTCCATGTTTCTTACTGGATTTCTGTAATTGGTAGTTGTAACTGTTCGATTGCTTTTTTGTGTAATTGTAATCCGATCTATATAAATAAATAATGTTATTATATTTTTGTTATTTTGTCTGTTTTTCTTTTCCTCGCTATATATGCGTTTTATTACCAACAACAATAATAAGAACATATTTAAGCTAAAATGCGTTTAAATAACCAGAAGACCTTGAATTCATAAACTGTATACTTAAAGGCTGTATAATTACGTATCGAAGGTAGGACTAGAAATATATACAACTGAGACTAAACTTTCAGCTGGGTGTGTAATAGAAGAAGAACGAATTCAAAGAGAAATAAGTAGATATGAACTTAACGAATTCAAAGAGAATAAGTAGATATGAAGTTAACGAATTTTGCTAGCTAGGCAGTATACCCAGCTTACAAAATGGCACCTTAGAAGAATAAGCCTAGATCAGAACGTATTTTGCACAGTACAGAATGTCTGGGCATCGTTATATATTTGTAAAAAGATAAAATTAAGGTAATTTCAAAGCGGAGAAAGTTGAAGGAGGGGAAAATTGCAACACGGTAAAACGGTAGAGAAAATGTATTGGATATACTACCAGTAAATCAGTAATGAATATAGCAGGACAAAATTTACACTATAACATTCCAAGGAAACGAAGAAGGGGTGGGCTATTAAGTAAAGGATTATCCATTTTGTGCTTCGGAAAGTAAAATTAAAAAACACATAAAGACCTGAGGTTTCGATGAAATTTTTGTTTTTATTTTATTGCTTGGGTTTTGCCATTAAGTGTGGAATACAACATCATGTAAATGTCCACCACGTGACCGCTTGCATGACTCAATCCTTTTGAGGTAATTTTCGGTGACTTTTCCGCACTTTTCGGTTCGGCCATGAATTGATGAATATTGTTTTTCAACTGTTCAAGACTTTGAGGATTGCCTATGTAAAAACGATCTTTCGCGAAGACCCAGAAAAAAAGTCCAACGGCGTCAAATCGCATGTTCTCGGTGGCCAGTTGACATCACCAAATCTCGTAAGTACGGGATCTGGGAATTTCTCGTGCAATAAAGCCAAAATTGGTCATGTTGTGTAGCTTATAGCACCGTCTTGTTTGGAACCACATATCGCTCAGATCCAGATCTTCAATTTCTGGTCAGAAATAATCGATTATTACTCCTTCTTCGTTTTCGAAGAAGTACGTACCAATGACACCGCTAGACTATAACGCACATCAAACAGTCAACTTTTGCGGTTGCAATGGACTCTCCACAATTACTTGTGAGTTTTTAGAACCATATATGGTCATTTTGCTAATTTACGTATTCGGCAAGGGAGAAATGAGCCTCATCGCTGAAGAAGATTTTATTCGAAAAATCAGGTGAATGTTCAAGCACCCAATTGACGTTTGCTCGGCGCATTCCATGGTCGGCGGGTTTCAATACTTGTGTTGTAATGATGAAGATACAAATCTAATTGCAAAATATGCCATAATGTGCTGTAAGACAATCCCACACACTGAGAACTGAATCGAAAAAATTGGGTCTTTAGCCACACTTTTACTAACATAGCGACATTCTTCATCGTGTGAGCGTTACGATAATGCCCATGTCTTACCTCATTAGATGCATACCTAGTATTTTCAAATTTCTTGACTGTGTCGGAAGTTGTGCGCTCAGAAAGATGATTATAGGACGACTATATTCTGCTCGTAAGGCGCCAAACCGGGCAACGGTAGAATCACCATTTTTTAAGACATTTTTAACAATTCTAATGCGTTGTTCGGTGGTTAAACGATCCATATTGTAAAATGGCAAACCTTAAACTAAACAAATCACACTTTGGATGACATTTAAGTTTAACAGTTGTCAAAATACATGGCTGTATTTTCCGAACCACGAAATGGATAACCCTGCATAACGAAAAGAATTATAGAGAAATATATTTAGCATAGTGAACTTAACTTAGAATGAATCCAATATGAGACTAGAGAACAATAGAGAGTCATGGTTAATAGCACAGGATGTGGTTAATAGGAATAGTACATCACCGAAATGTCTGCCCAGCGAGTGGTTGGCAATGATATTACTACTAAAGCTTAACTGCAACATAATCAACAGTTCAGCAGTTCTTTGGAGGTACTTAAGCCGTGATAATTAATTCCTTCCTTTTTTCTTTCTATATATCTAAATATTTACTCATCTGTTTATTTTCCTTCCTCGCAAAAATAATTTCGTTAATTTTATTCAGTAATACAATTAACGTTCCCTTTCAATCTTTCACTTTATAGAAATCTATTCTAAATAATCCCATATAAACTTTGAAAATTAATTTTTCTTGGATCCTTTCCATGTTTAGTTCTACTTAATGGCATTCAAAAAGATAGCAAAATTATAAACTAATAAAAATTACAAAGGTCTTGTTCCGTACTTTTGCGAGAATATGCATAACGACAAAATAACGAGCCTTTATGCCTTCATTAAAACTACAGAAATTAACTCGTTAAGAACGAGAATAGTTCGGAATTAATTAGTCCCAAAGAGATTCGTTCTCTGTTTCGACTACAGCTCCAGATAGATTTAAATTTACTTTATTAACGAAATTGCTAACGACCTTTTTACAATTCGTTCCGGAAGTCGAGCCATTTAAATATTAATAAAGTAGTCCTTCAAAAATTAGCTCTTTTTACCTGACCCCTCTGTCCAAAGTTTTTAATTGAGAAATTTAAATTTAACGTACTAAAAAGCAGTTAATTACTTGTTTTCGTTTTTGTCATTTTGAAATATAAAATGGACGGGAAAGACGACGATTTGCTCAAAGAAATTTACATTTTTGAGGTACTGTTCGCGCAACAAATTAGAAAGATTATTCGTTCGTAACCATCTCGTTATGTCACTCGAAAGGCGCATTTACATAAAATGTATTTAATAGAGGTTTAGTATTTTGTTCTGTAAGATTAGAGTCAATTTCTGTCTTTAAGGTAAGCATATGAAGCATATGATGAGTATGGGATTTAGGTAGTCTCGACTATTGTACAGATAAACCGTGATATGATCCTAATTTAAAAATAAATCGATATGAATTAAAATTTATGCAATCACACCAGTAACTAAGAATACATCGACAAATGTAAAATATCAGAGACTGAAGCAAGATGACAAAAAGCATCGATCAAAATTAGAATTTTAGAAAAGCAAGAACAACAAAAAGCGAAGATCATCTTATATAATCCATTATAGGCTTTTGACTTGAGAAGAAAAGGAAACATACCTACTATCATTACTACCTCATACACACCTCTATTGAAGGAACTGGGTGAACATTCTATTTCAAAACTTTGAAACAGTCATAAATAAGGATATTGACAGAGATCCACACCAAATGCTTAAATTGGGCAAAAACCACAGTAAATGTTAAAGTTATAGAAAATGTAGTAACGAAATTATTCAAGCAATCATTTTTTTTTGCAATGGGAACTGTTTGAGAGCTGCAATCAATTGAAAATACATAAAGAATTGGTTTAAAAATAAAGCAAAAATCATATAAAATATAGTCGTATCGTATCGTATCGCATTGTACCATCTAGAAAAAGATTACAAGCATCTATCAAGGACGAAGAAGAGGAAAAATGTATAATGTGTAATGAAAAATGTGTAATGTATATGATGTATAAAATCTAATATATTGAATGAAATATGTGGTGACTTTTTTAATGTCTTCGAACTTTAAATTCAAATAAAATAACAACCAAATTAGATGCCTTAAAACTATATATCTTATACAAAACAACCTTCAATGGCATTAATGCTTTCACTAAAACTATGCTAAAACAATTTCGGACAAATGTCCGCCGTTGCTACTTCTGACAAAGCGTATTCTGTAAATCTAATTTCTGGCCACTTTTTGAAGCAAGTGGGGTCTTATGTCTGCAACTGTTCGATTCATGTTGGCTTCCAAAGTGTAAATTGTTGCAAGTTTATCGGCATAGAATAAAGATTTAACATAACCCCAAAGAAAATAATATAATGGCGTGAGATCACATAACCTTGGTGACTGATTAGCAAGTTCGTTCCTCGAAATAATTTTTAATTTATGGAGCCGTCCTGTTTGAACCACATATCCTTCAGATCAATACCATTAAAATTCAGAATTGAAGAATCATTGATCATCGCTCTGTTATCCCCTTTAACAGTAACGTGATTTCCAGCTTGATTTTTTAAAGAAATACGGTCCAATGATGCCGCCGGCGTACAATCTGCACATACTGTGCATTTTTCAAGATACAACCGTAATTGTTGGATTTTCACTCCAAATGCGGCAATTTTGTTTATAAATGTAACCATTTAGCCCAAAAGAGCTTAATCGCTGAACCAAATTTTGCGGTTAAAATTCACCGAGCGTACGATGCAAACGATGGTTTTGCGGCTTGAGTCCTTAGACAAGCTGGATTTTGTAAGACACCAGATCAAAACCTTTAGGCAAATTTTTCCACCTAGTCGAATAACAAAGCCCAGCTTTCTGCGAACGGCGACGAATTGATCAATTTGGATCACCATCAACACTGCCAGCAACAGTGGCGATATTTTCTTCGGACCAGTTTTTTGTCTGGTTTTTGTTTCAATATCGAGTAGAGTGAAATGCTTTCGGAATTTGACGATAATTCGACGAATTCATCGCTCGGTTGGGCGATTATGTGTTGTGCGTTCACAAATCCTTGATCGCTACTAGTAGCGCTCACAAATTCTTGATCGCTACTGGTAAGTTTCTTTCGGGCAAATATTTAATTGAAAGAGCTTCTGTATCGTTAGGACAAGGCCAAGAGAGTTTAACTCCAAATATCTAGGTGAGCGGACGTTTTCGCGCGTTACCCTTCCGACAGAGGGTTTTACGAACATTTATGTAACCTATTGTTTTCTATTTTGAGAACAAAATAAAAAATATATAGATCACAGCGACGGCAGCTGTTCGCTGGGAGCACCGGGAAGAAGGTCCAGGACAGAATGAACCTGCACAACACTTGGGGCACCACCCGGTTACTTCATATATCTAATATTTAGAAAGGACACTGGAACCGGAAAGGGGTGTATCTTAAATAAAACAGTTTACTGGATTTTATACATTTAATTCACAAAAGCACACTAGAAAAGACACAAAGCAGATTAAAAGATGAAAAAAATTAAAAATTTGTGAGCGCTACCAGTAGCGATCAAGACTGCGAGAGGAGGCTTTAATTTTGATCGGTCCATAACGGAGATTACCCTGAAGCGTATCCCTATGGAATGGAACACTGGAACAGTGGTAAGGAAATACCCAATCTATCCCAAAAGAAAATACCAAAAAAAAGAAATATCCTCTCGTATACCAAATACGAAAAGAGAATATAGATACAACGCGCGCACTCTAAAATACATACCAAACGATATTCAAAACACAACATTAATTAAATTTCGGAAGATGACTTATCTACCCAGAAAGTCGTCCAGGAACCCAAGGCTATGACTTAATGGATGTCATGCTGATCAAGCTGGTTAGAGCGTAACGGCTAGGTGGGTGCGACGGTAACTCAGTTGGCATTGCGTGCCCTTCCTGAAAACGGAAAGGAAAGATACCTCGTTTACCAACCTCAGCCGAACAAAACAACACTCGCAGCCACGCCCCCAGATCTCCCTTAAAACGATCGGAGAGCGAGTGAGCTTCCAAAAGGTGGAAAACACGTAACAATAACCCCTCTATCCACCACAATTATGAAGTGAAATATAGTTTTCACCAAACAAAAAGCCAAACGAAATTAAGTGATAATCTACAAGGTGAACCGTAAAACAGATACTGCCATAGGCCTTCCAGAACATATTCTGAGGGAGCTGAGACGCCACCCAGTAGTGATACCCAATCATGAGGCGAAGTCGCAACCAGATGATCACCCCCCGTAGTATGTCCCTCCCTGAGAATTGTCCAGATCCCGAAAGACCGTATCCCGAAATCCCAGGGCACCCGACCTAAAACGGCCCTTTAAAAATGGAAAAATACTCAGTGATCTACAATGAAGTAAAAAAACAACTCTAAAACCTTCATGATAGTGACCTAAGATGCAAGGTAAGAAAATAAAACCAAACATGGTCAAGTGTAGAAATAGGACTAAGAGAATACGAGTAGCAGAATAAGTAATAACGAGCACTTGTGAAACACAGAAGCGTGGTTGTCACTAGGTTTAGTCTTGATAACTTTCGCGAATTACACGTCCCTATGGGAGTCACAATAAGTAGGTCAAATTCGGTAGGTCATAATTGGTGTGGACTTCTGAACCAGAAAACCAAACAAAAGGCTCGTCGTTGAGATGAATAAACACATTTCCATCGTAACATTCAATCGTACCTATTTAAAAATCTAGACAAGGAAAAATCTATTGGTTGAAGTCTACAGTTGTTGGTTATGAGAATGAGAGGCCTAAAATCCAAACATAAATACATTTATATTTGCCTATATCCTTCCCACGGCTTGCGCCAAACTAGCTAACGAAAGGTAGTACCAAAATATTCACCGTCAAACCTGGGCCAAAGGCCAACGACACCGAATGGAAGCGCTATTAATCCTAAGGTTACGAGTCCAATTGCCACTCGGGCACAATGGAACCACAGGCAGACATCAACGTCCAGTGCCAACAAAACAAAAACGTTTCCGTGGTAATTTACGCCAACGCGAAACTTAAACAGAACGTAACTTGGCTAAAGCCAGCGACATGCAATGGAAGTAGCATCTGATCCTAAGGTTACGAGATAAATCGCCGCACGGGCACAGCGGAACCAAAGGTAGACAGCACTGCCGTATGTCGACAAAACGAAGTAAGGTCATGCTTCCTTTAAACAAAACCTAGATTTACTCTCCAAGTAAATCTTAACAAACTCAAAATGGAGGAACAAAGATTTCTCCTTGAAAATAGGATGTGACTAGCGCAAACTCGACAACGTAACTCAGGCTTGTTCTTACTGACCAAGTGTGGAAAAGTACAAAAGGAAAAGAAAAAGAAAAGTGAAAACTGACGTTTCCAAAAATAACTAAAAAGACTGAGCGAGGGTGTAAGTAAAAACTGCCAGCTTAAAATAAAAACAAATCAAAAACGTCACTGAGTCTAACTATGGTCAGCTCCGAGAACATCGGAAGATTCTTCACAGGGTAATAAATCTTTAAGGTGCCATTTCCCTGCACGTGACCCATCCATATTTTTTAGTTCGTAAACTAAACGAGACAACTTCTGAAAAACAACGGAAAGAATGTGTTTGGGGCTAAGTTTCGATGCGAACTTATCGGGAGCACTCGACCACTTTTTGTTAGAAAGCCAAACTCTATTACCCACATTAAAACTTACATCCCGTTTCCGGAGGTTATAGGACTTTGAATTCCTCTCATATGCGCAGTGAAGTTTCCCATGTATCTCAACAAACAAACTATGAAACTCTTTCAAGTTCTCTGCATAAGTGCTCCTGTAACCAGGTAACTTCAATAGATTAGCCTGGGAAAGGGAAGTTATAATATTCTCCAGATAAAGGAACATGTCTTCCGAATATCAGGTATGACGGAGGGAAACCGGTTACTTCATGCCCCGCGGTATTGATGGCCTGTCTGATTTCGAGTATATGTAAATCCCAGTCCTCGTGTCTATCTATGTAACATCTGATAGCTGTCGTAATGGTTTTATTATTACGTTCCACGAAGTTACACTGAGAAGAATAAAACGAAGTGAACCGTTGTTTAACTTTATACCTATCACATAATTCCTTCATACCCTTGCTCTTGAAATTCGGAGCGTTATCACATATCAGGATTTGGGAGATTCCAACCGAAAGGAATATGTGATTCTCTATATGGTCCACAACCGCAGGGCATTTTACATTTCTCGACGGAAAAATGAACGTGTACTTAGGAAACCAATCAGCGGCTACCAATAATCATTTGTTACCTTTTCTGGAACGCGGAAAAGGACCAATATAATCCAACGAAATGATTTAACCAGGTCGGTCACCTACCTTCTCCTTACACATAATACCAATCTTACTTAAGTTTAAGTGTTTTTGAGCGCCACATACCAAACCCATTCTTACAAATCTCAAAATATCTGACCTCATCTTAGGCCAATAATACATCTCCTGTACTCGGAACAAGGTTTTTCGAAAACCAAAATGACCACTAGTGGGAGGAATATGACACGACTCGATAATTTTCGCTCTCTGAGGTTTAGGGACTAAGGTTTTCCACTCTCGAATATTAAAAGTATGATTTTGCATACAAGAAATGAATTTTTGAACGTAGTGATTCTCAACTCGCCATTGAGGAAATTTGTCCGGGCTGTTTGCGATATTCTCACTGAGCGCAATATACCAGGGGTCAAGATAATTTACTTCGATTGAGATAGATGAAACTTGCAAACACGTATTCCCGGAAGCTGCTCAAAGACTACTATCTGCCTCAGGATGCGGTATTCTACTCAAAGCATCAGAAACCAAATGCATCGAACCTTTTCTATGCTGTAGGTCAAAATATGCTGTCTTAACCTCAGTAACCACCAGCACTCTCTCTCTTATCCCGACGTGACGAGCTACTCCTAAGAGGGTCATCGAAAGCAAACAAATGAGAGGGTTTTCTAGAAGTAGAGGGTAAAAAATCCTCCAACTTCCTACAAAAAGCAGATAGTTCGGAGACACTAACAGTATCGTGTAACGCCAACTGCGCCACATATTCAGGCAACAAGTTCTTCCGAATGTACTTGACTCTGGTAACATCAGCAGGGTCACGCACAACCGAGAGAACAAATTCTCCATCTGAGCCACATAAATAATAACTGTTTCTGCGCGCCTCTGTTTCCTCAGCCGAATTTGTTCCTAGTCATCACCGTCTGCATGAGGAGACAAAAAATCTCTCTCCAACCTTGAAACAAGACCTGGCCAATCTGACACAACACCACAACTTTCCCGGTATCCCAGATACAGTACAGTATTAAAAGACAGTAATAGAAAATAAATTATCTCTATATCAAACTCGTAAATTATAAATATGCAAGGTCATTGTACATTATTCAAAATTAAGCATATAAAATAAAACTCTAAAATAAAATAGAAAGTATCTATTGAAGACGAATTTTCTTTCTCAAAAAATGTTAACGAACTGATAAGAAAATTCCTTCCTTCTCGCAAATATATTTATTTCGGATAATTAATTATTTTAATTTGACCTTGACATTTAAAATTTCCAAACTGCTGTATCTTTTTCTGGTAGACCTAAAGAATGTTCTCCGTTATCTTGATGGTTTTTTTTTTAAAAAAGATTTGAAAATTTGTTTCCGTCTAAAACTAGCAACTCTATTGACTTTAAATGTTCCTATTGATTAATAAATTTACAATTTTTCTGTACTTGTGCTTTCTTTTCTGAGATTGTGCTTTAAACGCTAGCATCAAAATGTCCTTGAAATCAGGCCCCACGTTGGGCGCTTAATTTATGTAATTTATTATTCTCTCTTTTGAGAACAAAATGAAAAGTATATAGATCACAGCGACCGCAGCTGTTCGCCGGGAGCAGCTGGAAGAAGGTCCAGGACAGAATGAAGCTGCGCAACACTTTGGGCCCCACCCGGTTACTTTCTATATCTGATATTTAGAAAAGACCCTGGAACCGGGAAGGGGTCTATCTTAAATAAAACTGTTTACTGGATTTTATACATTTTATTCACAAAAGCACACTCAAAAAAAAAACGACACACATTAAAAGATGCAAAAAATAAAACTATCAAATAAAAGACAGAGAAAGATTTATGGAAGGTGGTTCGCTAAACCTTACCGTAAAAATATCAAAAATTAAACAAGTCGATCTAAATTATCCCAGCTGGCCTCTATGTCCCTATACTTATAAATTAGAGGTTATTAACTTTATTCTAATAATAGCAATATATATATATATATATATATATATATATATATATATATATATATATATATATATATATATATACATATATATATATATATATATATATATATATACATATATATATATATATATATATATATATATATATATATATATATATATATATATATATATATACATATATATATATATATATATATATATATATATATATATATATATATAAAAGGATCATCAAAGGATCCTTTTACATAAAAAAGGAGCACAGGAAGATTTAAAGAACTACCGTCCAATAAACCTCCTATCAGTGATGTACAAAGTTTTCACTAAGATAATTTCTAAAAGAATATTAAAAAAACTGAATGACGCACAACCAAGAGAACAAGCAGGATTCAGAAGTGGATTCAGTACAATGGATCACATCCAGGTTGTACAGCAGGTCATAGAAAGGCACAACGAATACACCATGCCACTGTGTTTGGTTTTTATCGACTACGAAAAAGCATTTGATTCCATCTCAAAGCATGCGATAATGGATGCACTGCTTAGCCAAGGTGTAGAGAGAGCCCATGTAAACCTATTAGAATCGATATATGATGGAGCTACAGCCACAATTCACCTTGATGATCTTGAGGTGGGAATTAATATAGAACGAGGTGTACGGCAGGGTGACGCAATATCGCCTATTCTTTTCTCGGCTGGCCTTGAAGAAGTATTCCGTAAACTGGATTGGGAACAGGATGGTGTAAAGATCAATGGTGGAAACTTAAACCATCCTAGATTTGCAGATAATATTATTCTCATTTCACAAGATCCAGAGGAGCTGCAAAGACGCATAGAAGAACTGCAAAGGGCTGGCGAACCATTTGGCTTGAAAATAAACCTGAAAAAGAGTCAGGTTGTGTTTAATAACTTCGCTCAGTACAGAAAAATTTCAGTTCTAGGAAGGGATTTAGAGATTGTGGACAGCTTTATATATCTTGGGCAGAGGATTTCAATGGAGGGGAATACCGCCCGGGAGGTGGAACGGCGTGTTAAATGTGGCTGGCAGGCATTTGGTAGGCTCAACATAGTGTTTAAGAGCAGACTCCCACTTTGCCTGAAAAGAAAAGTATTCGATCAGTGCGTTCTACCCGTTATGACATACGGAAGTGAAACCTGGACACTCACATCGCAATCAATTCAAAAACTTCGGGTGGCACAGAGGGGAATGGAAAGATGTATGCTTGGTATTACAAGACGAGACAGAGAGTCCTGCGCATGGATCAGGGAACAAACAAAAGTCTGTGACATCATTGGAAGAGTAAAACAGTTGAAATGGAGATGGGCAGGCCATATAGCGAGGCGATGGGACGACAGATGGACCAAGGCAATCCTGGAGTGGATATCGCTTGATCGCAAACGTCCACAAAGAAGACCGAAAGCACGATGGATTGATGACATCGTTAAGTATATTGGACCCGAGTGGCAGAGGAAAGCCCAGGACCGTGAAGGTTGGAAGCATGCTGAAGAGGCCTTCATCCTGCAGTCGATCGATGCGGGCTGATGATGATGATATATATATATATATATATATATATATATATATATATATATATATATATATATATATATATATATTTATATATATATATATATACATATATATATATATATATATATATATATATATATATATATATATATATATATATATATATATATATATATATATATATATATATATATATATATATATATATATATTTATACAATTCAAGGGTAATGAAATATGGTCAAACGGCAAATAGATAATTTAAAAAAAAACAAAGGTAATTGTAATCTTTATCGGTACGACTACGGGCAGTCCAGTATCCCTATGCGGGGGTCCCGAAATAATCTCGATCTGACTAACCGGTTACTATGCCATGTGGCTCCAAAAAGAATAAGATTTCCACAAAGGTCGGGCTCTGAAATAGGTGGTCTTGTAATTGCCTGGTATCATGTTCTGACACCAAAAAATCACCCGTTATTATCGATGATACACTAGCTCTTATATTATTTTCACAACAATTGTTATATGGTGTGAAGTATAATGTTCTGTCGTAAGGATTATGGGCTGAAACTGATACCGAAATGAAACAAAAATGAAGAAATTTTATTATTTATGCAATTAAGTTATGTGTACAATTAGAGCAAACTTTTATTTAAATAAATAAGTTAATTTAAGATAAATATTTAATGGTACTGATTATTATTTTGTGATATATAATTGAATGAAAATATGGATATGTTCCTTTTTTATTACTTTATTTTATTTCAACTGTAATTGCGCCATTTAGCAAAATTATATACCAGCATTGTTATGTTGTTCTAGTAATTTTTATTGTTATATTAATTATCCCAATTTTCATCGGTTTAAACAGTCTACTTCTGGTTTCGACAATTCCAAAATGGCCGGAATCTAATGCAAAATAAATTGAAAAATTCAAGCACGTTAATTATTAACATAAAATAAGCTTATTAACTTTAATTTGTGCATAGTGCATATGTGAGCATAGATCTATAGGAATATAACGGGTTAGACAAGTATTACAGAACCAGTATTTATATCTTTTAAAATAAATAAGACAGAATATATTTTTTTCTGTAATATGTTTATTTCATCTTTAAATTTTCCGTTAACATAATTTTTAAAAATTATATTAATCAAATTTGAGACATTAGCAACAGTACAAATCCTTTTAACAACGTATTTGGTGTTAATGCAGCGTCTTTAGTACGGATGCTGTCATGCTGAGTTGCTGAAGGGTCGAGGTCTTAATTCTAATCGCTTATTGTTATCTGTAAGCAATATATTTTAAACAATTTGAATCTTATAGAAAAATATGTGCGAATAACTTAAAATTCGGGGTAAGCTGCGTTGAGAAATTACCAACTGTGCACCACGTCGTCGAATTGGCGTTTCTGGAGATCCTCCATACTTGGTGCACAGGTGTAATATTTTCAGGGATTTACACTTTTCTTGTACCTCTGATGCGGAGCTTATCCTTAACTGTTCCGAATTCTTCAAACTGCTTGAATAATCGATAAATTGTCATTATATTATGCGCCAGGCGATTAGGATATTTCCGCTTAAATTCCCATTGAGCTGCAATAACAATAATAAGAATACTAATAATAATTCTGAATTAGGATTCCGCTGGATTCTGTATTAGGGATGGGCAGAATAATAATAATTATGCCCCCTGCCCTGAATATAATAATTATAATAAAAAAAAGCTACTTTATATAAAAAGCGAGCAAAAACATATCGTGGATATTATAGACAGCAACATCTTACGCATCCCGAAAAGCTTAAACAAGAAATAAAGGCTCTAGGTAACAGGCTACACCGATATCACAAAAAAAATTAAAGATATCAAGAAAACAAAATGTTTGCACAGTCTCAAAGAATGTTTTACAGAAACTTAGGCAAAGGCCGCGTATGCGAAGTTGAAAAAATCCCGGCAAAGGACAAAATGACGGAATACTGGACTAAACTTTGGTCCAACCCTTTTCAACACACAGAAGCTACATATATTGATATGGAAAAAGCCAACTATATTCAAACACCTGAAATGGAGTACATAGCAATAACTAGGAAAGAAATTAATAATGCGACCAGAAAACTTAAAAACTGGACGTCACCTGGTATCGATGGCATACATAACTACTGGTGGAAAACTATGACAAACTGTCATAATAGACTTGCAACGTTGCTTGAAGATTCTATACAAGACCCAACAAAGACACCTACAAATTTCACGAAAGGAATTACGTATATGCTCCCGAAGAAAATTAACTTATCTGAAGCAAACAATTTTAGACCGATAACTTACCTCCCATCTCTATATAAAATCCTAACATCTATATTAAGCATAAAAATTAATGAACATCTTAAGATCAACAAAATCCTCGCATGGGTGCAAAACGGATGTAAACAACGTTCAAGAGGATGTAAGGAAACTTTAGTAATCGACAACATCGTTACACGCCAGGCAAAGCTTAAACAAAGAAAGATCTTCCGCGTGGATTGATTATCAGAAGGCTTTTGACTCAGTCCTACATTCATGGCTGAGCAGCATACTTCACATATACCGAATCCACCCAACTATGTGTCGACTGCTCGAGTACCTTATGAGCACATGGCGCACATCCATATCAGTCAAGAGAATATCTGAATCTTACTTAACGGAAGAAATCACAATACGCAGGGAAATTTTTCAAGGGGATAGCCTTAGCCCCTTGTGGTTCTGTATGGCGTTAAATCCGTTGAACTCAATGTTAACATACACCAAATATGGTTACACCCTGAATAAAGATACAACCATAATACATCTATTCTATATGAATGACTTAAAGGTGTATGCCAAAGGGAAAGAACAACTTAAAGGAGCTCTTGAGTTAGTAAGGGAATTCAGCACGACAATTGCTATGAATTTCGGACAGGTAGAGAAATGAAAAATAATTTCGACCACAAATCTGACTTTGTCCGATGGTACAGAACTGAAAACATTAGAAGCAGAAGGCCACTATAAATATCTAGGCATTACCCAGGGCCTACACATCAAACAAAATGACAATAAAGAAAAAGCTGAAATAGAATTATTAAAAAGAGTTAACGCAGTACCCAATACACACCTGTCAGGAAAAAAAAAACAAAATTATAGCTATTAACACTTGGGCTATACCATCTATTACATACACATTTGGAACATTAAAATGGTCAAAGACAGACCTGCAGAGATTAGACAGAAAAATTCGAAGCGCATTTACAAGAGCCAGAATGCATCATACCAATGTTGCAATGGAGCGGCTTTATCTACGAAGAGAGGAAGGCGGTAGAGGGCTGAGTTGTTTGGAAGTGATACACGAAAGGGAATGTCAAAGGCTAAAGAACTACTTTTATAGAAAGCACTCACCCATACATCGAGCAGCTGTTGTATTGGATAAAAGGTACAGTCCTCTTCAGCTGGCCGAACCACCGTAACCGGAACCAGAAAATGCATTTGAAATAATGAAAACCAAGTGGCGCAACAAAGCCTTGCATGGGCGGCACTAAGCTACTCTAAACAATCAAGAACAAGTTGACTCCAAGGCTATAAGGACCTATCTAACCTCAGGATATCTCTTTGGAGAAACAGAAGGATTTATAATGGCAATACAGGATCATGTTGTACCCACGAGAAATTATGTTAGAGTCATCATGAAACAAAACATACCAACCTCCAAATGCAGATACTGTGATAAAGACGAGGAATCGATGCAACATTTAATATCGGGTTGCACCTATCTGGCCCCCACTAGCTACCTATCAAGGCATGATTCCATGGGTAAAGTTATTCACCAACTTCTATGTCTGAAACATGGGTTACTAACAACATTCACACCATATCATTAATACGTTCCCAAACCTGTTCTAGAAAATCAACACATTAAATTATATTGGGACTTGCAGATTCTAACTGACAGAACAGTGCAAGCAAATAGACTAGATTTAGTATTCTACCAGAAAGAAGCTAATCAAGCCACAATAGTTGACTTCTCTGTACCTTTAGATGAAAATATACACCGAGCATACAGGAAAAAAATTGACAAATATAGAGATCTGGCTTTTGAAATCAAGGATATATGGCACCTAGTTAGAGTGGTGGATCCTTCCATTTGTGGTGAGCGCTAATGGTCTAGTCCACAAATCTCTAATACAGAACCTCGAACAACTAGGTATCAGAAAAAGGGCAGTAGTATGGATGTAAAAAGCAGTAATATTGGGAACAGTCGGAATAGTCAGACGCGCCCTTAACCGTCAGTAGACACCCAAGTATTCTTGGTTACACCCAATTACTTGGAGTTCTTACCACAACTGTGTGAAAAAAAATAATAAAAAAAGAAATAATAATAATAATAATAATAAGGGGGTAAGAAAAGACGGAGAATAGTTTTTTTTGTTGTTTCCAGGCAAGTGTATAGTGCAACTCAAAGCAACGCTTATAGCTTCTGCAGTTGCAAGACCGTTGTGCATGGTGAAAAGCCACATCCGACTAGAGGTAACCCTGTTCTCACAGAACACAATGGATCTAGAGGAGTAAACCTCGAAAAAAAATCCGCAATCCCAAGGAGTACCGTGCCGACGGGATGAATGATTGAGCGTTATTCAGTTACAAGCGGCTCTCCGGATACCTGGGGAACTCCGGCAGTATGTACCCCAACTGTACCCCCTCTGCGTGAAAGGGGTGCTCCCTTTCACGCAGAGGGCGTACATACTGACGCGGTTGTATGACATCTACCCATCTCGTGGGAACAAAAATGAATAAAAATAAACCTAAACAAACTTACAACCAAAATCTGACTCTCGATGCTAATGTATCCCAGGAGTCTAGACAAAAAATTACAGAAGCTCAATCACAACACCAAATTCAGAAAGGCCTCAGTAGTGGTGAAGAAGGTAACTTTACAGAGGAAACTCAACAAAGACCTAA
Source organism: Cosmopolites sordidus (assembly GCA_031761425.1). Classification (NCBI taxonomy): domain Eukaryota; kingdom Metazoa; phylum Arthropoda; class Insecta; order Coleoptera; family Curculionidae; genus Cosmopolites; species Cosmopolites sordidus. The sequence goes on along the minus strand of JARFXV010001731.1, from coordinate 45,372 downwards.
TCGACCCATATTAGAGGAATTGACTCAAAATAATATTAATACTAGACAAAAGTGGTCAAAAGATCAATACAGAGAATTAATTTTCTGTTATCTATACTGCAAAGAAAATACTACTGGAAATTACAACACAGTATATCAGATGTGGAGAAGCAGAAATCCTAACTTAAAACCAAACATCGATTCCAAGAAATTATTAAATCAAAAAAATTATATATTAAAACAAAAAAAAACTCGCGCAGGTAGAAATAGATCAAAATTACAAGAAGTTCAAGCTGGAAATCAGAATCCACCAGGAAATGAAAGCATTCAAATCATCGAATTGGAAACTGAACATCGAACTGGAAACATCGAAGCAGAAACCTCTCTACCTTACTCAGAGCAATACACTAACATTCAACAACCACAACAGCAGTTCTGAGAATATACGAAAAATGGTAAATAAAATTCACATTACAAAATATAAAATCGAAACCATGAATATGGAAGATAGACCCATACTGACAAAAGTATTCATGAACACTAAGACTAAAACACTTATTCAGCAAGCAAATTTAGCTATCAAGAAGATGGATCTGTATAACATGATTATAATAGAATTAAACCATCTTATTTATGTAATAGCTGCAGTTATAATAGATGAAGTAACAAACCATTCAAAAAAGGAACAGAAAAATGTTGCTGCAACCAAAAGTTCCTGGAAGCAACGTATAGAAAATAAGATGGCAAATCTCAGAAGAGAATTATCAGGTCTAACAGCAATAACAGATCTACAAAACGCATATGGACAACGAAAAAAGTCAAGCTTACTACGGCAGTATCGAATTGAAACAAGAGAAAACTTAGAAGTTTTTAGAAAGAAAACTTAGAAGAAAACTTAGAACTTAGAGTTTAAACTCGATCAGAAGAAATTCTACAGTAATTTAAAAGAAAAGAAACTGGAAATAAAAAGTCTGCCAAAACAGGATGAACTTGAGAATTTCGCAACTTCTGGGAGAATGAAATACAACATAATAATAAGGCTGATTGGATAAAAAGGCAAAATAAATTAAGTGCTACGAATTGGGTGCCAATAACTACAAAAGAGGTAATGGACGCTTTAAGTTTAACCTCAAACTGGAAATCACCAGGGTCTGACAAAATACCGAACTTTTGGATCAAGCAACTTTCTGTGACATATGAACATTTAGCGCAATTGTACAATAATATGATAAAAACCAAAAGCATTGAAGAGTGGCTAACAACTGGAGTAACCTATTTGATTCCAAAGGCAAAGGAAACACAAGATCCAAAAAACTATAGGCCCATAACATGTCTCACAACGACCTATAAAAATTTGGTATCTATAATTTCAAACAGAATACAAAAATATGTACAGCAATATAATATCATGCCTCATGAGCAAAAAGGATGTACTAAAGTATCAATGGGATGTAAGGACCAGTTATTAATATCGAAAATTATTTTGGATGACAGTAAACGAAAGCGCAAAAATCTAGCTTTAGCTTGGATAGATTATAAAAAGGCGTATGACAGTATCCCGCACTCTTGGGTCCTTAAGTCACTCGAACTAATCGGCATTAGTCCTATACTACTGCAGTCCATTAAAACTATAATGAATGGATGGAATACAACAATGACTATCAGCAATAAAGAAACAAAAATCAGAACAAACAAAATTAACATAAAAAGGGGAATCTTTCAGGCAGACTCACTGTCACCTCTGCTATTTTGCATAGCACTTGCACTGCTATCCAAAGAACTTAACGAAACTAACACAGGTTATTAAATGCAAAACACAAGAATATCGCATTTGGTTTACATGACTGACCTGAAACTCATAGCTAAAAATGAGGATGAACAAAATAAACAAATTGAAACGGTGCGGGAGTTTAGTACAAATATAAAAAAGTGCAGCAGCTATATTTAAAAGAGGAAAATGAAATTCAACAATTGGAACATGGAAAAACTTATAAATATCTTGGTGTAGAAGAAGGCGAGCAAATCGAGCACAATAAAATGAAGGAGAAAATTGAAACGGAATATAAATCTCGTCTCTGATTAATCCTAGCATCTGAGTTAACAGGCAGAAATAAAATACAAGCTATATGTTCACTTGCAATTCCAATCCTGCAATATAGCTTCGGTATCATAAAATTGACATCAGATGAAATTAAAAAGTTGGACAGGAAAACTAGAAAATTACTCACTATGTATGGTTTGCATCATCCAAGAGCAGATGTAGAGAGATTATGTAGTAGTAGTAGATTATGTCTGTTGTAAGGAAGGGGGGAGAGGTTTAATGCAAGTCGAAGGGACTTATAAAGCAGCTATCATCGGTCTGGCACAATATATACAAAATAAGATCGGAGATCCATTAGTTGAGCTAATAAAACTTTATGACAGAAATCAAACAAATATAAATTCACTACAAAAAACAGCAAATATTTATAAAAACCAATTAGAAATAGACATAGGAGACTCTGTGGATAACAACATAAAAATAAATATAAAAAATAAAATTGTAGACACCCTTAAGAAAACTTGGCAAAATAAAATCATGCATGGCCAATATCCTAGAAATATAGATGATCTTGTAGTGGATAAAACACAAACATTTAAATGGCTAACAGAAGGGAAGCTTAAGGGCGAAACAGAGGCAACTATAGTGGCAGCACAAGATCAGGCAATCGCTACAAGATATCATCAAAAGCATATACAACACATGGATGTCGATAACAAATGTAGATTATGTACTTAGCGGATGCCCTAGACTTGCCAAAAAAGAATATTTAGATAGACATAATAAAGTTGCAAAGTTGATTCACTTTAATATTTGTCGAAAGCTGATTGGATAATATTAGCCAACAGACCAAACATACTTATTAAAGATTTAGAACAAAAAACCTGTATCATTCTAGATATCACTGTACCATCAGATAGAAACGTAATTCAAAAGGAAGCGGAGAAAGTGCTCAAATATAAAAATCTGGCTATAGAGGTTTCCCGAATGTGGGGTTTGAAAGCTCATATAATTCCAGTAGTAATTGGGAGTATCGGTGCAGTGTCTAGAAAACTCAAAGAATATATTGAAATGATTCCAGGAGAACATAACATAACAGATCTCCAAAAAGCGGCATTGTTTGGCTCTACTCACATAATTCCACGCTGTATAGGTTAAAATGGAAAGTAGAGCAGAAACCCTAAGAGTATGGTATACTCGGTTTTTGCCTATATACTTACACACCCAATATAAAAAAAGAATAATAATAATGTCTGGTCCGTCGGAGGCACTGCAGCTAACAGTGTCTCTTGCTGCTATCGTATGCGGAGACGGTACAACCAGTGACGTCAGCTGTCCGCTGTCCTTACCCCTTGCCTAAGGTTCGGATTTGAATTTCTTTTCTCACTCTATCCTATCTCCTAAAAGGTACCCAGCCATTTTATAAAGGCCATGGGGTGTGGCTCCGTGTCTTGGGGACATATGGGTGGATGTTCCTTCTTCGATCTCCACCCATTACTGGCCTTACCAGAGAAGAAAACATGAGTAGACGACTTAGAAATAGATACGTTTGTGGCGGGTCCTCACAAGACCCCGCTGTAGGTTCTGACACTGCGCCTTCGGTGTTAAATATGCTACAGGTGTCAGTGGATAATGGTGAACCTCCCTCGAGTCAACAGAGGAAGTGCGGCGCCATCACTTATGGCCACCGCAAATACTGAAATTCTTCCTACGTAAACTAAATGCGGTTTCAGGGCCACCAGTTGGCCCTCCGCCGTCTCTAGACAATCTGACCAACGCGTGAGATGATCTAAAGAGATGAATGTCTTAATTATGCGCGCGTACTACAGAAGCACACAGAGAGGAGTTCATGTTGAGGGATTCCGGAAAATAATGTACCTAGAATGGAAAATATGTTTCCCAATAACACTTTTGCAGAACAACGAATCTGCGGTCAATATAATTCTATAATCCGCAGGGGAAATGTATTTTGTACTGCTGAATTGGATATCATCAAACACGAAATAATTTAAGAATTACAAATCGATCCAAACAACATTGCAGGAAAATCTACACAACCAGAGAGATATACAGAGATCCAATAACCAATAGAAGAAGATCCGAACGAGTACAATCCAACAAATTCCACGAGTCAGATATTATCACAATCATTGTCTGTCTTAAAAGAGCTTTATATAAAATTCAGAATGAAATATGCCGGTGTCGATATAGAACAGAGACCCCGAGTCCCAAGAGGAAAAGGAAATGCTATATTCTATGATACTGTGAAGGTCATGGACAATCAGGTCGGAGGGGATCTAACGGAGGCCCCTTCATTAACCGAGGTCATTGAAATTGTTTATTGTGCCGCGTTGACAGTCTGTTCGGCTCTTGGTATCGTAATTCAAACAAGATCTGAAAAGTTGAAAACACAAATAAATACTACTGTATCAAAACATTTATTCCAGCAAAGACTTTAATAAGAAAATAAAGCAAGAAAATGAATGTCTCAGACAGAGAATAGCCACATGGGGAGCTCGTATAAGGTAATATAATAAATCCTCGAAGCAAAAAAAAACAAGGATTCGTATTCTCGTCTAACCAGAAGAAGTTTTACCGTCAACTGGAACAACAAGAAAAAACAGAACAGCAACAAATACCAAACGAGAATACAATGATCAAGTATTGGTCAAATATTTGGTCAGTTACAAAAACCCACAAAGAACAGGCTTATTGGATACACGAAGAAGAGGAAGCGAGACAAAACATAAAGAAATGCTAGAAGTTATAATATATAGAGGCGATGTAAAAAAGGCAGTCCTAAAGATGCTTAACTGGAAAACGCCAGGTATCGATGGCATCCAAAATGTGTGGCGAAAGTATCTTGTTAGTAGTCATGGGATGCTGGCAAAGTTTTTTTAAGATTTAATAAAAGAGCAACATAACATACCCGAATATATAACAATGGGAATGATATATATGTTATCAAAGGGACAGGACAGTTTAAATTCAAAAAATTATAGACTAATAACTTGTCTACCAACTCTCTACAAGATCCTTACTTCTATTATTTCATCCAAAATATATGAACATCTATTAGAAAATAGTCTTTTACCGCCTGAGCAAAATGGGTGCCGTAAAAGTAGCCAAGGTTGTAAGGAGTTATTTGTAACTGATGAGGTAATAACAGAGCAAATACGTAAAAAATCCCACAATGTATCAATGGCGTGGATTGATTATAAAAAAGCGTTCGACTCTGTGCCACACTCGTGGCTCCGGTATGTCCTTTTATTGTATGGAATTCATCCAACTCTATTAAAATTTCTTTGCGCTTTTATGAATAAATGGAAAACCCGCCTATATGTAAAGAATAATAATACCTCGAACACCACCGGAGAGATACGAATACGCAGCGGAATATTTCAGGGGGATAGTTTAAGTCCTCTATGGTTCTGTATGACTTTAACACTGCTAAGTAGAATGTTAAGAGAGTCCAGCATGGGCTATATGATGAAGAGAAATCCAAACATGCAGGTATCACATCAATTCTATATGGACGATTTAAAATTATATGCATCAAACTCTAATAATCTTCAAAGCGAAATAGAGCTTTTCAAAAGTTTTAGCGATACCATCTGCATGGAATTTGGCCTTGATAAGTGTGCAGTTGTCCATGCCCGCAAGGGGCAGGTATTAGAATATACAGAAAACATGCAATTAAATAGAGATATAGTTATTCGTAGTCTCAATAGTGGAGAAAATTATAAGTATCTTGGTATGATGCAATTGTTAGGAATATCTCATGTAACAGCTAGGGAAATGATTATAAATAAAGTCATAACTAGAGTTAAAAAAATATGTAAATCTTTAATCGGCGCCAGAAATAAAATTTTGACAATCAACACCTGGGCTTTGCCTGTGGCTCCTTTACGTTTGTGGTAATAAAATGGTCTGACACCTCTCTGACAGCATTTGATCAGAAAATAAGAACCAAATTAACAAAACATCGTATGCATCATCCAAGAAGTTCCATCGAGCGGCTGTATTTGGGAGGAAGAAGGGAGGAAGAGGCTTACAGAATGTAGAAGTAATGTGCCGTCAACAAGAGGATCGGCTAAGATCATATTTTCTCAGCCAAAATAGAAATCTTCATAAGACTGTCTGTAGACTGGATAGTAATTATAGTCCCCTCTATCTAGCACAAGCAATTTACGAGGCAAGCCATATAACTTCCCAGGGGCGTATTTCAGTTTGGAAAGGAAAGGAGCTCCATGGTCGCTTTGCAGCTCTCCTCGATTCTGAACACATTAATAAAAAATACTCTACAGAATGGCTTCGAACATCGGGACTTTATGGAGTGACAGAAAGTTTCCTATGTGCTATCCAAGATCAGGCCGTAAGTACCAGGGCATATAAAAAACATATATTAGGACAAAATATCGATATATAAGCGGTGGATGTCCTACGCTGGCTCAAACAGACTATATGAAGAGGCATAACATCATTGCTAAGGTGATACATCAAGCATTATTGAAAAAATATGATCTGCTTGACGTGGAGATACCTTATTATAAGTGGAAACCAGAACAGGTGTATATAAGTGAAACTGCAATAATTTTGTGGAGGCTAATCAGCCCGGTATTATTATAATCGACATAAAGGCTCGCAAAGGACTGATGATGATGAAAGGACTCGATGGGGCGGTATCGTTGGACCATAATTTGATTAAGACCATTACCGAGAAAAAACGAAAATATCAACCCTTAGCTGTAGAACTAACAGACATGTACAAACTCAGAGATGTCGACATTATACTACTAGTAATATCTACAAATGGGCTGATAAACGACTGGAAAATCGCCAAAGACAAGCTTGAATTACATGATGGTCTACAGGGTACAGCAAATATAGTCAGAAAAATGTTAAGCTTGCATTGAACCTCGGCTGAACACTCTTGTTTAGTGCAAACATTGTAGTCTTGGGTTACAAACCCCGGCTAACGTGGAGATGAATAAAAATGTAAAATGAACATAATAATAATAATTAGCAGAAGAAGCAATAGAACCAGCCTAAATTCACCAGCGCAGCCGATTACTGACCAGGTGGCAGAGAATGATCTTGAAGAGGAAGATAATTCTGAAGCTACATCCCGTTTTATGGAATATGATGCTAAGCTCAGAGGTATACTCATGGAACTGCGCCCCAGTTTTCCCAAACTTCAACTCACCAAGGAAATAAAGAACGCAGTTGCATCTGTAAATGCTAATATAAGGGAAATGATTGAGCGCAGTGATGATTTATTGGAAACTTGCCATGTTGTGAACTGCGGCGCGGCCGTGATTTCCAAGATATTTACTAAACAATGGCCAAGACCTGATACACCCCCCGCTGCAAAACAACAGGACCCTCCTTGGGAAAGAAGACTAAAAAATAAGATCAATGAAATAAGGAGTAAGGTGGGTCGGTTACATAACTACCTTAATGCTGCAGTAGCCAGTAAAAACGTCCAAAAAAAGGCTGTTCAGATTGTTAAAAAAGCTAAAATAAAGACTAGCAATCCAACATTCCGACAGGACCTTACGCTTTACCTTGAAACTCTGAAACAGAAAATTGCAGCATTAGGAAACAGACTAAGGAGGTATCGGATACGAGTAAAAAGATACCAAGAAAATACTCAATTTAATCGAGCTCAAAAGCAATTCTATAGAAACCTCAGCGAAAACAAAGTGATGTTAGAGACTGCCATTCCTGATAAAGAAAATATGATCAAGTACTGGTCAGAATTAGGGTTAAAAACATCAGTTTTTAACATCAATGGACCCGGGTAATATTACAATTACCGACCTCAGGATGATTATAAAAATACTTAAGGATTGGACATCGCCTGGTGTAGATGGGATTCACAACTATTGGTGGAGAGCTTTCAGTTGTAGCCACGAAGTTATAGCACGGCAAATTTAGCTCATCATCGGCAATCATAAGCTCCAAAATCAGAGAACACCCCACGAAATCTGATATATTGGCTCTGGAGCAAAATTGATGTAAACAACGAGCACGCGGTTGCAAGGAATTACTGGTTATTGACACAATTATCACCAAGCAAGTTAAATCAAAACAGAAAAATATCACTAGCATGGGTAGATTATCAAAAGGCCTTTGACTCCGTGCCCCATTCTTGGCTTAAAGAAATACTATATATCTACAAAATTGATGCTCGAATAATCAATCTTCTCAATCATCTTATGGAAAGCTGGAGAACCAGTCTGTGTTTGAAAGACTACAGGACTACAGAGATTGCTATTAGAAGAGGAATATTTCAAGGGGACAGTCTGAGCCCACTCTGGTTTTGTATGGCTCTCAATCCTTTGAGTCGTATATTGAAGAGTAGTGGTAACGGCTACACCATTGGCGACTTGAAACTCTACGCAAAAAATTGACAACAACTTAGAAGCTTGCTAGAATTAGTCAAGTCATTTAGCCAGGCTATCAAAATGAAGCTGGGGATAGAAAAGTGTGCAGTATTGCACGTGGAAATGGAAAAAATCACCCAATATCAAAACCTTACATTAATGGACAATGTCACAACTATTCCAGCCCTACGCCCATATGAAACCTATAAATGTCTAGGATTCCAACAAAACCTCAATATAGATGAAAAAATAAATAAACAAAAGATCAAAGATGAGTATTTTAACAGGATCAACAAAATTTTAAGAACATATTTAAACGCAAAAAACAAAGTAAGTGCACTCAACACCTGGGCCGCTTCAATAATAACCTACGCCTTCGGAGTTTTAAACTGGTTCTCAACAGAAGTGAAAGCCCTGGATCGCCAGCTCCGCACTACGTTAACCAAGCATCGGATTTTGCATCCAAACTCTGCTATTGAGAGGTTGTATTTGTCTCGAGACAGAGGCGGCAGAGGAATTGTCAGCTTCGAAGAAGCACAGCAAAAAGAAATAGACGGGTTAATAAAATATTTTCGGTTTAAAGATATCCCATTTTTCAAAAACTTGATTGAGTATGATGTGGCTCTTTCACCTCTAAATTTAGCTATGGTACTGCCTATCTATAAAAATTTTAAAGAAGAGTTAAACAATCAGTGGCAAAGAAAACCCATGCATGGAAGGTTTTATAACAACCTAAATCAAGAAGATGGAGACCCCAGAGTAAGCAACACCTATCTTAGCTCTGGATATCTGTTCCCTGAAACAGAGGGAGCTTTAATGGCAATCCAAGATCAAGTGGTCCCTGCTAGATATTAAAAGAAATATATCACCAAACAACTCCTAAGCACAACAAAATGCCGGCTATGCAACAAAGAAGAAGAAACTGTTCAACATCTCATTTCAGCTTGCACCTATTTAGGGCCAACTGCTTACTTAAGCAGACATGACAACATGGGGAAAGTCATTAACTTAACGATAGCTCAGAGAGCCGGCCTAGTAAACCAAGAGTTGCCTCCTTAGAAATATCAACTGCAACCTGTTATTGAAAACACCACAATAAAAATCTTAGGGGATACATCTCTAATAACCGATCGTAGTGCCGTGCACAACAAACCAGACATGATGGTTGTGGATAAGGAAAAGAAGATATGTCATATCATTGATTTATCTGTCCCCCTGGATGAAAACTTGAATAAGGCATATAAACAAAAAGCGCAAAAATGTCGTGCTCTTCCAGACGTGTCACATTGTTCGTAAAATATTATGCTAGGGTAAGAGGAGCTGAATTGCTTTTTCATATTGGCATTGGAATGTCGGCCAGCATGAGCTGAGATTCTACAGTAAGGATGAGCAGAATAATAATTAAATGACGGGAGGTTATATTGGCCTGTCAGGATGATGTAATAAGCACATTAGTCTATCGGAGAGAGAGATTATGGGTATGGAGATTCCTGATGTAAATTGTAGGGCCTGCCATCGAGCACGATTCTTTAAAGTGCCTGATGGGGAAGTGGAAAACGAATCTTTTTGTCGACCAACAATGCATAGCTGCTACAAATATCGAGAGGGGAATTTTTCAGGGAGATTCCCTTTCTCCAATTTGGTTCTGTCTAGCATTGAACCCTTTGTCCACGCTACTCAACAACAGCAATATTGGATATAAACTTAACATGAGGAATCCAAGAAAGCTCTCTCATCTACTATATATGGATGACCTTAAATTATATGGAGAAACTAGAGAAAAATTAAACTCATTGATAAAAACGGTTGAAACATTCAGTAGGGATATCAGAATGTCATTCGGATTGGACAAATGCTCTACCATTAGTGTACAGAAGGGAAAGGTTCGGAGTCAACATTCAACACTTTGCAACATACAACAACTAGCACCAGAAGAATCCTACAAATATTTAGGAATACCCCAAAAGCATAAACTTGATTATAACCAGTTAAAGAAGGACTTTTCCACTCTATACCAAAAGAGACTTACAAAACGTTTAAACACCAAACTGAACGGTGGAAACCTCATTAGAGCGATCAACGGTTGAGCGGTACCAGCTCTGACATATTCTTTTGGCATAGTTAAATGGTCAGAAACTGACCTTGATGAATTTGATAGGTTGACACGTCGAACATTGACAAAGTTCCGATGCCTGCATCCAAACTCATCTAGGAAAAGACTATACATCCCAAGAAAGTTGGGGGGTAGAGGCCTTGTAAACGTAAAAAGTCTCTGTCTCAATCAAGAAAATAGAATGAGAAAATACTTTATTGATTCAAGCAGTACGTTAATGAAATTGGTTGCAAATGAGGATCGGGGTTTCACCCCACTGAACCTAAATAAACAAAATCGTATTGATAGCAGAACAACACTCACGGACTGCGTTCGAGAATGGAAAGGACAAACATTGCACGGAAAGTTTCCAAAGCCACTCGAAGATGACACCATTGACGAACAATTGTCTCTGAAGTGGCTGACCGATGGACTCTTGTACCCAGAAACAGAAGGTTTCGCGATATCTATTCAAGATAGGGTAACAAGAACAAAAAACTATGAAAAGCACATACTGCATTTGGACGTAGTCGATAAGTGCAGGAAATGCGGTACTTTGGGGGAAACAACTGAGCACCTTATTGGCGGTTGCCCGGCTCTTGCTCCTAATGCTTATTTAGGACGGCATAATCAGCTGGCAAAAATTATACATCAACAAATTGCAAAAAAATACTCGCTATTAGAAAGCGCACCTCCTCCATATTATAAGTACTCGCCTTCTCCTGTACTTGAATCATCCGATACTATTCTTTACTAATCGAACGGTTGATTATAATAGGCCAGATATTGTTCTAATCAACAAAAAGGACCAGAGGGCTTTTATAATTGACATCGCAGTGCCACTATCTCACAACACTAGAAAAACTGAGATAGAAAAATCCACAAAGTATGAAAATCTGGCATACCACTTGAAGAACCAGTGGAAACTGAGTAAGGTAGATGTATTGCCCTTCGTTATATCCGCCGAAGGCCTGATAAGTAAGAGATTTTTAAGGAACCTCGAGAGCCTCGGTATCTCGAGATCGATTGCCATAGTGGGACAGCGTGCCGTGCTCTTGCAGACGTGTCACATTGTTCGTAAGATATTATACTAGGGTGAGAGGAGCTGAATTGCTTTTTCATCTTGGCATTGGAATATCGGCCAGCATGAGCTGAGATTCTATAGTAAGGATGAGCAAAATAATAATTAAATGACGGGAGGATTTATATTGGCCTGTCAGGATGATGTAATAAGCACATTAGCCTAACGGAGAGAGAGATTATGGGTATGGAGATTCCTGATGTAATTTGTAGGGCCTGCCATCAAGCACCAGAGACACTTATGCACTTGTTATCTGGATGTAGTGCCTATACGATCTCCGCATATATCTATCGTCATAATGCTGCTCTGCGAGTACTGTACTTTCATCTAAGGTACTCGTATAAGATAGACCAGACACCAGTGCTGCACTTTGTTCCAGAAGAGATAGAGTCTGTTGTCTAGAATGGGAGTTGTCGGATTTACTGGAATTTCTCGTTCTCGACTATTAGACAAATACAGGCTAATAAAACTGATATTGTCCTCCTTGATAAGGACACGAAAATGATGTTTGTTATTGAGTTTTCCTCGCCAGCGGAAACAAATATTACTATCAAGCAGGAACAAAAACGACTCAAGTATCAGGATCTTCTTTACGAACTGAAGCAACTCTACCTAGAGTACACCGTGCATATGGTTGTGTTGATAATAGTCGTTCTCGGTGGAATGAGAGATACTGTGCTCACTCAATTGCGAAAAATTCCATCTTGCCATACATCTGTTGAAACATTGACTGCGGTAATGCAGAGGTATGTCATCCTGGGGTCTCTGCGTCTGCTTAGAACACACGATTGCCAATCTTATGATAGCGAACCTTGCTGGTTGCAAGGAGTTGTCATATAGCAAAACGAGCACGAGCACCAATTGGTCTACCAGCGCGTGTTAGCTTATCGGAGGGCGAACACCAGGTACAGAATAAAAAAAAACAAATAATAATAATAATAACCAACCAAACCGAACTGAACAAACAAAAACCAAACTGAACAGTGGAAACCTCATTAGAGTGATCAACGGTTGGGCAGTGCCAACTCTGACATATTCTTTTGACATAGTTAAATGGTCAGAAACTGACCGTGATGAACTTGATAGGTTGACACGCCGAACATTGACAAAGTTCCGATGCCTGCATCCAAACTCATCTACGAAAAGACTATACATCCCAAGAAAGTTGGGGGGTAGAGGCCTTGTAAACATAAAAAATCTCTGTCTCAATCAAGAAAATAGAATGAGAAAACACTTCATTGATTCACACAGTACGTTAATGAAATTGGTTGCAAATGGCGACCGGGGTTTCACCCCACTGAACCTAAATAAACAAAATCGTATTGATAGCAGAACAACACTCACGGATTGCGTTCGAGAATGTAAAGGACAAACATTGTACGGAAGGTTTCCTAAGTCACTCGAGGATGACATCATTGACGAACAATTGTCTCTGAAGTGGCTGACCGATGGACTCTTGTACCCAGAAACAGAAGGTTTTGCGATATCTATTCAAGATAGGGTAACAAGAACAAAAAACTATGAAAAGCACATACTGCATTTGGACTTAGTCGATAAGTGTAGGAAGTGCGGTATTTTGGGGAAAACAATTGAACACCTTATTGGCGGTTGCCCGGCCCTTGCTCGTAATGCTTATTTAGGACGGCATAATCAGCTGGCAAAAATTATACATCAACAAATTGCAAAAAATCAACAAAAAGGACAAGAGGGCTTTTATAATTGACATCGCAGTGCCGCTATCTCATAACATTAGAAAAACTGAGATAGAAAAATCCACAAAGTATGAAAATCTGGCATACGACTTGAAGAACCAGTGGAAACTGAGTAAGGTAGATGTAGTGCCCTTCGTTATATCCGCCGAAGGCCTGATAAGTAAGAGATTTTCAAAGAACCTCGAGAGCCTCGGAATCTCGAGATCGATTGCCATAGTGGGACAGCGTGCCGTGCTCTTGCAGACGTGTCACATTGTTCGTAAAGTATTATGCTAGGGTGCATCAGCATGAGCTGAGATTCTACAGTAAGGATGAGCAGAATAATAATAATAATAATAATAATAATCGAGGTGACAAGAGGCGGGAGGCTGTCACATCTATTCTGCATGGACGGTATTAAAATATATGCTGCCAATAAAGAACAGTTGCAAAGTTAGTTGGAGCTAGTGCACAATTTCAGTAGAGGAATATGCGTGGAGTTCGGTTTGGAAAAGTGTGCCGTTATGCATATAAGAAAGGGAAGGCTTGAAAGACGAGATATGACAAACATATCATCAGTGGATGTTGTCAAATGGCCCCAAAAGAATATCGGCATAATGATACTCCAAAAATCCTTCATAGTAATCTAATATATAAAGAAGCGTTTAGCCAAAGTACTAAAACATTTTACAATTATCAGCAAGTCAGTCCAAGAAAACATTGATGTTAAAATCTGTTGGGATACAGCTATGACAACGGATAGGGCTGTTGCTAACAATAGGCCAGATATCGTAATAATATATAAGAAAAGAATATTGGCATTCATACTGGACGTTGCCATGCCAGTCGATGACAATATCAGAGCAACTTAAGTTCACAAAGTAACTAAATATCAGGACTTGAGTTACCAATTGAACGACATCTGTAGACTTAAAAAAATCAAGATATTGCCATTCATTATATCAGCCACAGGACCTATTGAGCAGAGACTCTACCAAAATTTAGAGAGGATTGGACTTCCTAATGAATTGAGAGCCGTTATGCAGAAGGCTGCAGTACTGGGAACATGCCATATTACCAGGCGGTAGTTATTGCATGAATTATAATCCTGGCAGGAGCTGTCTGACTATACATTCTGAAGTAAAGCAGAAAACCCCCCAAAAAGGGGCTAAAAGGAAAAAAAAAATAAAAAAAAAAATAATAATAATAATAATGGGAAGAAAAGTATTTTTTAACTATTATAATAGTATTTTTGGAGTGTCTTTCCAAATGAGCTGGTTCTTGGACTCTCATTAATATTTTGCGTAAACCATCAATACACCGTTCTAAAAGCACATACTTGCTAAGTCCTTTATAAATGAGCTTGATAGTTGATAAGGGCTATCAAGCGTACCATGAGTCAATGCCGCTCGGGCAGTTTTCGTGATGTGGATTTTGGTCCGTTGGGCTATAAGGGAAGTAAGTTGTCCATATAGCGTTCTTCATTTTTTGCACTGAATCACAATTCCTTCTTATAACCAGTCCGTAACAAACTGTTAATTTATCGATAATTTTTCCTGTAAACATGCCTTTGCTAGGAAGAATTTATTTCTAATCGCTTTTTCTTCATTTTATTTTTTTTACTATTTTCAAAATTGTTTAAAAAAGGCTACCCCTAAAGATCAGAGAAAAAGAGAGTGACAATAGGTAAGCACCTTCCTCCATGTACCTGCGACGCTACTGGTCGGCGGAGCCGAACAGGAAAAGTTTCAACAGTCTCTCTCTCCTAGAGTTTTACCCCGATTGACTTAAAATTTTGGGAATATATTATTGACATGTACTATAAGATAAAAACAAAAACGATTTTTTGAAATTTCAAAACCCATGTAACTCCTTAACACTAGCCCCTTTAAATTTTGGGTAAACTATAAATACAAACATCCAATTTCTTAACACTATCCCATTTAACGTTTGGGTAAACTACAACACAAATATCCAACCGAACACGGGAATTAAACCCGCGACCGAGTGAAGATTAGAGGGATTGTTAAGATAACAAGCATCTTACACAAATGCGTTCGGAACATCCTTCATGAACATTAGTGCATGACAAAGGAGCAGTCTCAGTATATCGATTTTCGATCAAAAAATTAATATTTCATGTTAAAAGTATCGGGCTTTTCACTCCACTCTCATATGTATCTCTACATGCCAAAATTTAATAATTTTTAACACGCTTTTTTTAGCTTCACCTGTACATATCTAGTAACGGAACGCTTCAAAACGTCAGATTAAATTGAAATCAAATACCGATAACAATATAATAATTTAATAAGTTCGTCCCATTATCCTGAACACGATCGTCAGGATCAAGGATTTGCTTTCGGAGATGGAGCCGGAGACACGGTTACAACGCACAAGCAAGGCAGTAGTTACGCAGTAGTCACGCAAATTACCCACTCCCGCCACGGGTGACGAAATATAAACGATAAAGTGACGAAATATAAATAATAGTTTAAATAAATTATAGTTTAAAATAACTAAAAAACACGCTTTAATGGTAAACCGAACTAAAAAGTTAAAAATTATTTTTAGTATAAGAAAAAAGTGATGAACGAGAAAATTAATGTCACACTGTGAAAAAAGCGTGGGGTTCTCGATGCCAGTTGTAGAATTAGTATAAAAACATGTTCATTCAATTTTCTCGTTCATCACTTTATTCTTATACTAAAATTTAATTTATACTTTTTAGTTCGCTTTACCATTAAAACGTGTTTTTTAGTTTTTTAAACTATATTTTTTTTTAAATATTTCATGCGACAGTTTATTTTTTATTCATAAGTTGAAACTCTGTTACCAGCTGAAAACAAAATATGATCATACACATAGATATTAAGGAACCCGAAAAAAGGCGAAGAAATAGATGAAAACGGTGTTTGTAAATCACAGCGTATTCCGCGAAAAATAAATGTTGAAACTTTCCAATGGCCACTTTAGAAAGATTACTTGAAAGCCATCGTCGCCCAAAGTTTTCCTATTCATTTACGGACGATTCGCAAAAACGCCTTTTTGCCGACAAACAATATTGAAACACATTTTTGCCCGCATTTCTTAAAACAACTTCCCAGAAAGTCGGCACGCCGTCTCTGCTGCTTTATGCACAATATAAATTCAGCTGCGACGCTTTTTCCCGGAAAAGAAAACTTACATTATGCCCGAGGCACTTTTGTACACCGGTTTTATACGTTGTTTAAACTTAGTATCATCTTTCTTACTGACAAAAATGCATATGGAAGAATGGCCGCATTACCAAGCAGAGTTATAGGTCGAAGAAGTCTTTTTCGTTTGTTCGTTCGAATATCTTTCGGGAGATATTTGAAACAATTCGTTAGATACATAAATTTCGCATGCAAACAATCGAAGTGTGTTTATGCTCTTTTACAAGAATGGTTCGCATATGCAAACAGGACCGTAAATCACGCACACATCATAAAGCATTTTAAATATCTCCAAGTCTATGAACGAAGAAAGGAGGAACAACCGAAATTTGTCGCCATTTCGTTCTTTTCTGCTAGTTTGGTTTCGTTTCTTTCAATTCATAAATCTAACGGAATTTTTCGCCGGTCTGGTTTAGAATTTATGATGGAGATTTGAAAAAAAATCTTAGCTTTAAGGTAATAGGAAATATGGGTCATTTTATTTATTCTTTTTTTTTTCAGTTAAGCTATAAATAATATTGTAGGGTTTTTGCCTTACTACGGTAATGCATTAACAATTTTGTTCAACAATCTTTTGCCCTCTTTCAAATAATTTCATGATCTTGTTTTCCAAAATTGTCTAATATTTTTATGCCAAAAAAGCTTGATGTTGGCATGAGGTTTCAAACAGTAATCTGAATTCAGGGTTTGTCTACAGTCATCGTGCATTGTCAAAATTATTTCGGTATATGGAAAGTATATTATTCTGACGAGTAAGGAAAAATAATATAGCCAAGTATTGTTTCTGGACTTTACAGTTACAAGCAGTGGCGACTTGTGGGTTTTTAAAGTGGGAGAATGTAGAAGAAAATAACGCTGCTAAAGATTTTTTTTTGCTTTCCAATTGCTCCTTTTCACTTTTCGTGCTACTGAAATTCTATACAGAAGATAAACCAGAAAAATTAATTAAAGGAAAGAAACTGAACGGAAATATAATATGGTGTTTTGCTCTGAAAAATTGTTTACTGTGATAAATGCTAGAGGAGCGGCGTCCCAATGCCGTCCCTCACGAGCCGCCACTGGTTACAATCCACTATTCAATTTAACCAGTTTTTGAGAATCTTCTTCTTACTTAGGCCTGTATTTTACTTGATATTTCGCTTTATTTACTTTTGCTATTCCTTTTTTTCAAATTGATGCCCAGCTGTCTCACCATCAGTTGATGATATCCCTGTGATGACTTGCAATGTGTTAGTGTCAATTTCTTCTTCGCTCTCGCCCCCATCTTATGATGTCCTGGATAGTGCTTTATTATATAATGTTGTTTCTTATGCAATCTGTCTTTGTATTTCTCTGTATCTGTTTCTGTTCAGTATCTGTATCTGTTTTGTGTTTTGTCGTGTTCGTATCTGTTTAGGGTTTAATGTCCTATTTAATATTAACCATACGCAGGTTTTGTATATTCATTCTAAGTTTGGTTTCAGTTTTAAATTAATTATTACTTCATTATATATAATTCAGTGTTCCTGATGCAGTTTCTGCTTTTCTTAGTTAATCGTCTCCTGATAGAGATTATAGTTGCTGTTAGGAAAGAGTGGGGAAAATACGAATACCTAAAGGAAAACTTAAATAAAACAGGGGAATTATGACATGACATTATTTTATTGCTTCTTAATTAAGTTTAACTATCCATTTGACTACCTCAGAAATTAACATATAGAATTTTTGAAAAAAATGTAACATGTAAGGAAAAAATTAAAAACCTTAGTGTTCGGGTTTACCCGACGTTAGTGAATTAACATCTATGAATTAACATCTATAACCTATAATCATTCATAATAACGACAGAGACCACATTTATAACCCGCCGATGCTAATTGTCCATCTGTACATTTCTCATGAGCCCAATTTTCATATACGAAGCAGATAATCCAGTCTTCATCGGGGGGCTTGTATATTTTTTATCACAAAAAATACAATAATAGTCATCATTAGTCAGTGTTAAACTCAAAGATATTTACCACTAAACACCGAATCACTTTTTTTAATGTTCTCGACGCACGTTTCGCTAACTATGTTAGCACCATCAGGAGATTAATCTTAGGAGATTAATCAGGAGATTTAATCATAATGCTAACATGGTTAGCGAAACGTGCGTCGAGAACTTTAAAAAAAGTGATACGGTGTTTAGTGGTCTCTTTGAGTTTAGTGTTTCATGCAAAGGTTCCAATGGAAAAATTGATAATTTTTGTGCTTTCCTTTTTTCTTGTCTTGACCAGAATTTTTAAAGTCTTAAAATATTCATGAAATTTTTCAGTATTTTTATAGTTTCATTGTTTTTGGATTTTCCATCATCACATTTCAGTCTTTTCATTTCAGTTTGTTTCCTTGGTACTTTTTCAGATTTTCTTTTGTTTTCTCCTTTTTTGGCTCGTTTCTTATTTTCCTTTTATTCTAGTTAATCTTTGACAGGTGTCAAACGATTTTTTCTTTCTAATGTTGCGCATAGATATTTTGAATAATAGGCGATTCAACGATTTCGGATAGAGAAGCTGACAGCGTTCTCATCTTTTCGGTTGCAACTAAATTGTCATGTCCACTAAGAGTATCCATTGCTGAACCAAAATTTTCTACCATGAAGGAGAAGCAGAAGTATTAAGCGTTTGTGCGTCATTTAATTGGAAGCTTGGACATCGAAAGCTTGAACATCGCAAACTTGTGCAGCACCAGATATATAAGAAGTTTTTTCAGTAGTTTGTTCGCCACTATCTTGTAAAACAGTACTGTGGGCATCGGGAGCTTGTTGGTCAAAAGTTACCACTTCGACAGTGTTGACGTCGGATAGTTGATTATTTGTAGGTTGAACATCGGTCTCACTGCTTTAAGTTTGAATTCTTGTTGTCTGTAATATAGTATTTTGGGAAATGTATGGCTGAATCGCATCAATTTCAATTGGGCGCAAGGGATATATTCCTGCCGATCTAAAGCCATTTGCTGCCTTTTCAAAGTTACTGCACCGGTTAAAAGCATTTATTGAAAATATTATATATTATATTATTATAGGTTATATTACTACTTTTGATAGAAATAAAGCTACATTAAGTTACATTTATGTGAAAAAATTACCTCCAAAACACAGAAAATTGAAATATTCATACCTTGACTCGTGCGTGCGTTCGTTTCTCCCATGTTGTTTTCCAGCACTACAGGTGCCGTGATGTTTAAGATGAACAAAATACTGTCATCTCCTTCTAACATATTAAAACTGTTGCGTTCGGAATTATCCGGTGTTCGTGTTTCCCCCACTCTCCCGTAAGTTTATTCTTAAATAATTAATTATTATTATCTGTTCTATTATTTTATTCTTATATTCTATTTTACACTTTACATTCTGCAATTGTTTAACCATGTTAAAGGTGTTTATATATATATATATATATATATATATATATATATATATATATATATATATATATATATATATATATTTAAACAAAGAAAATACACCCGTACTCCACGTTGGTGCTTTGTCGTTCTCTCATCCGCCATCCAAAGCGCCAGCAAGTGTCTCCCAGGATCGGTTTCTGGCCTTAAGCTGTCATCAGTTGGGTTCAAGCTGAACACCTGGAGAGCGGATGAAGAAAACGACTAAAGCCATGACCATATAAATCGACCATTTCGAATGGCGGCTGCAATCACATGCAACTCTGCCATCCTGTGGTAAACAACCGCGACAGAAAAACTGTGCAAGATCGTTCGTGGCCCGTTTAACTTCGGGTAAGTACAAGATCTGTTCAAAAAAAATGATAAAGTGGGCTCGTGGAGAAAGATATTAAAAACAAAGAAAATTCACCCGCCCTCTACGTTGGTGCTTTGTCGTTCCTCCATCCGCCTTCCAAAGCGCCAGCAAGTTTCTCCCAGGACCGGTTTCTGGCCCTTATCAACTGGGCTCAAGCTGAACGCCTGGAAAGCGGATGAAGAGAACGACTAAAGTCATGACCATATAAATCGGCCATGTCGAATGGTGGCTGCAATCACATGCAACTCTGCCATCAGGTGGTAAACGACCGCAATAGACAAACTGTGCGAGATCGTTCGTGGCCCGTCTAACCTCGGGTAAGTACCAT
Organism: Cosmopolites sordidus; assembly: GCA_031761425.1. Taxonomy (NCBI): domain Eukaryota; kingdom Metazoa; phylum Arthropoda; class Insecta; order Coleoptera; family Curculionidae; genus Cosmopolites; species Cosmopolites sordidus. Next base: position 24,796 of record JARFXV010001731.1, on the reverse strand, counting down.
GAAGTGGGCTCGTGGAGAAAGATATTTAAAATAAAGAAAATAAACCCGCACCCCGCAATTGTTTTCAACAAATCAAGCCGTGATGAGACCGCTGCACTTTAGTCATCCTATTTAGTAGCATTAGGAGTGACCAGCGAGTCTAAGCTCCACAAGATTGCGCAAAAGCTCATTTTACGCGCTGCCATTGATATGGTTAATGTGATGATAAGCCCGAAAGAAGCAAAAAAGTTGAAAACTATATTACTTTCAAATGACAAAATATCGAGACGTATTAATGAAACGGCCAATGATGTTCACGATCAAATAATTGAAATGATTAAATGAAGTGAATTTTTGCTATTGAGTTCGACGCACCAACAGAAGAAACTTATTAAATATTTTGATGCATTCACTTTAACATCGGATTATTTTTCCAAAAATATGTGTTTAGGAAATTCTGTTATTGTTCGTATGTTGAGAACATGAAAATACAGTTACGCGAATTGAAAATTCAGTTACTGGAATATTTTTTAGATAGCAATGATGATTTGTCGAAAAGATGGGTTCTCAATCCGTTTGATGAAAATGTTGTTGCAGCTACTGAATTACCTATTATTTTTAGATTTAAATAAGTTATGGCTTGCATGACGATGTGAATACGGAAATTTTGAAAACATTGATCCCCTTCGCGACTTGATCCTTATGGGAAAAAAGCTTCTCGTCTATGGTGGCTTTAAGAACTCTATATATGGAAATCGTCTCCTATCATAGGAAAATAATTTGCGTAGTTGTGTTTGCAATGATGATCCACTTATAGAAAAACTTTTATGTGAAAAATAAAATCAACCGACGTATTGAATTATTATTTTAAACAACTTTGGCTATTACTTTTATTTTATTATGCTGTTAATATTTAATTAATTACCTGATAATATTTAATTTTCTAGCACTTGATTTTAAGTTAAAAATACTTTAAAACTTTTAACTTTTACTTTAACTTAAAAGAATGTTTCGTGTAAGGGTCTTTTTAACTTGTTTAATTTGAACACAATGCGAACTTCCTTCCATATTAGCGAAAGACAGCATTAGCATACCCGGGCTGAGAAATGATGCTCAAAGGAGATCCGGTGAAATTTTAATTTTTGCAAAACAAATAGGTATTATTATCTAAATTAAAATATAATTAATAATAACTTCGTATAAGAGACACAAATATAGGCATTTGATATAGAATATACTGGATAACAAAAAATACAACATTGTGGTTTTTGTGTACATTATGTTAGTATTATATAAAAGACCCCTACATCGTCTAAAGAATTATCACAATTCTTTAGCCGTTACTAAATAATAGACAGTCAATTAAAAATACTAAACACAGCCCTATTCGATTCACAATACAAACGAAAAATGATTAATATGTATTAGTTATTTCTAGATGTTTTAAGAAGTTTAGTGTTAGTTTCAAACATCTAAACATATATTTAACATATATTAAATATATATTTTAAAATAACATATATATTTATTATAGAGTAACAGTATTATAGAGTAAAACTAATACTAATGGCCAATATAACAATGAGATTTATCAACAAAAACACGGTCTTTTGATGGGCTCACCTATCTCATCTTTGTTATCTGAAATATTTATAGCTGATTTTGAAAATGTTATTTTTAATTTTAAAAATCCATCAATTAACAATATATATAACAATATTAACCATTTACTTCACCACGCTTTTACAAACGCATACAAAAACAGAAAGGTAAATATGAAAGAAGCATATCAGTTTTTGGCATTTTTGATAAATGCTCAAAGACTATTAAATTCCTTGAAAAAAGGAACCAAAACATCAAGCGATTATAAATCAATATTAAAAGCGTATCAAGTCCTGTTTAACTTCATTATGCTATTATTTCTAACTTTTACATGAATTGCGTAAATTAACAAAAAAATGTTTCCTATAAACTTTTGGATTACGAAAGACAAAATAAAATTCATGAAAATACACAGTGGGCAAATGGAGAATATTTAAAATATTCAAGAAAACCAGGACATTTTTTTCCCTGTGCTTTACGTAAAATTTTCAATCCTTCAGTCACCATCAAACGCCAACAAGCATCTCCAGAGACCGGTTTCTGGTCTTAAGCTACCATCAGTCGGGCTGCGAGTTGTATGTTCGAAAGCAACTGAAGGATAGACCTGGGTCCTGACCAATATTAATCGGCCAAATCGGATAGAAGCATCGTTGAAATGCAGCTCCGCCATCCGGTGGTTTGTAACAGTACTACTGTCTGAAACTGTTCGGACCCAAATCCAGGCCCTATATTCAGGCACCAGATATGCATGAAAATATACAGTGGGCAAGTGGAGAATATTTAAAATATCCAAAAAAACCAGAACATTTTTTTTCCTGTGCTTCACGTAAAATTTTCAATCCTTCAGTCGCTATCAAACGCCAACAAGCATCTCCAGAGACCGGTGTCTGGTCTTAAGCCGTCATCAGTCGGGCTGCGAGTTGTACGTTCGAAAGCAACTGAAGAATTGACCTGGATCCTGACCATATTAATCGGCCAAATCGGATGGAAGCAGCATTGAAATGCAGAGAATTTTTCCTTGATTTTTGAATATTTTAAATATTCTCAACTTTCCCAATGTGTATTTTCATGCATGTCTGGTACCTTAATATAGGGCCTGGGTTTGGATCCGAACGGTTTCAGACAGTAGTACTATTATGAACCACATGACGGAGCTGTATTTTAATGCTGCTTCCATCCGATCCGAATATGGTCAGGACCCAGGTCAATCCTTCAGTTGCTTTCGAAAGTACAACTCGAAGCCCGACTGATGACGGCTTAAGGCTAGAAACCGGTCTCGGGAGATGCTTGTTGGCATTTGATGGCTACTGAAGGACAGATAATTTTACGTGGAGCACAGGAAAAAAAATTCCTTGTTTTTTTAATATTTTAAATAAAATTCAATTTGACAACCTGAAAAGAAGTGCCAAAGCATTAAAGTATAATTTAGAAAAAAATATATTTCATCACGTATATACAGCTTCCTTGTTTAAACGCGAATAAAAAAGTTTCCAAAACAAATTGAACGGAAATTTAAATTGGAATGTTCGATGAAAGCGTCCTCAATTATAAAAAAGCGAAAGAAATATGAAACAAAAATATGGGGGAATATTATTAAATATTTGTAATAAGGGGAAATTTCTCTTATTAAACATTTACAATTGTAAACATAAACGAATATTTTTAATCAGAGAGTATATCAGTCTCAGTATATCAGCTGGCCTTGGTTATTTCTAGTGGCCAATATTAAATCTTGTTGCTGTGGACACAAGTAATGGCATTTCCATATGCTCATGTTTATTATCAATAAGATTTTATTACTTTGAAATTGTTATAAACCATTTAAGAATTAATTTAAAATCACTTACCCTTGAAAAATATTTTTATTACAACGAGCTTGAACCGAATTAAAAAAAAACTTTCGGAAAAGGAATTTCTTTTTTTGAAGTAATGTGATTATTTCTTGAACACAAAATATAAATATTACAATTTCACAATTTATTTATGTCAAACTATATAAAATTGAAGAATAAAATGCTGTAAAAAATAAACAATAGAATAAAAGGCCTCGAAAAAAAGTGGAAAAACATATTTCAATCATGAGCATTGTTATTCAGTATTCATTATTTAAGGAAACATTTCCAGATATATTTTTTGTAATATATGGAAAGTGAATATTTTTTGGAAGCAAATCAATTTCAATTATTATAATTATTATTCACGTATGGGTCTTGGTGGACCACGCGAAGAACAATTAGAGGCGTTTGTTGTTCTTAGCTTTCCTTTTCGCCCATACTAATTTCATTCTTTCGCTATGAGCTTTTTTCCTTTCGTCAGACCAAGTTGTTCCAGTCTTCCTACATTTTTCTCTCTGGCCAACCTTCCTGAATCTGAAACAGCCTCTATCCTGAATTTCACTTTGTGTAATATTTGCTGATCTTAGGTCCTCTTTAATTGCTGTGATCCATTTAATTATTTCTACTTCAGCTCTGCTCCTATTTTCATAAAATTCGACTATTTGTCTAGTTAGTCTGCTCGGATTCATCCGTTTTATGTGTCCCTAAAACTTAAGTCTTCTTTTTCTCATATCGCTATGTATATCTGTGTATTGTTTGATTTCTTGGTTTTCTCGAAGTCGGTTTGTTGTGCTATTAATTTGTTTCGGGCCTAAGATTTTTCTTTCCTTCTTTTCAATGTCCTCGATGTCTCTCTTTCTATTCAAAATGAGCTCTTCTGCCCCATATAGACATTATGGCTTAACAACTGTGTTGTAATGTCTCAGTTTTGTGTTTTTAGATATGCATTTTTTGTTGTAAATATTTTGTGTAAGTTCAATACCGTTTCCATTTTTTGACATCTACCCTTATTGGTCGCTTTTTCCAACCCACTTTCCATGATTATTTCATCCAAATATTTGAAATGAGAAACTCGTCTGATGTTACCCTACTTTGTTTTTAGGACTGGTGTATTGTGTCTTTTCAAAGGAAATTTGGAGTCCTACCTTTTCTGTTGTTTCTTTTAGCATTTCAATCTGTTTGTGTGCCGTTAATATATCTTGAGCCAAAATTGCTAGATCATCAGCAAAGGCCAGACAATCAATTTTGATGTTGGTTCTCCCTAGTTTAATGGGCTGGTCAATATTTAGGGCCGACTTTTTTCACGCCACTCCTTTATTACTTTTTCTAGAATACAGTTAAATAGGAGTGGCAAAAGTCCATTCCCTTGTCTCACGTCAGTTTTAATTTCAAAGGGCTCTGAGATGTCACCTCTGAATTTAACTTTTGACCTTATGTTAGTTAATGTTGCTTTAATAATTGTCAACGTTTTCAGATCTAGTCCTTGTTCTTTCAAGATTTGGAATAAAGATTCGCGATCTACAGAATCATATGTTTTTTTGAAATCTACAAATGTACAGACGATATTTTTATTGTACAGTTTTTGATGTCTTTACTTTTGTTCAGGGCAGGATCTGCCCGGTCGAAAACCTGCTTGATATTCTCCAATTTTAAGTTTTAACTGTCCCTGTGCTCTGTCTAGTAGACATTGAGAAATAATCTTGTAACAAACTGGGAGAAGAGATATACCTCTGTAATTGTTTACATCTTTTCTATCTCCTTTCTTGTGTAGTGGATGGATTAGAGCATCTTTTCAATCTTCTGGAATCGATTCGGTTCGCCAAACTTCTTGTAGAATTTTGGTTATTTCCTTGATTGTACCTGGACCAGCGGATTTTAAAAGTTTAGCAGTGATTCCATCTTCACCAGAAGCTTTGTTATTTTTAAGTCGCTTGATTTGCCTAATTATTTCATCTTCATTCGGTGGTAATGAATCTGGGTTTGTTTGTTTAGGGTTTAGTGTTGATTATTTGTTTAAGGGCTCAAGACAGTTTAGTAGTTGTTCAAAATATTTCGCAAGTTCTTTGCAATTGCTTTGGTTATTTAGAGCTAATTGTCCGTTTTCTTTTTTGAAAGAAAAAACTTTGGGGTTGATAGTCTGTTAATTTGGTTTTAAATGTTTAGTAAAAGGTTCAGGTGTTATTTTTTTGGAAATCTTTTTCTATTTCACTAAGTTGATTGTTATCATATTATCTTTTTGTTTGTCTAATTAGCTTCGTTGTTTCTTTTTTGACTTCCAAAAAGATGTTATAATTTATTGCTGTTTTTTGACTGTTCCAATCTTTGAATGTTTTACTTCGGCTTAATACTGCTTGCTCGCAAACTTCATCCCACCACGGATGTTTTTTACGTTTTTGTAAAGGGACCAACTTTAAGGATGTTTTAATAATTTTTTGTTTCAATTCTTGCCAGTTCTGTGCTGGTTGTTTATCAAGCTCTTCTGTTAGGGTTAGTTTTATTTTCGAAGGGTCGAACTTTGGTATTAGCAGTCTCTTTTGAATAAGTTTTCGAGGTTTTAAGCTAAGTTTGATTCTAGTCAAGTAGTGATCCGTGTCTATGTTAGCTACTTTCCTACTCAAATCTCTTTATAATTGGGGTACGAAATGGCAACATGGTCAATTTGAAATTCACCCATGTACGCGTTTGGGCACTTCCAGATCTTTTGTTTTGTTATTTTCTTATTAAAAGGGTTGACATTATTTTAAGATTAAACTGCAAACATAGTTCACCCAATCTTCTACCATTATGATTAGTCCATTTATGAGCGGGAAAACTGCCGACTGTTTTCCTGTACTTTCTTTCTTTCCCTAGTGGGGCGTTGAAATCACCCAATAGGATTTTTGCATGATTAGAGGGAATTTTAGAGATAGTCTTTTCCAGAATTTTCCAGGACTTATTTACTTATGTACCCATACATACATATGTGTGTATGGGTACATAAGTAAATAAGGGGGGGTAGATAAAAATTAATTTTTTTCCGACACCTCAAAAAAAAACCTTCCTTTTGATAAAAAAGTACGGGGGACATTTTTTAACAAAAATAACATGTGCCTCAAGACGATCTAAGTTCATTTTTTGATAAAATCGTAGTTTTGTGTAAGTATCTCTTAAAATATACGCATTTGAGAAAAATATAGGATATAGTTGAAAATTTCCGAGTGCACATCGCCTCTAGAATTAAGGAAACTAGCCAGATGGCTAAAATGTTCCACAGACTCAACTGGAGAGGCAGATGTTATCATTTATGCATTAGAGCATCATTTATTCAACCATCATTCATTCATTCATTCATTCATTCATTCATTCATTCATTCATTCGTTCATTCGTTCATTCGTTCATTCGTTCATTCGTTCATTCGTTCATTCGTTTCATTCGTTCATTCGTTCATTCGTTCATTCTTTCATTCTTTCATTCGTTCATTCGTTCATTCGTTCATTCGTTCATTCGTTCATTCGTTCATTCGTTCATTCGTTCATTCGTTCATTCTTTCATTCATTCATTCATATTAACTTCATGTTTTTTTGTAGGTAACAGGTTGTTGACCCTTGCTTCTTGAACCTTTCCAATTTTTATGTAACTAATCAGTAGCCTGAAACCGGTTTTTTTTTGCCAAAATAAAACAATCCTTGCAACCATTTAATGTGCTCTGCATATACTCTAAAAAGAAATATCAATAAATCCAAAATTAAGTTACATGAAATCGAACTAAATTAGCGAATACAAAACCTACAAAGATAGAGATAAATCCAAAAAAAACTTCTTCTATCATGGGTATTACTGTCAAACATTTATATATTGGGGAAACATTTTTTTTATGTTCGGAATCATATATTTTTTTACATGTGAATTGTATCAGCAAAATCCTATTTTTTTTCTTACTCTTTTAAAAAGTCGATTTCGGTTACTCCCATTGCTGTTGACAGGTCCCTTAACAAAGGGCCACCGGAGACCTTAGATCTGACCTTTTAAGCTTGACGTGTTTCCCACCTGAAAGAGAAAATAATAGTAGGGCCACATATATAGACATATTTCGGAACCCTAATGAATACCAAGCATTTTTCAGGGCAGATGTCATTTGGTTATTGTACTTCTTCTTTTTCTCGACGTCAGCAGAAAAAAAAATCCTTTTACTACTTTCCGAGGGTAATTCGAAAAGTTCTCGATCTGGCACAGAGATATCATATTTGTCTAGAGTAATTATTTATTTGGCATAACGAGTGGAAGAGACGTTAACTTTTTGAAAATTAAAAGTTGGGCAATATTAATAAATTTATTCATAAAAATCACAAAAACTTTTGGAAATTTATGTTTTGAAAATTACTTTGACTAAATATGCTCCATTTTTGTTCTGGCGCTCCTAAGGCCGACCTCTAAAACTTGCCATAACGCAGCAGCAAATGTCTGCAGTTATTGCTTCGATTTCTTGCCGGATATTTTTTTTAGATCTTCCAGAATGGCGGAACAGTTGCAGTACACTATTTTTAAGGTGAAGTTACGTCCGGGCTTTAGGGGACCACTGGATTTCTCAGTTTTTCCGGAAAACCGCCTGATCGCGGGGAAGAGAGATTAGAAGTGTGGCAAGTGGCTTCGTCCTATCGGAACTAAGTGTCCAGATCTAGCAGTCAACACACACAACACACAACCCGCATTGAAAATGCTTAACGATATTTTGGCGAATCGTCGTGACCATTCACAAAAACGAACGGTACATTGAATGATTCAATGAATCATCTTAACCAATCATTCTTACATTTTTTGAACAAAAATGTTCTTTAAAATATGTAAAAAATGTAACCATTTCGGCGGAAAACAGGTCAAATCTTTTCAGAAAAGGTCAGCAGTGCCAACATATCCAATAGTTATTTGAATTGTCGTGTGAATTTCAATGGAAAGAATTCAGTTTTTGTTGCATTGGCTTCTTAAAGTTTTATTTGAAAATATTATAGCGTTCAAAAATTCTTGATCGCTACTGGTAGGTTTGTTTCTGACGAAATTTTATCTGAAAGAGCTCCTGTATCGTTAGGACAAGGCCAAGACAGTCTAACTCCAAATCTCCAGGTGAGCGGACGTTTTCGAGCCATACCTTTCCGACAGAGGTACGTAGGTTTGCTGGCCAAGTCCTGCTTGGGTTGATTTTTCTGATATTTTTGTAGAGGGTTTTACGACCCGTCAGTAGAGAATCCGATCAACAGAGACCAGGCCATTGAAAGACCACCTATTTCAGAGCCCGACCACTGTAGAAACCTTACTCCTTTTGGGTCCACATGGCACAGTAACCGGTTAGTCAGATCGAGATTATTTCTGGGCCCCGCATAAGGATACCTGAGTGTCCGTAATCGTACGCATGGTTTTTGGACACCCAGTACGGGATAGGCAAGAATAAGAACATAAGGAAATAAGGCCAGATAAACACATTTTTATTATATTTGCATGTACTGATAAAAATCACAGTTACCATTTATTTTTTATTATCTAATTGCCGTCTGACCATGTTTGGTTACCCTTGAGTTATATATATTTCTTTTTACTATTGTCAGAATAGAGGTAATAACCTCTAATATATAAGTATAGGGACTTAGAGACCAGCTGGTGTAATCTAGAGCGATTTGTTTCATTTTTAATTTCTTTCACGGTAAGGTTTAGAGAACCACTTTCCCTAAACCTTCCTGTGTCCTGATTTGGTAGTTTTATTTTTTCCATTTTTTAATGTGCTTTGTGTCGTTTTTTGTAAAATACATGTGAAAAATCTATTAAATAGATTTATTTAAGTTAGACCCTTTCCCGGTTCCAGGGTCTTTTCTAAATATCAGATAAATTAACGAACCGGGTGGTACCCATTTTGTATCGCAGTTTTATTCTGCCCTGGACCTGCTTCCCGGTGATCCCGGCGAACAGCTGCCGTCGCTGTGATCTGTATTTTCTAATTTTGTTCTCAAAGGAGAAAAAATAGCTCACCTAAAAATTTGACGCCCAACAACATTGGGCCTGATTTCAAGGACAGTTTGATGCTAGCGTTTTAAGCACAATCTCAGAAAAGAAAGCACAAATACAAAAATTTGTAAATTTATTAATCAATAGGAACATTTAAAGTCAATAGAATTACTAGTTTTAGACGAAAACACATTTCCAAATCTTAAAAAAAAAACCCATCAAGATAGCGGAGAACATTCCTTAGGTGTACCAGAGAAAGATACAGCGGTTTGGAAATTTTATAATAATTAAATATCCGAAATAAATATATTTGCGAGAAGGAAGGAATTTTCTTATTAGTTCGTTAACATTTTTTGAGAAGACAAAATTCGCCTTCGATAGCGTTCTTTCTATATTATTCTACAGTTTTATTTTATATTTTTAATTTTGAATAATGTACAATGACCTTGCATATTTATAACTGTCTTTTAATACTGCATTGTATCTGGGATACCGGGAGAGTTGTTTAACTTTTCTGAGTTTAATACCGTCTGTCTTTAAAAAGATTTGGGAACGTTATCAGTTTTGGTAAACGTGACCTTACTATTACTACTTGTTTATTATTACTATTGTTTTTTTTTTGATCTGGTTTCTTAAACTTTATTCAATCATAATGGCTGACGAAAGATTCCAAGTTAGTCGTTTATTAGACTATGAACTGGATTACGAATTGAGAATTCGCTCTGTTCTTACAGATAGAAATGTTAGTGATAAATGAAAAATATTAACAAAACTCTTAAAGAAAGAAGTCCCGGATCCTGGTTGTTTGGTTAGGTTAGAAAATTATAATGTTGATTTTTCGATCGAACAATCGGAAATCCTGAAAAGTACCGCCTCAATATTAAATTTAATAGCAGATTTTGAAGGAACCGTTACTTATAGTGTATATTTGCGTGCAAGGTCGAGACTTGCCCATCTGTCCGCTAGGATTCAGAGAATTATAGTACCGGAGGATGACAAGGAAAACATCGCCGGGTTTAAGAAGGAACCTTACCCGGGTTGTACTAAGTTAGAGTCAGATCTAGAGGACAAGTTGTTAGAGTTTCTGACGATACAAGTACCGGGCTAGGCAACGTAAATCAGATCCTGCCTCCTGTAATTCATGTCAGTCCAGTCGTGAACTGTTCTGCTGACAAACAGTCGGTCTCGACTTGGTTACGTTTAATAGAGATTTGAAAAATGTTTTTAGTTTCTTAGAGCAAGTTTCAGACTTATCCTAGTCTCGTAATTTTTCAGAGATAGAACTTTTTAATTCAGCTGTAGAATTTTTCATTGGCGACGCCTTTGTGTGGTTCCGAAGTGTTACGGGTGTTGTGTCAAAGTGGTCAGGTCTTATTGCAAGGTTGAAGAGAGATTTTTTGTTTCCTCATGCAGATGATGATATCTGGGAACAAATCCGGCAGAGGAAACAGAGACGCGCAGAAACAGTTATTATTTATGTGGCTTAGATGGAGAATTTGTTGTCTCGGCTGTCCGTGACCCCTGCTGAAGTTACCAGAGTCAAGTACATCCGGAAGAACTTGTTGGCTGAATATGGGGCGCAGTTGGCGTTACACGATACTGTTACTGTCTCCGAACTATCTGCTTTGTGTAGGAAGTTGGAGGATGTTCTACCCTCTACTTCTAGAAAAACCCTCTCAATTGTTTGTTTTCGATAACCCTCAAAAGAGGGGCTCGTCACGCCGGGAAAAGAGAGAGAATGCTGGTGTTTCTGAGGAAGATCCACTTCGCCGTGAGCCAAATTGTTCTCGTGATAAGGATATTCGTAGTTTGGGTAAAGATTATAGTAGAAGTCCTGCGGTTGTGTGCAAGGGAGATAAGACGAATAGCCCGAAACCTAAGGTTATGTGTTTCAACTGTAAGGGAGTCAATCACACCTTTCGTTCATGTACCGAGAAGAGAAAAGTTTTCTGCTTCCGTTGTGGTGAACCTAAAGCTAAGCTTGGTTCTTGTCCTAAGTGCTCAAAAAACTAGTTAGGCCATCAGGTGTCGCATGGGGTCGGTACTCTGATAGAAGGCAAACCGCAAGGTCGCACGTTAATAATAATTAATAATTAATTTTAAGAATAATCGTTGGTCGATTCACAATGATGATTTCGTGCAAGGTGCAGTACAAAAAGATTCTGATAACCCTCCAGTATCCAAACTTTTTTCCATTGACGATCTTTTAATTATCCAAAGGGCGGAGGCTCTAGAACTGTTAGATTTATTTAGAGAACATGACAGAAAGAATAGGTTAGGACGGACCGATAATATTAAACTCTCTATAGATACGGGCGATAACCAACCTTTCAAAAAAAAACCTTACTTACTATCTCCCTATATGCAAGAAATTCTGAATAAAGAGTTACATTATATGATCTAGTTGGGTGTAGTCGAGGAATCTCAAAGTCCATGGTGCTCTCCAACGCTTTTGGTAAGGAAGCCCACAGGTGAATATAGATTTTGTTTTGACGGAAGGTTTTTGAACGCTCTGACGAAACACGATAGTTTTCCATTACATGGATACGATTACACGATAGTTTTCCATTACACGATAGTTTTCCATTCCATTATCCATGTAGATAGAATACTGAGTAACTTACGAAATGCCAAATACATTTCCTCCATTGGCTTGAGAAAGGCATTTTGGCAAATACCACTTTTTCGCCGCTTTTTCGGTTATCGGTGGTGGACAATTTCAGTTTACAGTAGTTGCCTTTGTCCTGTGCAATGTGGCACAAACACAACAGAGGTTGGTTGATGCGATATTTGGACCTGAATACAGACACCATATTTTTTCGTATCTGGATGATATATTGCTATGCTCCCCTACCTGGGAACACCATGTGGAACTTTTAAAGACCGCTAAGAACCTACTTAAGGAAGCGGGTCTTACTGTTCATTTGGAAAAATGTCAGTTTTTTAGGACGTCTTTAAAGTATTTACGGTTTATAGTCAGTAACAATACTTTAGCTACTGACCCGTCAAAAGTTGAGTCTATGTCGAACTATCCGCGTCAGCATACTTCTACGGAGGTGAAACGTTTCATTGGTATGTGTTCATGGCACCGTTGGTTCATTAAGGGCTTCTCTTCTCTTGTTAGTCCCTTGAACGACCTTCTTAAAGGCAAAGAAAAAACAAGCGATAGAATGGAATGAGAGCAAAGACTGCGTTTTTAGCGATCAAGCAGAAACTTATTAGTGCACCAATCTTGGCTCAGTCTAATTTTACTCAGAAATTTTTCGTTTAGTCCGATGCGTCTGATATCGGTAATGGAGGTATGTTGACCCAGTTTATAGCCGGAGAGGAACGAGTAATCGTATACGCGAGTCGCTCTTTATCTAGCACGGAGAGGAATTATTCAGTGACAGAGCGTGAATGTTTAGTCGTTATATTCTGTATTGAAAAGTTTAGGCCTTGGATTGAAGGTTCTCGTTTTACGGTCATCACTGATAATTTTAGTCTCCTCTGGCTTTTTAATTTAAACACTCCGTCAGGTAAACTTAGTTGTTGGTTACTGAGGTTAAGACAGCATCCTTTTGACCTACAGCATAGAAAATGTTCGATGCACTTGGTTCCTGATGCTTTGAGTAGAATACCGCATTCTGAGGCAGATTGTAGTCTGTCAGCAGATTCCGAGAATGCGTGTTTGCAAGTTTCATCCATCTCAATCGAAATAAATTCTCTTGACCCCTGGTATATCGCGCTCCGTGAAAAAATCGCAAACAACCCGGATAAATTTCCTCAATGGCTAGTTGAGAACCACTACGTTCAAAAATTCATTCCTTGTAAGCAGAATCATACTTTTAATATTCGAGAGTACAAAACCGTACTCCCTAAATCTCAGAGAGCAAAAATTATCGAGTCGTGTCATATTCCTCCCACTAGTGGCCATTTTGGTTTCCGAAAAACCTTGTTCTGAGTACAGGAGATGTATTATTGGCCTAAGATGAGGTCAGATATTTTAAAATTTGTAAGAAAATGTTTGGTATGTGGCACTCAAAAACACTGAAACTTAGGTAAGATTGGTATTATGGGTAAGGAGAAGGTAGTTGACTAACCTGGTCAAATCATTTTGTTGGATTTTATTCGTCCTTTTCTCGATCCAGAGAAAACAAATGGTTAAAACAAAAGGTAACAAATGGTTATTGGTAGCCGCTGATTGGTTTTATAAGTACACGTTCATTTTACCGTTGAGAAATGCCAAATGCCCTGCGGTTATGGACCATATAGAGAATCACATATTCCTTTCGGTTGGAGTCCCCCATATACTGATTTGTGAAAACGCTCCGAATTTCAAGAGCAAGGGTATGAACGAATTATGTGACAGGTATAAACTTAAACAATGGTTCACTCCATTTTATTCTCCTCAGTGTAACTTCGTGGAACGTAATAATAAAACTATTACGACTGTTATCAGATGTTACACACATAGACACGAGGACTGGAATTTGCATATTCCGGAAATCAGACAATCCAGCAATCAATGCCACGGTCCATGAAGTAACCGGTTTTCCTCCGTCATACCTGATGTTCGGAAGGCATGTTCCTTTATCTGGAGAATATTATAACTTCTCTTTCCCGGACCAATCTATTGAAGTCGTACCTGGTAACAGGGACACTTATGCAGAGAACTTGAAAGAGTTTCGTAATTTGTTCGTTGAGGTACGTCGGAAACTTCAGTCCGCATATGAGAGGAATTCAAAATCCTATAACCTCCGGAAACGGGATGTAAGTTTTAATGTGGGTGATAGAGTTTGGCGTCCTAACAAAAAGTGCTCCCGAAAAGTTCGCATCGGCACGTTAAAAATGTATTACCCTATGGAGAATCTTTCGATGTTCCCGGAGTTGGTCATAGTTAGACTCAGTGACGTTTCTGATTTATTTTTATTTTAAGCTGGCACGTTTTAGGTACAGCCTCGCTCAACCTTTTTAGTTCTTTTTGGATCGTCACTTTTCACTTATCTTTTTCTTTTCCTTTTGTACTTTTTCCAGACTTGTTCAGTAAGAACAAACCTGAGTTACGTTGTCGAGTTTGCGCTAGGCGCATCTTATTTTCAAGGGGAAATCTTTGTTCCTCCATTTGAGGTTTGTCTAGATTTACTTGGAGAGTAAATCTAGGTTTTGCTTAAGTAAAGTAAGGCCTTACTTCGTTTTGTCGACATACGGCAGTGCTGTCCACCTTTGGTTCCGCTGTGCCCGTGCGGCAATTTATCTCGTAAGCTTAGGACCCGATGGTACTTCAATTGCATGTCGCTGGCTTTAACCAAGTTATGTTCTGTTTAAGTTTCGCGTTGGCGTAAATTGCCATGGAAACGTTTTTGTTTTGTCGACACTGGACGTTGATGTCTGCCTTTGGTTCCGTTGTGCCCGAGTGGCGATTGAGCTCGTAACCTTAGGAACAGCTACAGTTTCAGTTCAGTGTCGTAGGTTTTACTTAGCCAGCTTGGATTTACTTGGGAAGTAAGTCATGGATTAACTGTGCGAATTTTTCGCCGTCGTTCTGTATTAAGTTTCGCGTTGGCGTGAATTGCCACGGAAACGTTTTCCTTTGGTTGACAGGTGGCCGTGCTGTCTCTCTTTGGTTCGAGTGTGCCCGAGTGACGATTGAACTCGTAACCTTAGGACCTGATAGCATTTCCATACCGTGTCGCTGGCCTTAGCCCGATTGTGTAAATTTACTGGAGAAGTAAATCGTGAGATTATATCTGCGCTTTTTCGCTGTGATGTTCGCTACGTTCCGTGTTGGTGTGATTCACCACGGTATCGTTTTCTTTGGTCGACACTTGACAAAGCTGTCCGCCTTTGGTTCTGGCGAGATCAAGTAGCGTTTGAGATTCATAAACTTAGGATTAGGTAACGTTTCAGTTTGGTGTCGCAGACTTTAGTTAACTCAGTTGTATTTGCTTGGGAAGTGAATCTAGAGTTGTTTCTGCGAGCTCCTCGTAGTGATGCTGCGTTACGTTTTGCTTTCTGCAAAGCAAAGTTTTTTCGACCTTTGGTAGTGCTTTATGCCTTTGGTTCTGCTAAGCCCGAGTGGCAATTGGACTCGTAACCTTAGGATTAATAGCGCTTCCATTCAGTGTCGTTGGCCTTTAGCCCAGGTTTGACGGTGAATTTGTTGGTACAACCTTTCGTTAGCTAGTTTGTCGTAAGCCGTGGGAAGGATATAGGCAAATATAAATGTATTTATGTTTAGATTTTACGCCTTTCTCATAACCAACAACAGTAGCCTTCAACCAATAGATATTTCCTTGTCTAGATTTTTAAATAGGTACGATTGAATGTTACGAGGGAATTGCGTTATTTTGTCTCAGCGACAAGCTTGTTTAGTTTTCTGGTTTAGTGACCACCCATACCGAATTACGACCTCTACTGAATTTGACCTACTGATTGTCACTTCCTCTAGGGACGTGTGATACCCGACGAGTTAGTTATCAAGGCTAAACCTAGTGACAACCACGTTTCTGTGTTTCACAAGCGCTCGTTATTACTTATTCTGCTACTCGTATTATTTCAGTCCTGTAGTTTTGAAATGTATTTCTACAAGTACTACCAGTTGACTAACTGGTACATTATCAATTGCTAAATTATTCTCATCGCCTGAGTCCTCATCAGTAATATCGCTACATACATTTTCGGGCGGAAGCATATAAATACCCATTTTCGCCTCAGGAAAATCATCATTTCCATCCCAGGAAGATTTAATTTCCAAAAAAAAAAATTGAATCACCATACTATATATACCTAGTGTCCTACATATAGAACTGCTTCATATTTATGGCTAAGTAACCCCACATTAAAAATAAACATTACCTAATATCACAAGTGATTCATTTTAACTCCAGCACCCCAAAATACTTATAATAACATTTTTGAAACAACATTTAATAACTAATTACTAACCCAACAAAATTCACGTCATAGTGATCCATTTTTCGTTACCAACAACTTTACCAACAAAACAATGCACTATCATAAAGCTGCGTTTGCTACCGACGCACAGGCTTCCTCACAGCTGATTTTTATGTTGTGGCGCCACCTATATATAGTAGGAAATTTTTGCCGAGCTGTTTAAACCATCGACCTACATATAGGACGACAGGTAGATCTGGGTTAAGTTATTACTAATTAATATTTGCTAAATATACTTTTACACAGATTTGCTTAAAATGTGAATTCTTATCATAGCTTTTCGATTGGTGATTTGGTAACTTGGACTTCTTGTTGTACGAAATACTCCTTATTATTATGGTATTGTATTTCACTTTTTTGAGTAATGTATATTTGTGAGTATTAATTATTAACCTTTGTGATTAAATTACACGAGTTGTGTACATTTAATTAGTGAAGAATGTACAATTTCCACTGAGACTGGTAGATGAAATTTTTATTAGCAATATGAAATTTAACTCGTAACGTGGGCCTGATGGACACATAATGAGTTGTTACCACGTTTTTAAGGTGTTAGGATTATAATTTATAAATTATCTTTAATTATTTTATTATATATACTGCTCTACTCGACAAATTATTTATTAACAAAACAGGAACGGTCATAATAGAACAGGTCGTACCTGTGACACGTTTGCAAAATGTCAACCTGTGACGTTAAATATTGGCAGTGGAACTCAGTGTATCTTTGAAATTCTAAAAGAGCAGCAGTGAAAATAGTTTGAAGCATATCGACATAACGCTGAGAATTTACCATTACTGTACGCCAAAGTATGCTGCTGAATTTAAAGGGGCCATAAATCCATTGAAGATGAACTCTCGGGATTAAAAAAACTGCTTCGATAGACAAAATTGTCACAAAAATACACAATGTCGTATTAAATGATGGTATACATACAGGGTTGTTAACTTTGTAAACATCTCTATAGATGGTGTCCACTATATTTTCCATGATGATTTAGGTATCAAAAAGATTTTCACTCGATGGGTGCAGCGTTTGTTAACTGTCGGCTAAAGACATATTCGAATAAACATTTCTCGAGAGTATTTAGATTTATTTAAAGTTTCTTTGAAGTTTTATAGCAATATATAAATCATGGAACCATTATATATCAGGGATAACGCAGCAGTCTAAACTGTGGGTGGGAGAGGTTTTACTACGGTTTTATGAGATTCTCGTGGTAACTACCTGAACAAAAGGCAAGATCATAACTTCTGCTATTCAGGCTAAATGATCACACCTGGTCAAAAAGAAAGTGAGGCATTCAAATAAACATTTTTCAGGAGCTTAACCCAAAACACTAAATTATTAGCTAACCATATTAGGCATCATTGGGATATAATTAAATTTTGAAATTGAGAACTAAACGTCCACATCCGACTAAAAATTAAGTGACACATTCAAATGAACATTTCTTGAAAGTTTAACTCAAAACACCAAATTATTTGCTAACCATGTTAGCTATCTTAACTCGGTGATGCTAACCATGTTAGCATTATCGGGATATGATTCAATTTTGAATTTGCGAATTAAACGTCCACATCTGACTAAAAAAAAGTGTCACATGCATCGAGTGGTGCTCATAGACTACCTTGCAAAAGACATGATTGGCAGAGGAGAGTACTGCGTTTCACTATTTAACCAACTGAAAGCTGCTGTTTAGGCTAAACTTTTAAATTTTATTTAAATACAAAAATTTGCTTGCATATAGCTCTGGGAATATTGCAGCAGAACTCCATGATATACGCTTCGAGGTTCGAAAAATCTAACAGAACAGGTTAGCATGCAGAGTTCAACAAATCGCATTATACTGAGGGTATTAAATACAGGGTATCCGAAAAAGTTGTATACACTCTTTGACTGGTTCTAAAATCAGTATTTATTTTCATACAGTTTACTTTAGAGTTTCAAAAGAAAGAACTAAAGGAACAGTCGTTATTTTGACTAAATTCAACTACCCACCAGACATTGCTGTTAACGAGAAGCAATGGAATCGCAAACATCGAGAATCATTTTCATTGGTATTTGTCCGCTTTTTTTTTCAAAAGCTACTCTTAATTCATTGACTGTTGCCGGTTTTGCTTGTATTTAATGTATCCCTATAAAAATAAGTCGAACGGCTTAAGATCAGGTGAACGCACGGGTTGTTCAACCCAACCTCTTCATCCAGTCCATTTGTTGGGTAAAATCTCGTCAAGATAAGCCCTTACGTCATGATGATAATATAGAGGTGCACCATCTTGTTGAAAATAAAAGTTCCTCTATCCTCTAAAGTGTCCCGAATGTTAATTCGGGAATATATTCAACAATATAATAAAGTGTGTATACATTTTTTGGGACACCTTGTATATCGAATAACCCTCGTACATTTTTCTATCTCAACCAGCGCCTTTCGCTTTCATCGAATTTGCAGATAATTCTATATAACATTTGACTCTATTTGCAATAATAGTGTATTAAGATCTGATAAGCAATAAATCAACATTTTAGAAATATGTCTATTTACTATAATAAAATTTCACACTTTCATAAATTTGTTTTCTGTTTTAATTATTTATAAAATATATTTTTCGAAATTCCAGAATAAATTGATATAAAAAACACCTTACATTGTCATTCAATTTTACGATCTCAGAAAACACACTGTCATTGACAGCAACATCTCAATTTTTAATACACTCCAGTACACAGCTTTATTAAGTGAGAGATTTAGGACAACTATATTAAAGACCCCGCAAAATTTATTTCCCCAATATATTTCTCCTTTGGAGAAAATTACGTGTATAAAGTAGTTTTTTCTTGTGCTCTTCCACATCCTATTTTCCTTCGAATATTTCGGAGATTAAAAGGTCGGATCGGGTCCCCGCCGTGATTCCCGCAGATAAGGGTGGAGAAGAGCTCTGTCAGTAACAGTACGAAAGTAATGAAAAGAACTTTTCCAAAGGGGGGATTCTTTCAGATGCCATATCGAAAGTAAACGCGGCCATTGTCGACGCCTAGAAGGCCCGGTATCTTGTCACAATCTGCGCTGCTAAATGAAAAAGTCATTAACACAGCTCTAATTCCCTAGCCATGGCAAGGCTTGCTTTAAATCTGAGCCATTTTCGTCCTACGTTAGGACCGTATTATTTGATTTTAATGCAACTGTAGGTATACCATAACGATTTTACGGTGGAGTTTTTAATCTAAATATGGAAAAGCTCCATGTATTTTGTAGAAAGTATTCTATACCATATAATGTCCATTCATTTTGTTAAAATAGTAAGACAACTTAAATATTCGTTTAAATAATACGAGGGTTGCTATTTATATATCCGGAATTGGCAAAAAATGGTATTACTAGAGACCATTTGACATATACATCATCAAGTTTGACATTGTTGACTGTAAACGTACTCGTTTAAGTATATGTATATGAAGGTTTTGTCACACAGACGCTATTTGTGTCATTTAATGACTTGGGCGACATGGGCGATGAAGCACCATCTAAAACCACTATTTAATGAATTCAATCGTAGTTATCGTTCTCTCGCAGACGAATTTAAAGAGAGTCATCCAAAATTGATTGTTGTGTCAGAAAACATCGTAGTGTGCACGAACTCATAAAGCAAGATCGTCATGTGACATTCCCTAAAATTAAGGCATATCTATGACAAGCATACACAAGATTTTATATAAACATTTAGCTGTGAAAAAAAATTGTGCGCGTTGAATTCCGCATAATTTAACAATCACTCAACAAAAAGCTCGTGTCGGTTGGTGTAAAGAAATGCTCAAAAAATACAATCGTGGTGCGTTAAAAGCCGTGTATAATATCTACATAGGTGATGAATCTTGAATTTAAAAACGGTTCGAATTAGTCGGTCATTTATGGGTCCGTACAGTCCTGGCATCCAATGATTTCTTTTTGATCCCGTTCGTGAAGAATAAACTACGTGGTCAACGTTTTTCGTTGTCAGAAGAAGCGGTTGATTTGAAAAACGACAAAAAATTTTTTGAAAAACGACAAAACCTATTTCAATGATAAATATTTGTTTTTATTTATTATTCCGGATACATAAATAGCAACTTTCGTAATAATTGGTTTATTAATGCTTAATTTAATGCTCGAGCCAAATAGTAGTTCTAATTGTTTATATAGGTTTGTCCGGAAAGTTCGTAGAGATTTTCCATTAGTTGCTCTTTAAACACTGGTAAACAAAAATCTGTACTAAATTATTAATGTTTATTTACGTATTATTTACACATTCCGTTTGAAGAGAGGATTCTGTTCTGGAGAATATGGTACAAAAGTAAATTGGGCAGTTCATGGTGCGCATATTTTGACCTGGAAAATCAGCATCACTCTGGTCGTCAATTTCCATTTTATTAGCTTAGGTAGCGAGCATAGCCATAAACGGGGCTGAGTCTGCGTGGATTGGAAACGGCCGTGGAGCCGGTGTCTTCTTGGCTGGTGTCCGGGTGGGTCTGGGGCTGCATCTGGAGAATTTCGCAGTGTGTGAACCTCCGCAGTTGCAACATTTCAGCGGTTGGTTGGTTTCCAGTTTGCATTCGCTGCTGCGGTGGAGACCCGCGCACTTTTCACAAACTGATGCTTCTTCACATTGTGAGGAGACATGTCCGTATTTATGGCAGTTAAAACATGAAGTGTTTTGGGTTTTCTATTCTGCGCTACGATTTTAATGGGCTGGCGCAGGATGTGTCTGATTTCTAGAATGTTGGGTTTGCCTGATGAGACCGTAACTTGGACGAGCGCGATCGGGATCTTATGACTGCCATCTTATGATGTTGGTCAGATGGAAGCCCATGTTTGATTTCTTCAGTTGGGATGGATTCCAATATTCCTCGCAGGAGGACATAGAGGAATCGGGGACCATTTTAAAAGGCATGGAATCGGTAGCCTTTTTTCAGAGAAATGCTGTAATATTGCATTTCGGTCTTCGTCCTAGCGGTGGTCGATCAGTACTCGGTCCGGTATGATTTTGGCTGGCCCAATAGCCACGTTGTTTTTGTCGAGGTGACGAATCACATCGAGGAAGGCCGATTTGTCCCGAAGGATTCTCGGCGGCAGTTTGGACTCGGCACCGGCGGATAAAGCTGACGCCTGGTTGGTTGTAGCTGAGTCTGCTGTGTGAGGAGAGGCCTGGAGGATTGTGGGCTCTGAGAAGTCGACGGTTCAGTAGCAGCTTCCGAAGAGACTTCTTCTTCTGCGTGCTGCCTGGCCTTCTTTCTTCTCCACCGTCTGGCCCTGGCAGAGATCTGATGATCTCCAACTGGTTCGGTGACCGATGTGAGGCCAACGATTTAGGGGGCCAGTTTGGTCTTTTCGGTTTCAATTTCTGGTGTGGTTTGATTCTGTGTGATGCTTGCGTGTGTCAAGGATTCAGCAGTTTCCGTGAGTCACGGCAATCGTAGCTTTAAGGTCTTCTATTTTCCGAATTTTTCTGAAGAGCACGTCCACGATGTCGTATTCACTTTTAGAGGCTTTTTCTTTAGCTTCGTATTTGTCGGATTTATGCCTAATGTAAGCAAGGTTTTTCCCGAAGCATGATTCCAGGGTTTCCCTAGGAGTGAGGTGGATGTCTTTGTCCTAGTAATAGACTAGCTCGGTTGCATTTGCCATCGCGTACCGACGAAGGTGCTCCGCGAACGCGACTACTGACTAGAACGGGAGCTCGAAAGAGATCGAAAACACGTCCGATCTCTTCGGCTGCCTGGACTGAACTCGATGCTCTGGCCGTCTTTCAAGCACTGATGATGAGGTAATAAAGGCCATAGCCGAAGATTCACGCCCCTCTCTTTGTTAGATACCCGATAGGTTAAATATTTCGATAGGTTAAGTATTGGCAAATCGACCGTTTTTGACCATCTGGTAAAAATGGATACGCCTACTGAGACGATATGTGGATCCCTCACGAACTTAGTGATCAAAATCTGTTGGACCGAATCTATTTGTGCGATCTTTTGCTAAAACAGAAACATCTAAGGTTCCATCTCTGACGCGGATGGTAACTGGCGATGAGAAATCGATTATGTGCAATGAAAAAAATGATTATCAGGGTTGGGTCAGGGGGTTGTGAGGGTTAGTGTTTTTAGTGCGGCAAAAGCCGGCCTTCAACTTGCTTCAGCTTTGCATTTGGTGAGAATGGAAAAGACCAATATACTTGAGCTTTTTCTTTTCAACCAAACCATCAACACCGACCTCAACCGTTCACAGTTAAATCGGCTGAACACAGCAAATGAGAAAAACGGCTAGAATTAGCGTACAGGAAAGGAATCGTGTTTTATCATGACAATGCACATCATCACGGCTGAAATTGTCCCATCCACCTTACTCCCCAGAGATCGTATCTAATATCAAACTATCATTTATTTCGCTCCCTCCAATATTGTTTAAATGGGAAATCTGTCAAAATGGAAGATGTTTTAACAACCTGTTTTTGACAACAAAAATAATAATTTTCGGCAAAAAGTCATTATGGACCTATTACTACGTTGGCAGAAAGTTGTTAATAATAATGATAATTACATAATAGACTAAATTAATATTTACAAACACTATAAACGTTTTCTTCCTTTTAAAAAAATCGTTACCAACTTTCCGGAAAACCCGATATATTAAAAGGATTTAAAGGCCATGCAGACCCAGAAGTACTTGCAAAACCTCCATATTACATTAACAATATACACATACATGTTTCTTATAGTATCATATTTTTCTCTATTTAGCGCTTTTTCTTTCCGGTTTCTGACATCTACTAAAACTTCCATTACATTGCCATGTTTCTCGTTCTCCCCTTACTATTTTAATACCATCCATCGATTGGGCCTCTATAGAAATCAAATTTTGGCAAGCTCTTCCTTCCGAGTCATTCGACATGTCCCAGCCGCCTTTGTGTATTGATGTGGATGCTAGTGTTCAGCCTTTTGAAAGTTGTTGCACTCCTTATTTTGTTTTTCTTCCCTTAGCTGCTCTTAGGCTCTTGGGATCTCTCATTCCCACTTTTTCTGCTTTCTTTAATACCCAGGTCTTACTAGATCATTGATGTTACTATAGGTCTAATTACCATCTTATAAATTCTTCCGTTTAGATTCTTTCTTCTTGTTGCTTTTTACTATTCTGATCTACAGTTATTATTCTTCTTAACCTATCTCATCCATTACTACTCGTAGATATAAAAAATCTAAAACTTCTGAAATGCATATTCCTTCCTTTCCCAATACAGATTGTTTCCTATTTCTCCTTGCGTGTTTTGCCATTATGATGTACTTTTTTTCTCTTTGTTTATATATAATCCAAAACATTCTGCTTTGGCTTTTAGTTTTTAGTTCTAATGCTCTAGAATTCTGGAAAATAAAATGCTCTCATATTTTGCAAATCGTGATTCTATAGCGTAAATTAACTTGTTTGCAGTAAATTTCGATATTATTTTAATGATATTTTCGAATTCTGGAAAAGATAAATATTGATAAGCCATTTTCATTTTATTTCTTGTAGGACAACACATGACTTCTGAATGAGCGCCTTAACCTACAAATACAAAACTTTTTGAAACATTTTCCTCATTATGTTTCCTATATTTACAAATAGTTCCCAATAATCTATAGATTAGCATTATCAAGTTTTTTTGTGTTGATACAGAAAACGTTCTCACAGGTACTTCTGCACTTTCTGCAGTACATGTTTGTTTCCAAAAATCAACTATTTTTCTATATACCACGTAGTTTGATGTATAAAGCTCATCTTATGAACTTTATTCATCATATACGAGGTTATGATCCTAAATCATTCGAGTTAGAGGTTGTCGGTGTGATAAAAGTATCCATGGAGGTAACTTTTGCTAGAAATTTTATTGTACGAAATCAAGCTAAAAATATTTGGCAAATAACTGATGTTTTCGTTACATTGTTTCGTTACAGTGAGAATGAGTGTTATTCGACATTTACCTGGCATCGGAATGCTTGCTTATCATCTCTAATAGATTCGTCATCTTACAGTACAATACAAGACACATAGTTTACCTACAATGGAACTTTACTTTCTATAGTCATGAGTTTAAATTTTGATTAGCTGGTTATGAGGTATGTAGAAGCATCCGACGTTTTTGAGGCTAAATTTGATTTTTATTAAACATTATATCAATGAAATAGATAAATAGAATTTTAATAATAGTAGGGTAATCTAGAAAGATTTATTTCCAGCGCATTCACTAATAAATTCTCTGTAGGCCTCTTTTTGCAAGCCTAGATACTTGAAATATGTAGAAAAACATTGAAGATTTATTAAAGAAAAAAAAAGAATAAAATTCAGTTTAGTTTAAAAAACAATTTTAAACACTATATTAAGGAGGAAGAAAATTGGAGAAGTTTTATCAAAAATTCGATATTTTAGTCAGATTCTATTCCTGAATATGTTTCATAATTTTCTCAAAT
>JARFXV010001730.1:2500-277967 GCA_031761425.1 Cosmopolites sordidus | reverse complement strand
CTTGCGCTTTTTTTTCAAACAATCTAAAGATTCTTGCTAGATTGTTGTTGTTCTGGACAAGAGTACTACGTCATCTGCGTATGCTAATATTTGGTTCTTGCTATTGTTTATATTAATTATATCTCCAGCTCTTATTCCGTTCTTTTGTAGTATTACCTCTAGCACTGCATTAAAAAACACTATAGTCAGGGAATTTGGATGATAGAATTTGTGAAAAACGATTGAAAAATTTGTAAAATAACAACGTTGCTAGAAGTTTGCTCACAGAGAGATAAAGGCATTTCTTCAATTTCAACGTTTTCTAAGTAGCTTCCAAATCTAATTTATATTATATATTTAATAGTTCTAAAGCCGAAAACGATCTTGTTTGCACAGATAACAATTCCGTCAGTCGAAAAGGAAATCTTTTAACACCGAACTCATCGAGAATATTAATTAAATAGGGCGATTCGGGCGGACAGATAACGATACGGCAATAAAATACTGACGAAAGCAAACATTAATAATTAATCGGAACGAAAAGACAGCGCCGAGCAAAAACTGACTTCAATTAAACTTGGAAAAAGCAATTATTCATTTGCGAGAGGCGCGTTAGAGTTGGCGAACTCTAGATATTAAGCTCGTTGATTTATTTGGTTCGCTGACGTATTAATGTTTTCCTTAATATTTTTTTATTAAATTCGTCCGCCTTATGAAAGAAAAGTAGTTAAAAAACTATTGTAATTGTAATAAAACATTATTTTGTATTTTCATTTTGGTCCAGCTATGTGTCTTATTATTTAACCAATACAGTATATATTGACTTGTATGATCGCCTCAATATTTTGAGAAAAACCGAAGTAAAGCTTTACTAATTATTATATATAATCAAAATAGTATGTAGTGTTCGATGCTACTCGATGCTATTTCGTCCTATTTGAAGACCTTTCTCCATCTCTCCGACAGCTGCTTAACCCCCGCGTTCATAAAAGTTCTGATCTCTCGGGCTAAAAAACTGATCCAGGTGATCTTTTAGGTCTTCCAAATAAGTAAAGGTTTTACCATTATACAGTGTGCGGTGCGAAAATCCGGACAAATGAAACATTTTTTTAACAAACATAATATTTATTCTATAAACGGAAATGTTTACATTTTTTTTTTACTAAATTGTTTGTAAGGTCATAAAGAACATTCTTTACCAATGAAAATACCAATGAAAATCCTCAAATTATTCAGAAGTTAGATCTTTAGCCTCAGAGAGTCACGGTATTTTTTAAGACGATGTTACTGTTAATTATAAATGTTATAAGAATCTGCCCTAAATCATCAAAAATCAGTTCCTGAGCTCGTTGAATGTTGTCGAACGTCCTGACAACGCACTCCTTCGAGTGAGTTTTCCATATCGGCATTTCAAAACCTTCGTTGAACGTCTTTGACTCATTATACTTCGCGACGATATCATACACAGTGGATTTCGGATACCAGAAGAATCGAATGACTTCTGTCGCAGCGCGCTCAGCGCGAAAACTTTCGATAATCGCGGCTCTTCGGTTGTACTCCGTACTTGGTTTCAACATTGCGACTGTTTCGAAGTTATGACTATTTAGTGCATGTATCAAGATATTTGGACGCCAATCGCGACCTCTACAAGTGATATAGAACGGCGGGAAATGCAAATTAAAATTTGTCCGGATTTTACCACGGCACCCTGTAAGTGGTTTTGAAGCAATCTAAATAAATGATAGTCGAAGGATGAAGAGTCGGGTCAGTATGATGTATAGACCAAAACATCTCAAGTTTTTGTCGGGTAGTCAAAAATACGTGTGGACTAGCACCATTTTTTTTTATGAAACCCACTGCTTTTTCTGTTGGTTTCTGGTTAATTGCCCACTGAAATTTACTTAGTTGTGAACAGTATTTCTCCGAATTAATAGTCTAGTTTTTAGGTAATAGCTAAACGACTGTGTTCTGTAACAGTAAAACGATATCCTTCTAGTACTACCAAATGCATAGTATTAACTTCTTTAGATATAAACTGGCTTTTACGGTAGTCGTATGAGCATCTTCGCACTTATATTATCATCTTTTATACTTACGCTTTAAAAATGCATCGATTTTGTTGCGCTTCAATAAACAATCACAAGCAGAAATTCGGTCTACCAAATTTTTCTTTGTTAACTCATGCGGCACCCATTCGTCGGCCTTACTAACCATTCCATGGACATAATCACCTTGACTCTTGCAGTTTCGAATCAACCAAAAATTTCCTCGATCTCTCGGATTGTTTTATGCCAATCACTTTCAATTCCTGGCTATAGACATGCATATTAACCAAGGCGATTAAATATTAGTAAAAGGCCCTCTTCGGGGCCAAATGACTAAAAAAATAAAGCCTTCAGTCCGAGTTTGGCAGTTAAATATCGAAGAAATTAGAAGAGCTAATAGCGAATATTTGTCCAAATTTCTTTTGAATAATAACATTGACGTGGTTCTAATCCAAGAAACTAATGCTCAAAATGAGTAAGATCTTCGTAAAAGAGGAAAGATCTATGGCTATGGGCTTATTGGTGCTATTTATCACAACGTATATGGTGGTGTTAGCTATGTTAGAGTTAACATTGATCATGCGTATCTAATTTCATGAAATACAACAGATGACATTCATAATGTCTCAATAAAACTGAAAGAAATCTTTATCCATAACATTTAAAAACCACCTAATGTAGAATGGCTACCAACTGTCCTACCAATCACCGCTCATTCATTAATATATGCTGGTGATTTTGCCACCAAGAGCAGTGGAAGTATATATGGAACAACGACTATGGTAATGCTCTTGTTGACTGAACTGAGTATAAGAATCGTAATCTTAATTTGGCTACATTCACATCAGCTTTTTGACAGAGAGGTAACAACTATCTGTTTAGTGTCCAAGCAAAGGTTGTAGCATACACCACCTAATCTAAACATTGAGATAAGTCATGTGAAGCTTCCCACATACCCAACATAGGCCCATAACTTTGAATATCGGACTGTCCATCACACTGGTAAAGTCAGTGCCTTGACCTAGATGGAATTTTCGCAAGGCAAACTGGCAAGGCTTCTCCGACCACCTATAAAAATTTATTGGTTTCATTAGGCTGGAGCCTCGGAACTACGGTCGTTTTGCTGGAGCTGTTCTTGCATCTGCTAAGAAAGATATTCCTCGTGAATACAGAAAAGAATATGTCCTAGGGTGGAATGAGCAATGCGAACAACTATATGAGGAACATAACAAAAGTTGCTATAGCGATATTGCAGATGAGCTTCTTCACAATCTCGATGCTTTAAGGAAAGCGCGCTGGTCTGAGATGACAGAAAACATAAATTTCAAACATTCAAGTAAAAAGGTTTAGTCCGTGTTATGTAAACTAGTGTATCCTATGTTAAGTCTGCTCAAAAGCCTGGTGTCCCAAGCCATCACATTGCTAACCATATCATAGAAATATCTAGATTGTCCAGCGATAAACCGCATATCTACAACCAAATCGAATTTCTTCTTACCTTTCACTCTAGACGAATTGGAGGTTGCCCTAAAACAAATAAAAATTGCCCAAGTACCTGGGTTTGAGAATATACCCCCGAATTTTTATTCCACCTTGGGAAAAATACCAAACACTAGTTGACTCGTCTATTCTTCATCATTTTGAGGACGGGACACTTCCCAATGACCGGAAAAAAACAAAAATTGTGGCTATTCTGAAACCTCATAAATCACCAGATGACCCTCAAAATTTTGGGCCCATTTCCCTAATCAACTGCTCATGTAAACTCTTGGAGAGACTTGTTTATAACCGAATTAGTGGCTCTATTCTGGAAAAATTCCAGTTGAGAAAGCAAGATTCGGAGCTCATCGAAGTTGCTGCGATCAGGGGCTAGCTTTGACAACTTTTATAGAGACCGGTTTCCAAGAGAAACTTAAGACATATGTGGCCTTCGTCGACTTAACGGCAGCATACGATACCGTTTGGAGTGAAGGCTTGATGTGTAAACTGAGGTAATTGATTACCGAACAACTGCAGCTCTTATTAACAACAGATTCTTTCAGGTTTGCTTGGGTAAAAGTAAAAGTACAAGGAGGATTAAACTTGAACAGATTTACCACTAAACACCAAAACACTTTTTTGAACTGCTCGACGCACGTTTCGCTAACCATGTTAGCATGCTAACCATGTTAGCATCATCAGGAGATGATTTAATCTAATTCTAAAACTAAACTATGTTCTATTTATATGAAAATCATACCTAACGAACCGTGTAAACATCATGAACCGTGAAGTGCCAGCAGTACATTAATAATTGAAAAAGTTGACTGAAAGGAATCGGTCCTTTATCTCGGTTCAAGTGTAGAGAATTATTGAAAGAATCTTCGACTTTTTAAAAGGATCAGAACACAAAGAAATTCATGGTAATACCATTTGATGCCCAATTGACAAGAGGACTAAACAAAATTTTGAAAAAAGTGGACATTAAGGTTGTGTACAAACCATATAATAAATTAAGAGAAGTTCTGGGTAATCCCAAGGATAAAGTAGAGCAGCATGAGAAGTCGGGGATTTGTGAAATTAGTTGTCAAGACTGTGATCGAAGGTATATTGGGCAAACAAAAAGATCCATATTGACAAGATATAAAGAACATATTGCCCACATTAGATATGGGAGAAATGAAAAATCTTGTATTGCCCAATATACAATCGAACATGACCACAGTATAGATATTAATCATTGAAGACTAATTAAAAGTGTTAATAATAATAGGGCTTTGGATGCATATGAAAACATTCAAATAGAAAAATTCACGTTTCATGATTTTTACACGCTTCGTTAGGTATGGTTTTCATATAAATAGAACATAGTTTAGTTTTAGAATTAGATTAAATCATCTCCTGATGATGCAAACATGGTTAGCGAAACATGCGTCGAGCAGTTCAAAAAATATGTTTTGGTGTTTAGTGGTAAATCTCTTCAAGTTTAGTGTTTCACACCAAAGGTTCCAATAGAAGAATTGAAGCAAGCTAAGACTAAACTCCAGGTACAATCTGACGGCGATATCCTCCGTCATAACCAGTACTCCAAATATCTTGGAATTACGCTCGATCGCACTCTATCGTATAAAAACATTTTGAAAATACATTTTAAAATATCTGCCAAGATTAAAAGAAGAAGCAATATCATCCAAAAACTGTGTGGTACAACCTAAAGGACTTTGGTACATCATCTCTTGCGCTGGTTCTCTCAGCTACAGAATATTGTGCTCCAGTGTGGCTAAACAGTTGTCATACCAACCTAATTGATGCGTAGCTTAAAAATACCATGCCCAAGTTCACTGAAACAATGAGACCAACTCCTGCCTACTGGCTTCCTTTACTTAATAATATCTACCCACCTCGGATTCGTAGAACAGAGGCGCTGCTCAGAGCTGCTGCGCATCAACTTGGAACTACTCATCTTATTACGATGTGCGATATGCGATATGCCTATCCTTAGACAAAATAGACTTCGATCAAGAACCCCCCACTACTGAACAGCTTGTCACATGAAACACCAAAGTAAGAGATCTTTGGAACCACAATTGCAGAAACATTAAAAATCACAAAGAGCGAGAATGGTTTGAGAGATACAACTGTGATACTGCGGGCATCGAGCTTAACATAAAACTGTGGGATAAATCAAATAGAATCCACACTAGACGTGGCCGCATGGCAAAGGCGAATTTAAAGAAGGTCATCCCAAAATCGGTTGTATGTCAGAAAACATCGATTTTGTTGTCAGCGAACTGATAAAGCAAGATCGTCATGTGACATGTCGTGAGATTGAAGCATCCTTAGACATTAGTATGACAAGCAGGAACAGATTTTACATCAAAATTTAGCCGTGAAAAGGATTTCTGCGCATTGGATGTCAGTCTGGAAAGTCTGAAAAGTCTGAAAAAAATGAGAAAATACAGGTACGCTGGCTCATTCTTCACCATGACAACGCGAGCTCTTACACATCGGAGCGAACAACTCAATATTTGACCAGTTAAAACATCGAATTGATGGGTTATCCGCCGTACAGACCTAACTTGGTACAGACCTAACCGTATATATACCTGACCTGACTCTTCTTCTGGTTTATTTTCAAGCCAAATGGTTCTCCAGCCCTTTGCAGTTCGTGTATGTGTCTTCGCAATTTCTCTGGGTCTTGTGAAAGAAGAACGATATCATCTACAAATCTAAGATGGTTGAAGAATGCACCATTGACTTTTATTCCATCCTGATACCAATCCAGAATACGTAAGATATTGCTTCACTCTGTCATACGCCCTGTTCTAAATTTATTCTAACTTCAAGATAATCAACATAGACTGTCGTGGTTTTCATTAGAAATATTGGACGAATTAAAATCGAAGCGAAAGAAGTTGAATCGGGCCATGTAACAAAATTTTCAACTCCCAATAAAAAAACGTGTTAAAAAAAATGTTGACTACGAAGATTTGGCAATTTTACAAAGAACGATTGTTAATCACCACATCACAGAAAAGGCTGTCCCTACATTAAAGACAGTTCATAAAAATTGTAGATGATATTAGCTACCAAGACAGTTCAGAATCTTTACGTAAAGAAATGCACAAGATTGTTTTTTGATGGAGAAAATTTCGGAATAAACGACGGATACTAATGGAACGTCAGTCCATTAGACTGCTTAGAATTGAATTTCTTAGGAGAATGCGTCAGCACCGGGAAGAAGCTCGCTCTATAATATATATGGACGAGACGTACATTCACTCATCACACACCCTCGAAAAGAGATGGAGCGATGAAACTTTAAAAGGCTTACAAAAACCAATAGGAAAGGGACCGCGTCTGATTATAGTACACGCAGATGGTGGAAATGGGTTTGTTCCTAATACCTATAGTAGGTGGAAATCAACCAGCACAATTGGCGACTACCATCATGACATGAATTACGACAACTATAAAAACTGGGTAAAACCAAACCAAAAAAAACCTATTCCGAATTTGCAACCGAAAAATATTGTGGTAATCGATAACGCCCCATGCCATAACAAACAAGTGGAAAATGCACCAACGTATTTGTCAAGAAAAGCGGAAATGCAAGAATGGTTGCGGCTTAGATATATACCTTTTGACAATAAAATGTTGAAACATTTATCACAGCTTTATCACCTTACAAAAATCCATAAACCGAGGCACATGAGATATGAAATAGACGAAATTTTTAATGCAAAACGTCACGACATATTGCGACTATATGGCCACCATATC
This sequence comes from Cosmopolites sordidus, assembly GCA_031761425.1. NCBI lineage: Eukaryota > Metazoa > Arthropoda > Insecta > Coleoptera > Curculionidae > Cosmopolites > Cosmopolites sordidus. Next base: position 270,681 of record JARFXV010001730.1, on the reverse strand, counting down.
ATCCAGATTTGAATGCCATCGAGTTGGTTTGGGTCGAAACGATAGAATATGTTGCCAGAAAAAATGCGAATTTTAATTTTAATCAGGTGATTAAACATTATGATGACTTCTTTGAGGAATTCTCAACCGAAAAATTGAAATCTCGGTGTGAGCGAGAAACGGTTTGGGCAATAGTATAATGGGTTATTCGCCGTACAGTTCTGACTAGGCACCCAGTAATTTCATTTTGTTCCCGTCAATGAAGAATAAACTCCGTGGTCAGGGATTTTCGATGCCAGAAGCGCTTGGTACGTTCAAAATGCAGGTTTTGGAGATATCTCAATCGGATTGGAAAAAGTGATATGAAAATTGGTTCAAATGTTTTGCAAAAGTGCATCGATCATGGCCGAGAATATTTTGAAAAACAATAAAACTATTTTCGATGATAAATATTTGTTTTTATTTATTATTCCGGATACATAAATATCAACCCTCGTAGTTCATAGGAGACAATGTACATTTGTAATTTTAATTGAATAAAAAATCGGATAGCATCTCGGAATTGTCAATGTTGCCAGATTTTACATATCAAAAGATTTTATATATCAAAAGGAAAGGCATTTTTTTCCAACTCTAATTTCATTTAGATTATTTTCAGATTAATTTTATAAACTATTATATGGGAAAATATCTTAAAGAGGGAACCGTCTTGTTAGAACAGATAACAAATACTTCACTCAAAAAGGAAATCTTTTAATATCAAGCTCGTCGAGATTATTAATATAATCGGAACAAGACAACCTCGAGCAAAGAGTGATTTCAATTAAACTTGGAAAAAGCAATTAGTCATTCAGGAGCGGCGCGTTAGCGAACTCTAGATATAAAGCTCGCTGATTTATTTGGACATCTAATTACTTCTTTAATTATGATTTTTTATTGCACGAAGATATTTCATGAAAGAAACATAATTAGTTTGGTGTTGGAAAGATATGACGTTCAAATACATAGCAATTAATAAGGTGTGTGTGTATTTTTTTTTGATTTTCGGTCAGTTGTCTTAATAAAATTATGTTTTTACTGTTTTGTTAACGTTTCGGTTTCTTTTATTAAACCATCCTCAGAATAACTACAATTCCACAATGTGTATGATTTTTATAAAGAACACAAATTTATGTTTAACACATACCTGCTATATCTAGTAGAATAGTTGATGAGTTGAAGTTTTTTATATGAAATATGATATTTTTTTATTTAATTTTGAGTTGATATTTTTAACTTTGATACATTGAAAAACATAATAATAATATTTATACATAATATTTTTATAGTTATTATAATATATATTTGTATTAATAATATTTTTATTTTTATATAAAACATATAAATTTTTACTGTTTATAAAAATAGTATATATTGTAGAATTTTAATTATTCTGAGCAAGGTTTATTAAAAGAAACTGAAACGTTAAGAAAATAGTAACAAAATAACATGTTTTTAGTATAATTGACCGAAAATCCCAAAAAACGACAAAAAAATATAATATTACATCTCTCTACACATTAAATACTTTCGAACAAATTTCCACCCAGAAAGCCCAACATATCGGCCAACAAAAGCCTGACCTCCAAAAAGAAAACGTCAACACCTGCATCGACCAATTTTGTACGCAATTTTTCGAATGCCCACATTAGCGATTCAGCCCGTAGAGCCTAATCAAAAAGTTTTAATTTTACACCTACCTTCTCTCGAAGCCGCAGAAACCCGCCAAGACATTGCCAGAATTCTTCGTCGTTCCAAACCCCTGAGATCTAATCTTCCGTCTGACGAAAAACGTACCTTGCTTGAGTTACCCAGAAATTCAAACGCAACAATTCTTCCAACCGACAGAGGGAATGTCACGGACATACTTAATACTGGTGATTATGAAATTAAAATTCTATCAGAGAGTACAGACTACAAGCAAATTCCTCACGATCGTGCAACATATCAAGAGAACAAAACGCGCTCTGTCATCAATTCTTCTAGTCTTCCTTTGGATGATAAAAAGGCTTAAATACCTCGCGAAAAATCTTCCCGTATCCCAAAAATGTACGGTCTCCCAAAAATCCATAAAACTGACATTCCTCTTAGTCCAATTAACAACGCACGTGGTTCACCAACTCACAAATTAGCTAAATATTTAGCGAAAACTCTACAGCCGTAGAAAAATCTACGTCCTATATCAAAAATTCCTTTCCGTCCATCCATTCCATCTTTCCATCTTCTTTCCATTCCATCTTTCTATCTATCTTCAATTTCTATTGCTACCTCTTAATATGATATATCCTTATCTGTATCTCCATTTTTTTTATCATTAATCTACTTTCTTTTGTCAGTATTAATTATCAAATTCGTCAAATTTATCTCTACTATCCATATGTTTAATAATTTTTGCATGTTTGTGTTTGAGTCAGCTACAACTAGTGTGTCATTCTATGTTGCGTATGGTAGCCCCTCCAATCCAACTTCTGGCATATTCTCATGTCCTATTATTTTACTTATTTGTATTTTTTGGTATTTTATTCATTACTATATTAAACAATAGAGATCCTAAGTTATTGTCCCGCGATAGGTCATTTTTCAAAAGTCTCTCCGTTTAATTGTACTTGACCTTTCAATCTTCTACACAAATTTTTGATTGATTCTGTAATATTACATGGTAATTCTCGATCACTTAGATATTCCTATATGATGTGCCTGTCTACTAAATCGAACCTGAAATGTTATTTATTGTAAAAATTTTGTCTGCTCTCTGTCTTTTTTTTATGAAAGCTGCTACAGGTTTAAGTTTGTTTACTATAATACAAGTTTTTTTTATTTTTGCTCTATTTTTACTTATTCAAATTATCTAATTTTTAATTATATTTCTATTTATTACTTATGCAGAAATTGATTTTATTTTTGAATAATACTCAGTCGATAATACATTTTCTAGATCAAGCACTAATGAAAGTTGTAGGAAAGGTTATTCTTCATTCGGAGTGATTCTTAATCATACTATTTTTAAATTAAACTTGAAGAGATTTACCACTAAACACCAAATGACTGTTTTTTTGGAACTGCTTGACGCACGTTTCGTTAACCATGTTAGCATCATCAGGAGATGATTTAATCTAATTCTAAAACTAAACTATGTGCTATATATATATGAAAAACCCTACCTAACGAAGCTTGTAAAATCATGAACCGTGAAGTTTACTAAGCCTTACATTAATAATTGAAAAAGTTGACTGAACGGGATAGGCCCTTTATCTCGGTTCACGATTTTCTTACATTTTTTCTATGTAAATGCTTTCATATGCATCCAAAGCCCTATTATTATTAACACTTTTAATTAGTCTTAAATTACTAACATCTATACTGTGGCTAGATAAGGCCGGATGCCTTCTGAGAAGTGTTCTACGTTGGTCACTCGCAAGTCGGTAGCTTTTCTGATAGATTTATGGATAGGCACATGACCAAGGGTGCATAGCCCGAGGGGGGTGCTGGCCTGGGTTTGTCGGAAGCTGATGACCGTGGTTCGGAACCCACGTTAAGCTGTAGGTCCAGTCGCTAAATAGCCTAGTTGCTGATGCGCCTCTAACCCTAACACTTTATCTTTTTTACCTTTTTACAATGTTCTTATTATAACCATTCACTTCAGATACCTCCCTAATTTATTATTTTACTTCTTTGTTATAATTATCTTTACTTAAAGTAAAATTAACTAATCTATTTACCATAAAATTTATTGTTTGGTATTAGTTGTTCGGTGTTTAATGGCCAATCTCTTCAAGTTCTTCAAAAACACCAAAGGTTTCAGTAGAAAAATTGACATACTATTCTTATTTAGTGGAAAAATTATGAGATTTCCTCTTTAACGAATGAAAATTAATTATATTATATCTCAATTTAATAAAAATAACTTCGATACAGTCAATCCCTAACATGGTTTACTATCATTAATTCTATATTTTCCAAGAATAAAATTGAAAATAACCAATAAAAGTATTAATTAGATGGGCTAATAAATCAACGAGCTTAATATCTAGAGTTCATTTGTTATAATACCTCATCCCCAAATAGCTAACCGCTTTTTCCAAGTTTAATTGAAATCAGATTGGGCCCGACGGTGTCTTGTTGCGATTAATTTATAACGTTTATTCTCGTTAGAATTTTATTTCCGTAATATTATCTGTTCGTTCAAAACAGCCCATTTAATTAATATTCAGAAGTTCGATTTTGAAAGATTTTCTTTTCAAGTGGGAGAAACGTTATCATTAGCTCATTTAAACTTTTACAACATCGAATATAAATTAAATTTGGAAGAAAAGTGAAATTGGAGAGAAAGCCTTTTATGTCGAAATTATTAGTTTAGGGGTATCATGTCGACAGTTAATTCAATGATTTACTTCAGTTTACAAGGTTCAAGTTCTACTGAAATATTTTTGGTTCAGTGTTGTTCAATATTCTCGTACTATTCGGTATCAAAAGATTCTGGTTTGTATTACAAAACTTGTTCTTCTTCTTCTTTTTGTTGCTACATCCCTTTAGTTGCTACTCCTTAAATTTTCTTCTCCAGCTGGATCAAAATATTGAATCCTAGGGTCACCTGACGGTCCACTACAATTCTTTTTAAAAACCGGATTTTTCTACTGCGTTCTGAAAATGAGTGACGACAATATCGAGCAACGGTGTGTTATTAAATTTTGTTTCAGGGTTGGGTGCATTTCGATGAAAGGTTACTGGTTTTCAAGTCGTTTAAGGCATTTTCAGAAGGCTGAGAGTGAAATAAAGATATACCTAGCAGCGAAAGACATTGAATTGCACAAAAATTCTGAAAACGTCCACAGAATCCGATATTTTATATATTCCGATCGTCGGTTAATGGTCCCGATGAAAAAAAGCCCTTGAAAAAGCCCTGATTCCATGGATCTGTTAACAGTTTTACAATAGTTTCCGTCAAAGTGTATCCAAATCTGAAACAAAATTTCATAGTGTGTAAACAGAGTAACGATATTGACTTTTTAATTTTTTTTATTCAATTGAAAAACATAGTCACAATGATTAATGAATTCACAATGAATGAATGAATGATTAATTGAAATCGCTGTGTGGCAAGGCGCATTGTTGTAAGGGAAGAAGCTGTTTTTGATATTCAGCCTCACACGAATGACTTTTTTTCGAAGTTTTTCAGTGATGTCATTCTGAAAAAAGACTCTGAAAGAAAGAACCTGAAAATGACCCAATTCATTGGTCGAAATTAGATGAATGGTTGTTCTTAATCAAATGTAACCCCTTCCCAAGGAAAAGAACAGTCGAAACTACGTGATGCACGCGATGATTGGATGTCGGTATCAGGTGTGCTCAAAAGATAGCGTAGGGGGGCCGTCGGGAGACATACTAAAACGGGGGTATCTTCTATCCCAATACGATATCTTTTGAAAATACCTGCTACCTACATCCAAGGTTGTGGCGAACATTCACTGTAGGATGGCGCGAGTTGAACTGAGATTGTGGCCCGCTTTTAACATGGCCAGTTGAGTTGGCCTGGCTCTGATCGTTTCTCATCCCCAGCCGACATAGGCTGTTAGGCCAGAAACCGGCTCTTGGAGGTACTTGTCTTGATGCGATGACGACGGCTGATTTGAAACGACCAGACACATGAAATAATAATAATAATAATGCTTTATTAACCCAACAGGATAACCCAATTACAGAGCTAATTACTACTATCTAATGTAATCAATTACAAAATATAATAATACTTACACCAATCTCTACAATATTGAACAAAATAACATACTATAATAGAAAAAAAATAAAATAAAATAAAGTTCAAAGAGAAAATGAAGTAAACAATAAATTAATTAGGTTGAAAGTAATTATTTATACTAAAAATAAAGTTACAGAAAAAAACGTTATTACCTTTAATAAATATAACGAAAACAAACTCAATCATTGTCTCATAAAGTAATTACGCACACATGTGAATATGTGGCGCCATGAACTATTATTCATATAACAATCCGCTGAAATGCTATTAAACATAGAGCACATAGAGAATAACGCCGATTTAATGGAAACATTGTTCAAAGCCAGATTCAAATAAAATGGCAACGCAAGTCTAGGCTCCACCCTCAGTATGCGAAAGCTCAACTGACCGAGCAAGCATGGACTATCAATTTTATTATGCCACAATTTGTATTAAAATTTCCCAGAATGATAACATCTTAACTCCAATGATTCAAAATTATTCATAATCAGCAGTTGATGATGATCAAAGTCTCTTCCCGGGTAAACGCCAAATGATTTAAAGTAAAGAAACTTTAAAAATCGCCGTTGTACATCCTCCAAATGTTTCTTATGGTTTTTGTAATATGGGCTCCACACCACAGAACCATACTCAATTTTAGATCTAACACAAGCATAGAACAAACTCTTTAGAGCATCACAATTATCAAATGATCTACAATTCCGAATTATAAACCCAAGCGATATAAAAGCACTATTCACTATATTATGTATGTGATTCACAAAAGAAAGCTTTGTATCGAAAGTTATTCCTAAATATTTAAAATTAGAGACTTCCTATAGTTCCAGATTACAGGCGTTTATGGAATAGTTAAACTTAAAGTTATTTAACTTATTAGAAAATGATACTACTTTGCACTTCTTAGTATTCAATTGGAGCCCATTCAACTCACACCATTCATTTACTTTTTCCAAATTTCTCTGCAGCCCCCTACAATCCTGGATGTTGTTTACAACTCTAAAAAGTTTCAAGTCATCTGCAAACATGAGATTTTCACAATCCAAAAGCCCGGAGAGATCATCATTGTACATCAGAAACAACAGCGGGCCAAGATTGAAACCTTGTGGTACCCCCATATTTGCATTATATATGGATGACTGATAGTTATTATGGTTTACATAATATTGGCGGTTAGTTAGGTAAGATAGTAGGAATGTGCACACTTTGACACTCATTCCAAACTCTTGAGCTTTATTCAAAAGTATAGCCGAATCAATTCTATCAAATGCCTTAGATATATCCGTGTAAATTACATCGACACGCTATCGAGCATTTAAGGCATTAGCAACATATTGAGTGAACGATAACAAATTAGTTACCGTAGACCTGCCCTCTACAAAACCATGCTGTCTTAGTGAAAGCATACCCTTAATCGCCGGATAAACACGATTAAATAGCAAAATCTCAAACACCTTAGCAAAATTTGACAACACTGCCACTGGGCTATAACTTGAGATCAAATGCCTGTCACCCTGCTTGTAAACTGGACATACTTTAGCCAATTCCCATGCTTCAGGAAAGGTGCATGTCTGCAAGGACAAGTTATAAATTTTTGTGAAAGGTTTAGAGAACACAGACAAACAATCTCGAACCAAAAATGCTGGAACATTATCATGGCCTGATGTTAATTTTGGGTTCAATTTTTTTATTGCATCCTTAACTTCTTGTTCATCAAAATAGTCAATAACTATGTGATCAGCAAAATAAAAATCACTCACCCCTCTCCCTAAATGGCCAGTAGCAATATCATAGACACTAGCGAAAAAACTCGCAAAAGCATCCACAATGGAATTTGGAGTATCAAAAAAATTGTCATCATAAATCATCCTACCCGGTATTCTAGTTGAATTACTTTTACTACTAAAATACGACCAAAACATTCCAGAATCATTGGAAATGGAGTTCTAAACAGTTTCCATATATATCTTATATGCATTCTCAATTTGCAACTTAATAATTTTTTCTTAATTCTTTGTACTTCAATAAATAAACATTCAAGAGTGTTTCTTTATTCTTTAAATAATATCGTGACTTTAATTTAATATTATTGATTATTTCGGTGGTATACCACTTAGGATATTTCCTCTTAAAATTATTGTAAAGTGGAACATAAGAATCAAATATCTGGTAAAGTTTTTTATAAAATGTATCAATAATACCATCAATATTATGACAATCGTCCAAAAACTGCCAGTTCACATTGAGAAGACATTCATACATTTCCACGTAATTACCTTTTTTAAAGTGATAACTTTTTATGTGCCTATTATTCGAAAAATTTTCCGTCTTAATTGACATATCATTAACTGTAATACGCGATGGGTGGTAGATATCGTCATCAACCAACGGGGCATTATTGTGCAAAACCCAACAATTATCATTACAAAAGACCAAGTCAAGCAAGCGGTTAGAACAATTATATATCATATTGCACTGAGTGAAGCCAAAATATGATTGAAATATCATCAAAGTCTGTTTCCTCATGCTCATTTTATTACTATCTGCAAAATCCGACACATTAAAATCACCAACAAAATAAACTCTATTGCCATACATGTACTCTAATTCAGCAAATTCCTGAAACAATTCATTAAACAAATCTGCAGATAATGTAGGTGGAATGTAAACTGCTAAAACAAATATTGAAACTCTATCAAAAATACATTTACATCCTACCAAATCAACAAGTGCAAACCGATAAAACCTTGATAAATCAAGCCTCTGAGACTTAAAATCCGACTTACAAGCTAAAAGCGTCCCACCTCCACAAGACAGATTTAACCGATTTAACCTTCTATCCGATCTGTAGACCACATAATCACTCGAAAACAATTCACCGTCACAAACATCATTCCTGAGCCACGTTTCAGTTATAGCCACTATATCAAATTCAGACTGAGAGATCGATGAATAGAACTGAACACACTTTGTATTCAGACCTCGTACATTCTGGTAGCAAATTAAAAAATCTTTTTCTGTCACTGATCTGATACTGTTGGGAAGGGTTAGTTTGACTCATTTGCCTCCATAATTATAGTTGGAGACCCTCTAATATATCTTAAGGTATAACGACCATCACCCTCCGCACGACGCTTATCCAATTCAATCTTCATCTTTTTGTAGTATTCAATTTGACGCGGTATCCTATCATGTGATAGAAATATTTTATTAAATCTAGAATCTCCCTTCAATTTATAAGCATTACGAACAATAGCTTTCACTTTATCCTCGCTCTTAAATATTACCCTGATCAAGCGGGAAAGTTGAACATTAAATTTGCCCAACCTTATAGGCCTAATGATATCGTCACAACGCTACTACCGATTGCCCCCATAATATCCTTTATCCTGGCCTTATCAGTTGCCTTCCTTTCTTCGATGCTCAGAGTCTGATCTGGCTCATTTATACCAGATATTTAATTAACTAATTAATTAAATTTGTTTTCTTGTAATTCCTTTCATTAATTTCATCAATAATCTTCTCAAAAGCGGTATCAGCAAGGACATCAGGTGATTGCACAATTGGAGACCTCAATGAACGGACCTCATCTTGTAACTGCAGCACAAGAGTCTTTAATTCATTTAAATCACACTTACATTGTTGACAGTTCTTGCATGACCAATCATGACCCTTATTCGCCGCTATAACTCTCACCTCACTATTTGTAATATCTACACAAGTGTTTTAAAATGTCTTATGGCACATTGGGCACATAACCATGAACTACTTATCATAACTAGTGTTGCAGCAAGCACATGTAAATTTATTTGAAGGCATGATGTAGTTGTGGAAGAATTGTGATGCGTAAAATACCATTGACGGTGCGAAAACTCCAGCAACAATGATAAAAAGAATCAACAAACCGGAAATGTCTGTCACAAAATGTGTAGAAACACAATCAGAACACATATATATCAATCTAACGATCTGATAAAGATTACCGTCATTCACTGAATATCTGTTTACGAAATACGGATGGAAGATTGTTTGAAGAGATGCGGATTTGAAGAATTGTATTTGTATATATATATATATATATATATATATATATATATATATATATATATATATATATATATATATATATATATATAAACACCAACAGACGAAACATATGTCCTCCAATGTGAGGGATGGGTGGGGCTTCCTCCCACTCAAACAACTAATGAATGTTCATTTTGGCGGAGGCAACATTTTGGATGTTACAACTAATATTTTCATGGATGGTAGATAATGTTATATATACTACAACTGACTCTTCAGTCGACGTAGACAACACACTTGAAAATGCCAAATGAGATTTTGGTGAAACGTCCTGAAAAAGTTACAAAACCTTAAATAAAAACAACAAAACAAAAAAAAACCCGAATACCTATCTCTTATTTGTTAAAATTTATAGGGACCAATAAACCCAAAACATATAAGGTCGAATTTTAATCCAGTCAATTGACCATACCGTGAAACAGCTGCCCTCAGCGTTATATTACCGCTTCCATTCTTTATTGTTTTAATAGTATTAATTTGGTAATAATTCTTAGTCGGGTAGTCTACAACATATCGCCTACCATCAGAAGCTCTAAAATTTGTTTTTGTTTCATCGTCCCATCAAATATTGCACAATTTCTTGATTCCCTGTTTAGCATAGCAATTTAACCAATCTTGGGCAAACTTGTTTTACATACTTGGTCGATTACAAAGGAACTTTTCTGACTGCTCTACCGTGTAGGTTACTACGTAGGGTATTTCTACCATTTTGTTTAACGACCAACGATCCTTCTAATTTTCCTTAGTGACTTTGCTTCTTTCCGCAATGTTAAAATCTGCACTGTTTCAGCAGCCATACAATGGATGCTACGATCCATTTATAATAAAATTATTATTCCCCCAAAGGAACTACATTAGCTGTGGTGTCTAAGGCGTCAGCCTTACGTTACGGCAGTTAATGTGGAGCGGGTTCGAATCCCGTACTAGGCAAAAAAGTTTTTCTAAACAAAAAAATATCTTATGAATGTTTCTAGGTAAAAGTGTAAAATCTGACAAGGAATCACCCCTCAGTCACGCCAGTTCGAGGCTGGATAAGGCCGGATGCCTTCTGAGAGGTTTTCTACATTGGTCACTCGCCAGTCGGTAGGCTTCTCGAGATACTTTCAGTTAAGCACAAAATCAAGGGTTGATAGCCCGAGGGGGATGCTGACCGGGGTTTTCGGTAGCTGATGACCGTGGTTCAAAACCCACGTTAAGCTGTAGGTCCAGTCGCTAAATAGCCTTCTCAGTTGCTGATGCGCCTCTAACCCCAAAACTTTACTTTACTTTTATTATTCCCCCAAGATTGTTTTTATTTATTTTTTTAATTTGAAAAAACTTGAAATAAACAGAACGTGTCAATAAATTAACAATAAAACATGTAGAAACAATTTTTACTGCTTTATAAATTACATGGCTCTATTTTTATAACAACATTTTTATGTGTTGTCCACATTGTCATCTGTTTAACATTCATGTTAAATATTTTGTTGACAGTATTTTTTGAAGACTAAATTAAAAATATATTTTTTCCCTTTTTTTATATATTTTTATTGTGTTTAATATAGAGCGCATTTGAAAAATTGATTTAAAAGTTTTAAATATAGTGGAAATTTAGAGATGAATCTTAGTTTGTTTAGGTAAAACGGTTTCAAAAGCTAAATTCTACTGCCAGATTATGCCACATATGGAAATTTGACCGCTGATGCTAATGTTGGTCCAAAATGTGTTTAAGAACAATCCGTATTTTTATTTATCAGCTAAGCAAAATCGCTGAATTTTCTTACTATATTTAGCTTGTGTTTTAATTTAAAAATAATTCTAACTTATCTTGTTGAATCTGTTATCAACTATTTTTTAATGATAAGAAAAATTGTGTCAAAATTGGCAGATAAATAAAATAGTTTAACACCAATGTTTGGCTAACACCATGCCCTGGAATAAGTAATTGTATTTCAAAGTTTAATCGAAATCAGCTTTTGCCAACACTGACTGGTTCCGATTAATTTGTAACTCACACTCTCATCAGTATTTTATTACCGTATCGTTATCTATCCATCTGGATTGGCCTGTTTAATTAATATTCTCGACGAGCTGGGCGTTAAAAGATTTGCTTTTCGAGTGCCAGACATATTATCTATGCAAACAACATCGCTTTTGGTTGTAAAACTTTTACAATACAAAATACTTGTAGAAATTGGATTCCAAAATAATCTAAATCAAAGTGGAATTGAAGATAAATCCGTTAGAATTTATATTAGAAAATTAAGTGGTACTATAATACTTCTATATCTAAATAGTCCTAAGTGTCACCTTCAAGATTTTTTTTTGTCTCAAAAGAAACAAGAAAATAATATACAAGTGTAATGTAAGGAAATCAATTGTATCGGAGTAATTTAAAGACAATAGCTAGAAATAAATTCATTCCTCTTAATTATTTTTCTTTCCTTTTTCTCCAGCCTCTTTCATTGTTAGACATAGACCTATTCTCTTTTATTCCAACTGTCTCTTTCTTGGGCTTCACGGGGTCACTCCTTTCCTGCCATCTATTTTACCTCATGCGCTGATCTTGGTGGTGGTATTTCTCACTTTCTAAGTCTCCAACTAATTACCCTCTTCCCCTCATTTATCATTTGTTGCTCTCATTATATACACTACGCAGATACATATTTGTTCGCTTATAAACACGATATATTTTATTCCACTTCGTTCCTTGATTCATTTTGTTATCAGTTTTCCTGCTAGCCTTATACCTAACATATTTCCTTCCATGGCTGTTAATGTGAATCTAATTTGTATGTATAAATTAATTAATTATAATAATATAATTAATCTGAAGGTATAGCATTCGATCTGGCAATACTATTCGCTGCCCCTTTGGAGGTGAGGCATGGCAACATCTGATGCGTTTTCAGTTCAAGTTTCAACTGCCTAGAGTCACTTGGTGGTCCGTAGATGGATTTTCTATTACGTTTTGAAAATTGTCGGAAAAAAAAATTAAGTTTTTGTTTCAGGCTTGGTCACAGCGTGATCAGAAAATTTTGCAGAAATTCAACAGGCTTATGGAAACAGTGTTTTGTCAAGAGTTTAAGTTTTCAGGGAGTTTAGGATATTCTTAGAAGACTAATGCTCGATTAAAGATGAACGATTAAAAATGATGAAAATGTTCACATAAACCAATATCTTGTGCATTCTGATCGTCAGTTGGAGGTCAAATTGATCGGAGAAGAGTTAAATTTGACTCACTCAGCCGTTCACTAGATTCTGATCAAGGAATTGGGAATGAACAAAATCTGCGCTAAAATGTTTGCGAAACCCCTTTCGCAGGATCAAAAAGACAACAGGAGGGAAACATGTCTTAAGCTTTTGGGGCGGACTGAAAATGGCTCTCATTTTCTGGATCGGGTCATTACAGGAGACGACTACTGGATTTTTAAATTTGACCCGAAAACGAAGTGCAAACCGTAAAAAGGACCAGTATTGCTTTAAACAAAACATGATACCGCACTGTTGCTCGATATTGTTGTCAGTCAAAATACACCAGAAAACTTCAAATTACAAAAATAAGTGCTAATGACCACTAAGTAACTTGAACAACTTTTACTTCGTACTTCAGATACAGGCGTAACCCTCGTCGTATCTCTTGTAATAACCTTATACCGCTATAAGTGCAGGTTTATTGGATTGCCAATATAACGGTAATTAATGACTACTTCAAGATATCAAGTGTCAACGTTAAGTGTGTGTTGCGATTGAACTATAAATAAAAATATTGAGTTATTGAGAATATTGTCAAACGAAATTTAGGTTGTTGAATCACGGAAAATGTTGCAGAAGACCTACGATGATTCGATCATATCAAGAACACAGGCTTGTGAATCGAGCCAAACATTCAAAGAGTGTAGAGAAGTGGTAGATGATTTGCCCCGTTTTCATCGACCTTCAACGTCTACAAACGATGAAAACATGGACAAAATCAAGAAACTCTCGTGCTCGAAAATCGCCCTATTGACTACAGAATTGGCTCAAGAAATGAGCATATGTTTTAAGTCTGTTCATACTATTATGAATGATATTTTGATATTGAACCGCGTCGCTGCATGATTTGTCTAAAAAGAGCATCGAGAACAGGTCGCTAAGAAATAATTTCCCGTGCTTTTACGGACCCCACTCTCATGAAATGGGCAACGAGACATGGGTTTATGAGTATGACATGCAGACAACCCAACAGACTTCGGAATAGCGCCTTGAAAACCAACCGAAACTTCCGGACCGAAATCAAGGTCATATTGATAGTTTCCTTCGATTACCGTGATGTGGTGCACTCCGAATTTCTTCCAAAGGGACAAAAGGTGTACAAGGAATATTATTTAAGCGTCATGCGACGTTTGCGGGAGAATCTCCGCCGAAAATGACCAGATTTGTAGAAGGACAATTTATGTATTTTGAACCACGATAATGCACCATCGCATAAAGAAAGTTGTACGAGAATTTTTGACCAAAATTCAATAATCAACGTCCTCAACCAAGCACCTTACTTGCCTGATATGGCCTCGTGTGGCCATAAAAGCAAATTAGCAAAAGCAATTGATGGTCATACTTCAGTCAGCCACGAACAATGTATGGAGGATTAGGTCAAAGAATTGTATTGGCCTCGATCGAGCCTACTTTGAAGGCGATAAAATAAATTTTGTTGAATATTTTTTTTTATTTAATTTAAAAGTTCCAGTTGCCTTTTACACAGAATACTTTTGCTACGCGGTTGGCACTTCGTGAAACATATTAACAGTAAAAATAATTATAACACTTGGTGTTTGTTTCACAATATATTAGATATATTCTCTGACATGCTTCGGCCTCGTGCAATTTATACATAACTGTCTTTCAGAATGGTCGCGAGGCCGAAACACGTCAGAGAACATTTCGAATATATTGTGAAACAAATACCAAGTGTTTTAATCATTATTTTTTTTACACAGAATGTATGGTATATTATAAAAAAAAGAAAAAATGTTAATAACCAATCAAATAGTCTTATAGTCTTATGCTCCTCGAGGTCTAAAAACGGTACTACTATATATTTTCTCCATGGCGCATAATATAATGCATAACTGATATTATAAATATTTTTTTCTTTTTTGGATTTTTTCACCACGATCTAAAACTCAAAAAATATCTGTTCTTATGTAAATAAAGAATCACTGGGTAAAAAAAAAACAAAACGGCCACAATCATTTAGACAATACTTTGATATTATAAATGTTCAACAATAATTAAAGGAAATAATAAGCAAACAAGAAGGTTAAATTGAGCATAAAAAACAATAACTTTCACAATTAAAAACTATTAATATACGTATACTATACGTTTTACCTTCTAATATATGAGAAATTAGTTTGAAAGATTTAATTTCCACAGTCAATATCAAGTGTCTGTAATCGCCAAATCGGAACGACGTGATATTAACTATGGTGGAATTACATAGGGTCAATAACGGGTATTAATGAGGATCGTATTTACGACTGCCTCGTGGCCTTGTTTGATTTTCAATAATACGAAACTTTTTTGACGAGAAAATTTTCGTGTTTCTGATTTAGTAGATGGTATTATTGATATCATCAAATTAGTCACTGAATTTTTTATTCAATTTATTATCAAGAAAATATTTGTGAAAAAAATTCAGACATATCATATTAGTCTTTGTTATATGAGGGTTGTAACAAAAGATTTCGAGCTGACAAAAAAACTATTTTTTTTATTGCTTAATATTTTCCAAGGAGCCGACAAGATGCAAACTGGCGACAGATGACAAACTAATTGAACAATAAGTTAATTAGTTTACTTTAATAAGTTTTCGTTACTTAGAAACCAACACATCAAGTACCGATGATCCAATACACGATCTGAAAGTAGAAGTATACAAAGTCTCGGTAATATCAGGTTGCTTGAGACATATTATCTAGAGAAATAGTAATATCCGCCTTGAAAGTAATATCCGGATCGAGAAGATTGATACCATGGGTACTAAACCCATGGTATCGAGACCCGAACTGACACAAACAAAACTAAAAGCATTTCACGAACAGCAGAGATAAAAATTTGGAGATAAGAACAATAGCGGGAAGGACACATATCTACTATCTAGCTACACCAGATCCTCAGAATTTCGTTTTACTATAGCCGGCAACATGAAATAATAAGAATACTATGTTATAAGCAGCCAATGATCTTTGAAGAAATTTAAAACCGCATACTCCAGTGATTTGGGCATGTGTACAGAATGCATCGTAACAGATATATATATATATATATATATATATATATATATATATATATATATATATATATATATATATATATATATATATATATAGTATAGTATAGTATAGTAGAGTATAGTAGTATAGTATAGTATAGTATATATGAATATACTATATATGTATATAAGTATAGTATAGTATATATGAAGTGGAAATTAATATAGAACGAGGTGTACGGCAGGGTGACGCAATATCGCCTATTCTTTTCTCGGCTGGCCTTGAAGAAGTATTCCGTAAACTGGATTGGGAACAGGATGGGGTAAAGATCAATGGTGCAAACTTAAACCATCTTAGATTTGCAGATGATATTATTCTCATTTCACAAGACCCAGAGGAGCTGCAAAGACGCATACAAGAACTGCAAAGGGCTGGCGAACCATTTGGCTTGAAAATAAACCTGAAAAAGAGTCAGGTTATGTTCAATAACTTCGCTCAGGACAGAAGAATTTCAGTTTTAGGAAGGGATTTAGAGATTGTGGACAGCTTTGTATATCTTGGGCAGAGGATTTCCATGGAGGGGAATACCACCCGGGAGGTGGAACGGCGTGTTAAATGTGGCTGGCAGGCATTTGGTAGGCTCAACATAGTGTTTAAGAGCAGACTCCCACTTTGCCTGAAAAGAAAAGTATTCGATCAGTGCGTTCTACCCGTTATGACATACGGAAGTGAAACCTGGACACTCACATCGCAATCAATTCAAAAACTTCGGGTGGCACAGAGGGGAATGGAAAGATGTATGCTTGGCATTACAAGACGAGACAGAAAGTCCTGCGCATGGATCAGGGAACAAACAAAAGTTTGTGACATCATTGGAAGAGTAAAACAGTTGAAATGGAGATGGGCAGGCCATATAGCGAGGCGATGGGACGACAGATGGACCAAGGCAATCTTGGAGTGGATACCGCTTGATCGCAAACGTCCGCGAAGAAGACCGAAAGCACGATGGACTGATGACATCGTTAAGTATATTGGACCCGTGTGGCAGAGGAAAGCCCAGGACCGTGAAGGTTGGAAGCATGCTGAAGAGGCCTTCATCCTGCAGTGGATCGATACGGGCTGATGATGATGATGATGATGATGATATATATATATATATATATATATATATATATATATATATATATATATATACTGTAGAAAAGTAGGTGCAAAATTGTGATGGGTGATTTTAATGCCAGAATTGGAACAACAAGAACTGACGAAAATGAAACTGGCCCATATGGAACTGGAGAGCAAGACAATAGAGGTGATAGATTGGTTGATTTTGCTCAAGGAACAAGAAAAATATCAACAGAAAATGAATATGGAAAAGTCCATCTGGACTCACAAGTGAAATTGACTACATCATGACCAACGATAAAACAATATTTACGAATTGTACTGTCCTTAACAATTTTAATGTTGGAAGTGACCACGAAATGGTACGAGCAAAAGTTAGGATTAACTGTCTAAGAGAACGCGAAAGAATGGTAAGATCAAAGAAGAGCAAAGTGGATTCTCGAAAACTGCCGGAAAGAGGAAGCGATTTTGAGATTGCTTTGTCAAACCGGTTTGCTGTGTTACAAGATCCGGAGGAAGTGGAACTATCAGTTCAATATCAAGAAATCGCCAACAATGTATTTCAAATGGCTGCTTCAATAGCACCAGAAGAAAAATGTCTCAAACAGTCAAAAATTTCCAGTGATACCATTGATTTAATGCAGAAACGGCGGGCAATGAGAAACACAGGTGGTCCTTTTGGCAGGGTCGAGTACACTGAGCTCTGCAAAATTATAAGAAAACTTATCAGAGAGGACACGCGTCGATTCAACATGCAACTAATGTAAATAACCCTGGAAGAAAACAAAGGCTAAACAGAAGCTGAGAAATAAAAAACGCAAATATATGCCTTAAGGCCTGTGGATGGCACATTACGCAGGGCACGTACGCAAATGTTAGAGGTTGTCAGAAAATTTTATTCCCAGTTATATGAAATCAGAACCAATCAAAGACAACAATACCCACGGAAGAACAAATGCCAGATATTCTAGTGGAAGAACTAACAAATGCTATAGAATCAATGAAAAACGGCAAGGCTTCATGAAAAGACAATGTAACTGTCGGAATGCTAAAAGCTGATGGTCGGACGTTACATAAAACACTGGTAAAATTATACTCAAAACGCCTCAAAGGATAAAAAGTACCTGACTTATGGGAAAATACAGAAGTGATCCTTTTACATAAAAAGGGAGCACAGGAAGATTTAAAGAACTAACGTCCAATAAGCCTCCTATCAATTTTCACCAAGATAATTCCTAAAAGAATATTAAAAAAACTGAATGACGCACAACCAAGAGAACAAGCAGGATTCAGAAGTGGATTCACAACAATGGATCACATGCAGGTTGTACAGCAGGCCATAGAAAGGCACAATGAATACACCATGCGACTGTGCTTGACTTTTATCGACTACGAAAAAGCATTTGACTCCATCTCAAAGCATGCAATAATAGATGCACTGCTTAGCCAAGGGATAGATAAAGCATATGTAATCCAATTAGGATCGATATATGATGAAGCTAGAGCCACAAATCACCTTGATGATCTTGAAATGGGAATTAAGGTAGAACGAGGTGTACGGCAGGGTGACGCAATATCACCTATTATTTTCTCGGCTGGCCTTAAAGAAGTATTCCGTAAACTGGATTGGGAACAGAATGGTGTAAAGATCAATGGTGCAAACTTAAACCATCTTAGATTTGCAGATGATATTATTCTCATTTCACAAGACCCAGAGGAGCTGCAAAGACGCATACAAGAACTGCAAAGGGCTGGCGAACCATTTGGCTTGAAAATAAACCTGAAAAAGAGTCAGGTTATGTTCAGTAACTTCGCTCAGGACAGAAGGATTTCAGTTTTACGACGGGATTTGGATATTCTGGACAGCTTTATATATCTTGGGCAGATGATTCCAATGGAGGTGAATACCGTCCGGGAGGTGGAACGGCGTGTTAAATGTGGCTGGCAGGCATTTGGCAGGATCAACATAGTGTTTAAGAGCAGACTCCCACTTTGCCTGAAAAGAAAAGTCTTCGATCAGTGCGTTCTACCCGTTATGACATACGGAAGGGAAACCTGGACACTCACATCGCAATCAATTCAAAAACTTCGGGTAGCACAGCGAAGAATGGAAAGATGTATGCTTGGTATTACAAGACGAGACAGAAAGTACTGCGCATGAATCAGGGAACAAACGAAAGTCTATGACATCATTGTAAGAGTAAAGCAATTAAGATGGAGATGGGCAGGCCATATAGCGAGGTGATGGGATGACAGATGGACCAAGGCAATCCTGGAGTAGATACCGCTTGATCGCAAACGTCCACGAAGAAAACCGATGGAATGATGACATCGTTAAGTATATTTGACCAGAGTGGCAGAGGAAAGCCCAGGACCGTGAAAGTTGGAAGCATATTAAAGAGGCTTTCATCCTGCGGTTGATCGACACTGGCTGATGATATATATATATATATATATATATATATATATATATATATATATATATATATATATATATATATATAGGATTGTTATGTATAACATAACAACTTTTATAAAAATCAAAATCTTTTTTAATGAATATCCAAGCTAAATGAAAAGAAATATTTAAACCAGTAATATACGACCAAATAAATCAACGAGTTTAATATCTAGAGGTCGCCTACTATAATTCGCCACTCCCGGATGACTAATTGCTTTATCTAAGTTTAACTGAAATCAGTTTTTGCTCGGTGCTGTCTTGTTCCCATTAATTTGTAACTTTTGTCCTCGTTAAAATTTTATTGCCCTATCATTATATATCCGTTCGGATCGGCCCGTTTAATTAATATTCTAGAAGAGTTCAGCGTTAAAAGATTTCCTTTTCGAGTGGCAGAATTGTTATCAGTTCAAACAAGAGCGCTCTTGGCTTTAAACTTTTACAATATAAAATATAAATTATATTTGACAGCGACTTAAGCAAAAGTAAAATTATAGAGATAAACTTTATCTGCAATAATAAAATGTTGTTTTAAAGTTAATATACTGAACTTTGAATAAATTATTTACACTATATTTCTTACTAAACTCGAAGAAATTTACCATCAAACACCAATTCGCTTTCTTGAAACTTCTCGACGCACGTTTGGCTAACCATGTTAGTTCATGATTTTTATGCGCTTTATTAGGTACAGTTGTAATACTAAAATCGAAGAGATTTACCACTTTTTGAACTGCTCGACGCACGTTTTGCTAACCATGTTAGCATCATCAGGAGATGATTTAATCTAATTCTAAGCTATGATATATTATATGATGATATTCTATTATGATGATATTCTATTACTAAGATGATATATGATGATATTCTATTACTAAGCTATGTTCTATTTATATGAAAACCATACCTAACAGATTAAATCATCTCCTGATGATGCTAACATGGTTAGCGAAACGTGCGTCGAGCAGTTCAAAAAAGTGTTTTGGTGTTTAGTGGTAAATCTCTTCAAGTTTAGGGTTTCACACCAAATGTTCCAATATAAGAATATATACAGTTGTAATATTAATAGAACATTGAGGCCTAAGAATTCAGTTTTCATTTCGTAGATAACAAGAACTCCGATACAACCAAATGATTCATATATCAAAAATGGCTGAGCACCACTTTTCCTGTTTTATCTGAGAAATCAAGCGTCAGTGTCCTTTCCTTACTTTTGTACCTAACTTTTTTAGCCAAAATTTTCCGATATATAATAAATGTATAATAATTCATTCAACAACACTTAAATGGTTGTGGTGGATACAGGGGATTATATTAATGACTTTAAACTACTCTTTTCACGTTTTAATCAATGTGGTTTATTGGCTTTGGCGTGGATCGTGTTAAATGATTTTGTCGTCACTACTACACAATCTTCAAAAGCTTTAACCAAAATGATTTGTTGGTGTTAAGTTCGTGACATCTCACTAACTAATACCTCATATTTTACGTCTAACAAATTCATTAGAATTTCAATTCGGAACCAACTTTATCTTGTTTAATCATGTATAATTTGCTCTTCCCACGTTTCGAGGTTATCCGGCTTATGTTAGAGATCATTATGTTTAGAGTGAAATTGAATTCATGACTTATTGGTGCTACTCAATCTGTACCCCAGATGAAGAGGACCTAGAACAACAATAAACGATTCATTATTACTCTACTAAAATTACTCTTCACGCTAAAATGACTCGTCAACATTAGCTTTATCGTTGCGTTTCCTTCGCACTGTCAGATTTTTGCCATAAAACATAAAAAAAACGAAATAATCTAAAATACTCACAAAAATAATTGAAATGAATTTATAAACATTTTGGAGATATTGATATTTTAAAAAATTATAGTGCAGGTCATTGCATGAAATGATTTGTTCACTTATCTTTTATAAGTCCGGTCCGTATTTATTACTAGATAGAAGATTTTTACCCGAGCTCGAGCTAATCAAGATGTTTGGTCATAATCGTAGACTACTGACCCATTCTACAGAAAAATGCTTAACTTTAGCTTTATCGTTCTGAAATGGGATGAGTTTGTGCCACTTTTTGTGTACTTTTCTATGTATTTTGATGAGTATATAAAATATTGTTTTGCGAACTATGCCTAAAACAAGAGCCAGTTTTTAAATTTAGATAAAAAAAAAGTTATATTAAACCAGTTAGTCACAAATTTGGAAAATTCGTGACGCAATTTAGCCCCACTAGTTGGGGATAGTTTGTGCCAGCATATTTTTCCTATGATATCATATTAAAAATCAATGTGAGACAATCTCGCCTCAACAAGGGGTTAGTTTGTGTTTAATGAAAACTATATAAAGATAACAATATTTTGTTAAAGACACAAAAAAAGAAACTTACATAAAATTAGCATATATTGCATTGAATTGATTTTTAGCCGTTTAAAACTAGGCAGTAAGCCTACTTCACTAGATTTAAAACCTTTACAAGTTAAAAATAGGTATAGAAATAAAACTAAATACCTAACTATAAAATACAAGTCAAAATCTACCTACTGAACAAGATACGTACCTACATCTATAAATGAACAACTTAATTACAAATTAAGAAATAAAATCAATTGAAAATAAAATCATTTGTATATGGCTTCAAGTCAACAATAAATAATTATCTTCTAGACAGTTGTACAGGGTTGACAATCTTTCTTGAAACTGCTTTTTTAGGATACCATATTTCATTTCGAAATAAATTTATTTGCTTCCTGGCCAGTTCCGGTATTTGCCTGATCTCATTATCGAATTAATTTGTATGTCACTTTCATCAATAACAGTGATCTGTCCAGGGTACATTTTACCTTCATAGAGGAATGTAATCAAGTCCCCAACACTTATGTTAGTATCCGAGGTACATCTTTCTTCTTGTTCACTATTAGTATTGTCCATAAAATCTGATTCAGCACTATCTGAATCAATCAATAATCTCAAGTGATCATGATTTTCATCAAAAATTATATCTTCACCTTCTGTTTCACTGATGTCTGAAAGAAGTTTTTCTTTTTCTTCTTCCTCTGCACTGTTATTCGTATTAATTAGAAGATCCTTTGCAGACACACCTTAACCTTGTACTACATTTATTTTCGTCCTCCTCTTCTTTCCTCGAGATGCCACTTCATCATTTCTCTTCTTTCTTACTTCCGCCAAAAAACTGTGTTTAGTGAAGTAATGTCTGAATGATTGTGGCGTGTTCATATATTTTTTTCCTTTATTTGGGTTTTTCGCCTCTATCTAAAACTCAAAAAATATCAAAAATACCTGTTCTTATGTAAAGAAAGAATCACTGAGTAAAAACAAAAAAACCAAAACGGAGACAAATTTCGCAGTGATTCTTTTTTGTAATAAATTTGCCTAACGAACAAAATTTTAAAGATATAAAAATGTTATACAAATTTTACAAACTTTTGTCGTTAACGTTTCGGAGGGTACTCTCCCCCCGTTTTCAAAACTAAACTAAAAAATAAATTATATTAATTTGTAATACATAAAGTAACGAGTGAAACTAAATATATTTTTTTTGTGTATGTCAACGATATTTACATTGACAACAATAGATTTTCATGACAGTGACATACTACCAAAATATATATATATATATATATATATATATATATATATATATATATATATATATATATATATATATATATATATATAGGTAATGTTTACTGTGTGATTGTTTATTGTACTGATTGTGTATTCAAATATTTAAATGTGTTTAATTGTATTTTTAAGAATCGGGAACCATATTGAATTTAAATCTACTGAAGGCATAGCAATACAGTTATTTTTATTTAAATTAATTATAGCGGTTTCTTTTAATCTTCTGTATTTTGTTACCAATTCTTTTAATACCGTTTTGGAATTATTCCAATTGATTTTATGACCCGATTCCCATGCGTGTTGACAAATTCTAGATTTATTCAAATCGACCTTTCTAAGAAGATTTTTATGCTCTTTTACTCTAACATCTAACGGTCTAGATGTCTCACCTATATAGAATTTGCCACATTCGTAGGAAATTTTATAAACCACATTTTTGGTATTTTGTTGTATATTGTTTGGTTTAGTCTTTGTTAATAGAGATCTAAGAGTATTTTTTGTTTTAAATGTCGTTCTTATGTTGTATTTATTTCCTACTCTTTTAATTGTCAGAAATACCACCGATATAAGGAATAGTGAGGTTAATTGTTTGAGAGTTATTATTATTGTTATTAATAACTTGTCTGTTTTCTCTAGTATCAAAATTCGATTTATCTATAAAATTTTTTGGGTAATTGTTTTTTATTAAAATGTCTTTTATGTGATTTGTTTCTTTTTGTAGTGTATCACTGTCGGTCCAAACAAGTTTTGCTCTGTCATATAAACTTTTAATTACTCCTATTTTGACCGATTTTGAAAAGAAATTGAGATACCTATCTGTGTTTGTCGCTTTTCTGTAACTTTAGTCCTTAATGTGTTGTTTTGTTTTAATATTAAAGTATGGAGGAATGGCAATTTATTCTCCTCCATCTCTAAAGTAAACTTAATTGTAGGCTCTCGAGAATTTATATCTTATAAAACCATATTTAGATCGTCAATGATATGTTGCCATATAGCAAAAATATCATCAGCATATCAAAGCTATATTAGTGGCTTTTTAAGAGATTTATTTAATATGCCGTTCTCGAGTTCCTCCATAAAGATATTACTCATCAAAGGAGAAAGAGAAGAACCCATTGACATTCCGAAATTTTGTTGATAATAATCATTTTCTAATTGAAAATATGTGGTTTTTAAGCACAGAGTTAATAATTCCAAAATTCTGTTTATGTTTAGTTTAGTGCGGTCTTTTAATGTTGTGTCATGTTCTAATTTCTTTCTAACTATTAAAAGTGATTTATCAACTGGTACATTAGTAAATAAACTCACCACGTCAAAACTAACCATTAAATTTTGGTTTGCAATTTTAATGTTCGAAATTTTATCTAAAAAATCTGAAGTATTTCTAATATATGAATTTGTTCTACCCGAAAGTGGATTTAAAATATTTAATAAAAATTTTGCTAGTTTATAACATGGGGAATCCATACTACTAACTATAGGGCGAAGTGGTATATTAGTTTTGTGTATTTTTGGTAGACCATAGAAATGAGGTGGTTTACTATAATGTGGTGTAAGTTGTTATCTTTCTAGATCTGTAAATTCACGTTTGTGTTTATATAATGTATTACAAATTTGTCTCTCTATTTTTAATGTTGGATCTGTAGGTATTTTAGTGTAATTTCCTTCATCAATTAAAGTTTTAATTTTGTTATTATATTCTGTAGTGTCCAGAATAACTGTGGCGTTACCTTTGTCTGATGGCAATATTTTAATAGATGTGCCTTGTTTTAATTTATCTATAGTTAACCTTTCCTCATAAATGTGACTTGATTTCTTAATGTGAGTATTTTTTTGGATACTGAAGTGATCTATGTAACTGGAATAGACACTATTATAAATGTGATTAAAATCTACTTCAGTTACTTTTTCGTATATTTGTTGTAATGTATTATCAATGTCAGTCTTTAATTGTTGTTTAGTGTATATGTGATGTACGCAATCTCTTAAAAGTACTAAACTAGCCCTATGTAAAATATATATGCTTCTGTTTCTGTTATAAGGTATATGTAAACGTAAACTTTTTGGTATTATGTCACAAACTTTACATTTGTAAAGAAATGTTAAGCTGTTTTCAGAATGTAGTAGTTTAATATATTTATTTTCTAAATATCTAAATAAAAACCATATCTCAGGCCCATACCTGTAATCTAAGTAATGTCTGAATAATTGTGGGGTGTTCATATATTTTTTTTCCTTTATTTGGGTTTTTCGCCACTATCTAAAACGCAAAAAATATCAAAAATACCTGTCCTTAGGTAAAGAAAGGATCACTAGGTAAAAACACAAAAACCAAACGAAGACAAATTTCTCAGTGATTTTTTTTTCCTTTTTTTATGTTTAGTGCAACTACTACCTTCATTGGTTGTACTGCTATTATTGTGACCAGCGAAAATATTCTTTACCACACTGTCACAAGGACTCGCGAAAATTTTCTCTCTCTGTAAAGGCTCTGTACCACACTTTACAAAACCAGATTTTAAATTTTGCGGTCGTCTTTCACTAAGGTTATCTAATAATATTTGTAATATTTGAAGAAACTAGTCTTTTGGACTCGAACTACATCGACTTCCGTATGATATCTCCATCCAATCGTTTAATATATTTCGCCGTTCTTCTTTCATGGAACGAAAATATTTAACGTCAAGGGGTTGCAACAGGCGAGTGGCGTTTGGAGGCAGTGCTACAAATGTTTTGAACTTTAAAATTTCCTTACCTGTCTTTTTTTTAATTGAAAGCATAAGGTTGACAAACCAATTTCAAAACACTGGCTGTCAAACGATCCAGATATAACACCATTATATTGAGTGTGAGGTGGTGGTGTGAAGTGGTGTTGTGAAGGTGAGGTTGTAATTTATATATATATATATATATATATATATATATATATATATATATATATATATATAAATTAAAGTAAAGTAAAGTGTTTGGGTTAGAGGCGCATCAGCAACTAGGCTATTTAGCGACTGGACCTACAGCTTAACGTGGGTTCCGAACCACGGTCATCAGCTTCCGACAAACCCGGGCCAGCACCCCCCTCGGGCTATAATCCCTTGGTTATGTGCCTACCCATAAGTCTATCAGGAAACCTACCGACTGGCGAGTGACTAACGTAGAACACTTCTCAGAAGGCATCCGGTCTTACCCAGCCTTTAACGGGCGTGACTGAGGGGTAATTCATAGTCGGATTTTACACTCTTGCCTAGAAACAATCACAAACATTTAGGAAAGATAAACGGACAATGAAAGAAAAATAACCATCCGAACGCTGGAATCGAACCAGCTATCGCTCCAGCGCGGATTCGGCAAAGCAGGCGCTCTTACCACCGCACCAACGCGACCGGCTATATAAATTACAACCTCACCTTCATCATTTCCGAACACCATAATTGACGTGCTTGCTTTTGTTGCAAAATGGTTTTTTCAGGATACTTTACGTCTTTCTTAACCAGATCCGTCAAAGTTCCAAATATTACAAGCAGAAACTCCTTTAACTTCCTTTTCAAGATGATTAACAAAAATATTTATCACATTTTCATCAACCCTACCTCTAGTATACGTAATATTATATACAAATATTTTCCTTAAATCACTTTTGTGGTGATTTATGAATGACCGCACCACCCAATCTGGACCTGGAGTATCTTCTCTAAATCTTAAAACTGCCCTCCCACACTTATCAAGATAATATTTTACTGACATTCTCTGAACAAATAAGGTCATAGGAAAAACGAGAGTAGACAAGGCAATAATATGATTGATAAATAATGTTTCCCCTTGAAACCTAAATATCGTTGTACCTCCTGTCAATTTTGGATGCAGAATCCGCATCTTAAAGGATAGGAATTTTTTCTGTAGGTGCCATATCTATAACAAAAAATAACCTTTGTTGAATAGCTGTCTCCGATTTAGATAGAAACAATATTTATTTAAACTATGTATGTTACATACTTTTCAGTAGCTTCACGAACTTCATCTTTTGTTCTCGGATCTCATTTAAGGCCTTCTCCAAGGTTTCATTCGTGTAATTTATATAAGGTCGGCTTTCACTCTTTCGAACACCGTTCCTCACTCTTATTGAAATAGGTATTATTCCTTTTTAAACCTACGTGGAGCCTGTGAGGCCGTGACGGGTTAACAAGATGTTAGATTTACCCCTTACTTATGCAGGAGAGATCTGCGCTCGTTAGTAGCTGCGAGTTTAGTTGCGCCGACGCCGTTGAGTGTAGTAGTAATGCTGGCGAATACGATTGGTAAGTTATGTCGATTTCAAATTACGACGCGGCCTCTCAGGCCCGACGCCGATACTCACGTTAGTTTTTTGTTTCATCTACAGTAAAAATAAAGTGTTTATTTACACAAATTTAACTGCTAATTTCAAGAATGCATGTACCTGGGATGTCGGGAGGTAAACGTTGTTTACCTACAGATAAACTATGCCTTTCCAAAAAACCACGGCGTCCTATAAATTTTTTGGATCAAAATTATGTGGCCTTGATTGAGAGCTTGATTGCAGAAGACTCCAGCGGATCGGAAGTAGATGACGTCGGAGACGATTTAATACCGGAAATCAGCTATCATGATACAGGTACTGATACTGCTATATCTGATGCTCAGCCCCTAACTCGGACGGAAAATATTTGCGAATGCACTGTTTTCTAGGTTCAGTTATTTTACGTGCAATAATAAATATATAAATATAAATGTGCCCTGATTGTGCGTAATTTTATTATTGGATATTTTTTATTCTAAGAATTCTAATTTTTTTTCTAATAGATATAACCCTAAAGTAATTTTTTTTATAATTTTTATCTCGTTTAGTGTCATTTTTTTAGTTAAAAAATGGAGCTAAAGGTTTAAAGGCATATAATTTCAAAGTTTAATAAATTTAATTATTATTTTTATCTTTTCTTTCATTTGTAAATCCCTATATATATATATATATATATATATATATATATATATATATATATATATATATATATATATATATATATATATAGATATGTATATAATTTACGCGCTGCACAAGAAGGGAGGCGAACAGATGTGAACAACTACAGAGGAATCTCTTTACTACAAGTCACTTCAGGAGGCTTTCGTCCTGGTCGCTCATGCACTGAACAAATATTTAACTTAAAAATAATACTGAAATATAAAGCTATCAGGAACGGCCCAATCTTCTGCACGTTCGTGGACTTGAAGAAAACATACAACTGCATCGACCGAAAATCTGTGTTCAACATC
The DNA here is from genome assembly GCA_031761425.1 of Cosmopolites sordidus. Classification (NCBI taxonomy): domain Eukaryota; kingdom Metazoa; phylum Arthropoda; class Insecta; order Coleoptera; family Curculionidae; genus Cosmopolites; species Cosmopolites sordidus. The sequence goes on along the minus strand of JARFXV010001730.1, from coordinate 242,071 downwards.
CTAGAAGAACAAAGACTCGACCCCAAAACACTATGATTGATCAAGCAGACACTGACTGACACAACCTCTAAAGTGAAATTCATGGGAGAAATTTCCGAACTCTTCCTGATTAGAACTGGATTACGCCAAGGAGATGGGTTATCCCCACTCCTCTTCAACCTGGTCCTGGACAAAGTTATAAAGGAATGGGAAAGAGAACTGAAAAATCAAGGATACTGGAAACAAATGGACTCGGACGATCCAAAAACAATATAGAAATGTCATGCCTGCCCTTCGCAGATGACCTAGCCATGGTCGCAGACAATGAAAAAAGGGCAACCAAACAGATCGAAGTCCTCAAGGAATGTGCAAAGAAAGTTGGCCTACAAATCTCCTTTCAAAAAACCGAATTCTTCTGCTCAAAATTAGATGTCCAAAATTTGAACACCAAATACGGCAAAATAAATAGGGTCACTACTTTCAAATACCTGGTCGAGATCCTCAAACACACAGGAGGAGAGAAGATAGCACAGAAAACTCGATTACAGAAGATGAAGAGGGCATACGGCAAGACACACAATATCTATAATAAGAAATGCCTATCCACACACGCAAAAATTAGACACTACAACACCGTAATCAAACCAGAAGTACTATACGCAAGCGAGACACTTACACTTCATACAAAAAGCGGCACAGAAAACATACTAAAAGAAGAACGCAAAATTATGAGGAAAATTCTCGGCCCAAAACTGACAGAGAAAGGATACAGACTACATTCTCGAAAGGCCACAGAAAAAATGTCCAACATAGCGGCGGACATAAGAAAAAGAAGGTTGAAATGCTATGGACATATCAGTAGACTCCCACCGACAAGGCTCACCAACATAATTCTTACATACATACAAGGAGTCAAGTCAACAGTACCATGGATCACACAAGTCAGAGCTGATCTGGGAAAGGCACAAATGGGTCCGACAGAGATTGAGGATAGAAGAACCTACAGAAACAAAATAAATATGTGGAACGTTGCATCAGAGAGTGAAGTTTCGAGAAGATCGAGAACAAAGTGGACGGAGGCGAGAAAGAGAATCCACGGAGAAAGGATGAGAGAGGTGTGGAGGATCTGAAAGAATACTCGAAAATGAATCAGAATGCTTTACGTGATTCAACCGGGTCTATATGCACCTAACTATACTATGTATATCTTACACATATTTTCTATATAAATCAGTTGTAAAATTGTTGTATTTGCGACCTCTCAAGCCCCACGTCGGTACTTGAGTGACAAAAAAACCACGTCGGTAGCTTAAGGTTAATCAAAATTTTACATAACCCAAAAATTTAAATTGGTACCATCTTAGCCAACAGCTGGTAGGTTTTAAGAGCGTTAAGTTTTGTATCCGTATAAGCTATTTTAAATCACTTATTTCTTAATAAAAGCCAGCTGAAAAAAATTACTGCATTTTAGATGATAAAAAGTTACAATACTAATCACGGGGTGAAACTGTCCCAGAAGAAATTGGCACAGTCACGCCGTGAATGTACAACCAAAAGTTTAAAGATTAATAATACATCGTAAACTTATTCAAGAGTATTAAGTTTTATATGAAAACAATCACAGCTGAATATGTTATAATTAATACTGACCTGATTTATATTATATTGAATCGTTTCCTGTGTACAGATAAAAGTTACACACATCAAATATGACAACAATGCAACAGTAAATGAAGCGCTATCACAAAACAAAAAGTTTAAATTAAGTTACGCAAAAGATACAGTAGTGTGCTCACATTTCAGACCTTCCATCTGTTCCAAAAACAGCATCCTACCTCTTATAGTTAAGGCGGGACATTCAAAAATACGATTTGGCACAATTTATAACAACCCCTGAGGTTACAGTCACCCAATTTGACGATATAAAAAAACGGAATAATCCAATCCACTCCCAAAAAAAATTGAAATGAACGAATTTATAAATTAAAATACACAATGGACTAGTGGAGAATATTAAGAATATTTAGAAAATAAAGATTTTTTTTTAATTCATAAACAATTTCTTTCGGCAAATGTTAATATTTTCTTGAATATCTGGTACTAATATATTATTAGTATTATTTAATAATCCATATCCATATCCATTTAATCTATATCCATTTAATAATCCATATACCAATTTAAATAATTGGGTTTCCGAAGAGAAATAATAGAGAGTTAATCCAATAGAAAATTACTTACTTACTGATGGTTACTACTTTTTTACTACTTACTACTTACTTAGTAGTTCCTTACTTGAATAACTGTGATTCAACTGTATCTATCAGATTTCAATCTTATATTTCCACTTGGCTAAAATATTTCACAATGCCAAGCTACATTAAATAACTAGGAAGTTCCGCGTTCGGCGCTTGAACGTATACAGTAATCTATAAAGCATCGAATAAATTTGCTTGTTTACAGTAACTCACGTATCTGCAATATGGTAAATTTTGAAAATATCAAACACATCGCATCGAAACAAAATAAAAAAATATGGCACAGCTAGCGGTGGAATTCAAATCGATAAATTTTAAAGATCCTATATCATTTATGTGATCTTAATTATTATTAGATAAACAATTTCGTTTTTTGAATGCACATTCCCTGAGGACTTCTATCTGTGTGGTTGTCCTTTTTTCATTGTCTGCGAGTATGGTTTAGGTCATCTGCGAAGGCCAGGCATGATATTTCTATGTTGTTTTTGGGTCGTCCGAGGCGTATTGGTTTTCAGTATCCTTGAGTTTTCTGTTCTTTTTCCCATTCCATCAAGACATTGTCCAGGACCAGGTTGAAGGGGAGTGGGGATAACCCATCTCCTTGGCGTACTCCGGTGTTAGTCAGGAAGGGTTCGGATATTTCTCCCATAAACTTCACTTTAGAGGTTGTGTCAGTCAGTGACTGCTTGATCAATCGTAGTGTCTTGGGATCGAGTCCTTGTTCTTCGAAGATGTTGAACAGAGATTTTCGGTCGATGCAGTCGTATGTTTTCGTGAAGTCCACGAAAGTGCACATAATTGGGACGTTCCTAATAGTTTTGTATTTCAGTATTGTTTTTAAGTTAAATATTTGTTCAGTGTATGAGCGACCAGGATGAAAGCCTGCCTGATACTCGTCAATTTTGTGTTCTAGTTGTTCCTGTGTTCTCTGGAGAAGGCATGCTGAGATTTTGTAAGTGATTTAAAGTATGGAGATTCCTGAGTATTTGTTCACATCTGTTCTGCCTCCCTTCTTGTGCAGCGGGTGGATAACAGTATATTTCCATTCATCTGGTAATTTTTCTGTTTGCCAGATGTTCGTGATAATTTGCGTGAGTTCCTGCACTAAATTTGGTCCGAGATTTTTCAATAGTTTCGCGGTGATACCATGTTCAACGCATGTCTTGTTATTTTTTAATTTGTGTTTGTGGGGATTTCTTCCTGTGTTGGTGGTGGTGATTCTGAGTGGGTATGGATACAATTTTCCTTGGGGAATCTTGTGTCGCGTTCGGGGCAATTGAGGAGATCAGAGAAATAGTGTGACAGCTCCGGACAATATTTCTTATTGGTTAGCGCTAATCTCCCATTCCGTTTCTCGTGTAATAATTTTGGAAATTCTCCTCTATAGAGTCTAGTTGTTCCTTCTTGTACTTCCTCTTAGTTTGCTTTCTGTTTTCTAGTCACGTGAAAAAGCTGTTGACTTTCTTTGCGTCGTTGTAATGCACTTTCACATTCCGGGTCCCATCAAGGGTGTTTTGTGTTCTTTTTGAATAGAATAATTTCCTGTGCTTTTTGTGTAATTTTTCCCCTGTATTTGCCTGCTCCTTTTCTCATTTCTCTGTTATGTTGGATTTCTTGATCTTTTTCTTGTCAAAGTTTTGTAGATATATATATATATATATATATATATATATATATATATATATATATATATATATATATATATATATATATATATATATATATATATATATACATATATATGTCTTTATAATATGTTTCGCATTTCAAAATTTCACATTTCACTTTTTTTTATAACTGGTTAATATAGCTCTTTTAGTTCATTCATAATACGTCAACATATTGACAACTAATCTCGTAAGTTCCCTATTTTTTACGATGATGTACTTTATTTAGATTTACCCAGGACTTTTCTTAATTTAATAGATGGTTTGTAGACTATCTTGATTTCAAAATCGTGTTACGCTCTCGTAATAATTAGCAATCAAACGGTATTAGCTTAAGTTTATATTATATGTTTTCGAATTCATCTATCTGCAATGTTCTTATTGTAATTATTCACTTCGACCACCTTCCTAGTCAATTTTAATTATTTATTACCATAATTTTGATTACTTTATAAAATAAAATTTAAACAAGCTATATAAAAGCCAACATCTAAATTTTATATGATTGAAACTTTACAATTTTATGCGATATCTCTTCCTTTCTCTCTGTCTTTTAACTAGTATAACTTTTAACTAGTATATTTAACTAGTATATTGGTTCTGTCATACTAAGTTAAATAAGTGTTTTTAACATTTAACGGTTGTCACACTCATAAATTTCATGTCCATACAATAATATAAAATTTTGATTTCTAAGACAAACCTGGATTACGTTCTATCAATTAATGCAAGAGATGGATAAATTTCATTTTAAATTTCTGCCTTATTAATAAACATCTCAGATAGTTGTTGATATAAGATTCCATTTTTTTTAACATGCAGGATTAATAAAAATCCTTAAATATAGAGTATATAAAACGCATAAACCTTCGAGAAAATATCTTAGGAAGGTCATAAAATTCATCTTCGAGTTTATATGGCGAGATGAGAAAATTTCCGCTCGTTAACTAAACAAAATCATAAAAAAATTGCTTACAACGTTAAACATACTTATCCGCCATTTGAACCGAGGATATTCCGCCTTTCATATCACGTCCTGGCGTTATATTACTATTTCGCTAAAACCTTCACTACATACAGCTACATAAAATAACTAGGAAGCTCAGTGTTCGATGCTTGCACATGTACAGTAATCTAAAAAGTATCGAATAAATTTGTTTGTTTACAACGACTCACGTATTTACAATATGGCAAACTTCGAAATATCAAGGATACAGTGCAGTATAGCCAAAAGCGATACGTGTTGCATAGCCAATGTTGAGATACACATTGATAAATTATAAAGAAAAATCATATTTTTGGTTATATGGTTCACATATTTTTGATGTATCGCCATAAGATTCGCTGCATATTTTCAAGGTTCAGATTGGTTTAAATAAATATAAATTTAATAATTCAATAGTAGGTAGTTTAATAAGAAATATACATATATAAGATATCATCATCATCATCATTATCAATCTGTATCAATCCACTGCAGGATGAAGGCCTCTTCAGCATGCTTCCAATTCTCGCGGTTCCTAGCTTTCCTCTGCCATTGGGGTCCAATATACTTAGAAATATCAAAGGGGACGTTTGCGATCAAGTGGTATCCAGTCCAGTACTGCCCTGGTCTATCTTTCGTTTCATCGCCTCGCTACATGGCCTGCCCAGTTCCATTTCAATTGCTTTACTCTTCCAATGATGTGGCTCACTTTCGTTTGTCCTCTGATCCATGTGCAGGTCTTATATGCATGTACCAAGCATACATCTTTCCATTCCCCCCTGTGCTTTTCTTTTCAAGCAAAGTGCTAGTTTGCTCTTAAACACTATGTTGAGCCTGCCAAATGCCTGACAGCCACATTTAACACGTTGTTCCACCTCCCGGGCGGTATCCCCTTCCACTGAAGCCTTCTGCCCAAGATATATATATATATATATATATATATATATATATATATATATATATATATATATATATATATATATATATATATATATATATAGTGATCCACAACTTCCAAATCCGTTCCTAAAATAGAAATCCTTTTGTCCTCAGCAAATTTACTGAACATGACCTGACTCTTCTTCTGGTTTATTTTCAAGCCAAATGGTTCCCCAGCTCTGTACTTATCTTTGCAGCTCATCTGGGTCTTGTGAAAGAAGAACAATCATCTGCGAACCTAAGATGATTTAAGTACGCACCATTAATCCTTATTCCATCCTGTTCCCTGTACAGATTACGGAACACTTTTTCCAGGCAGGCTGAGAAAAGAAGAGGCGATATTGCGTCACCAACCTCAAGATCGTTAAGGTGGACTCTCGCTCTAGCTTCATCATGTATCGATCCTAGTAGGTTTACATAGGCTTTCTCTACACCTTGATTAAGCAATACATCCATTATGGCCCGCTTTGAGATTGAATCAAATGCTTTTTCATAATCGATAAAAGCCAAATACAGTGGCATAGTGTATTCGTTGTGTCTTTCTATGACCTTCTATAGAAGTTGGATGTGATCCATTGTACTAAATCCATTTATGAATCCTGCTTGCTCCCTTGGTTGTGCGTCATTAAGTTTTCTTAGTATTCTTTTGGATATTATCTTGGTGAAAACTTTGTACACCACTGATAGGAGGCTTATTGGACGGTAGTTCTTTAAATCTTCCCGTGCTGCTTTCTTATGTAAAATAATCACTTCTGCATCTTTCCATAACCTGGGTACTTCTTGTTGTTTGAGGCATTTTGAGAATAATTTTACTAGTGTTTTATGTAAAGTCCGACTACCAGCTTTTAACATCTCCACAGTTATACTATCCTTTCCTGAAGCCTTGCCATTTTTTTTGCCATTTTGTCACTTCCTCCACCAAGATATCCGGTACTTGTTCTTCAGTGGGCATTGCTGTTGTTTCCTGATTCTGGCCCTCATATAACTTTGAATAAAATCTTCGGACAACCTTTAACATTTCTGTCCGTTCCCTGCATATTGCACCATCCTCACGCATTAAGAAAAATATTTGTGTCCTTTTCTTTCTCAACTTTGGCTTAGGTTTGTTAAATCAACTGTTTTCTTCCAGCACTAGCTGCATGTTAAATCGGCGAGTTTCCTCTCGAATACGTTTTCTTATAGTTTTGTAAAGCTCAACGTACTCGACCCTGTTAAAAGAACTGCCTACATTCTTCATTGTCCGGCGTTTTTTCATTAAATTAATGGTTTCATTGGAAATGTTTGACTATTTGAAACATTTATCTTCAGGTGCTATTAAAGCCACCGTTTTAAGCACATTGTTGGCGATTTCTTCAGATTGAACCATAATTTCCATCTCCTCCGGGTATTGTAACACAGCAAAACGGTTCGACAAAGCACTTTCAAAATCCTTCCCCTCTTCAGTAGCTTCCCAAAATCCACTTTTCCCCTTTTTGATCTTATCATTATTTCGCGCTCTTTTCGGCAGTTTATCCTAATCTGTACTCGTACCATTCGGTGGTCACTTCCTACATTAAAATGGTTAAGGACAGTACAACTGCAAAATTTTGCTTTATCGTTTGACACGATTTTGATCAATTTCACTTGTGAATACACATGGACTTTTCCATGTCCATTTTCTGTTGATCTTTTTCTTATAAAACGAATTCATAATATAGTCCTTGTCCTTCAGCAAAGTCAACCAGCCTGTCACCTCTATTGTCCCGCTGCCATTTCCATATGGGCCAGTTGCATTTTTACCAGTTCTTACTTTTCCAATTCTGACATTAAAGTCCACATCATCATAAAATTCCTCAATTTTCTCATCTCTATGGCTTATAGTTGGTGCATAAGCTTGGACGATTTGAAGCATATAAGATATATATATATATATATATATATATATATATATATATATATATATATATATATATATATATATATATATATATATATATATATATATATATATATATATATATATATATATATATATATATATATATATATATATATACCATATATATATATATATATATATATATATATATATATATATATATATATATATATATATATACCATATATATATATATATATATATATATATATATATATATATATATATATATATATATATATATATATATACCATATATATATATATATATATATATATATATATATATATATATATATATATATATATATATATAAATATATATACCATATATATATATATATATATATATATATATATATATATATATATATATATATATATATATATATATATATATATATATACCATATATACCATATATACCATGTTATACATACCATTTTAAATATAGTGGAAATTTTAGATATTAATCTTTGCTTATTTATTTAAAATGAATTTCCATCAAGTATGGATTACCTCAGGTAAATTTATGTATATTAGACTGAGCCAAACAAATGGACTATTATTTTTGAAAGGGATACCGAAAATATTATTCGTGACGAAAAAAAAAATATTGTGAAAGTTGGAGTCCTTAATACTTATATTAAGAAGTGTATAATCGCGATTTTCAATTTTTTAATAGCAATCGTATCTTTCGCCCAAAACTCCTAAACCATCATTTTGAAAAATTTGAGCACTACATATTCTTGAAGGTAATTGAATTCACTACAAAAAAAGGTCTCATTATAAATTTAAGTCAAACAAGCCGTTTGCTGTAATCGTCCCTTGAACATGGATCTGTTTTTACAATTTTGCTTTTCAAATTTGAAATTTTGTAACCAATGAATGAATCAATATTTGAAAAAATACTATACATCGCTAGTATACTATACGCTACTATAGCGCTACAAAAGAGGTATCTTAACGTTTTTCGTTAAATTCCCTCCTCCCAAAGTTATTCAAGCTTAAAATAATTTTATCGATGAAGATATACATTTGAATAACTTTGGAGGCAGTGAATTTAATGAAAAATATTTAACGATTTTTTCTTCCGGGTGTCAATTCGTTCATTGAAAGAATTTTCACATTCTTGGCGATGTTTCGCCAAAATCTCATCTGGCATTTTCAAGTCTTTGCGATATTCCTAATTTAGGTGAATATCCACTGGTGAACGATTTCACTGACATTTCGATGGAATCACATCCATCATTTTCAAAGCATTTACTCGGCGCCATTGAAACGCCGTAAACACTCTGAAAAAAATGGGTGAGATTCCATCAAAATATCAGCGAAAATGTTCGAAAAAGCTTCCGAGGCCGGTATTGTTAGAATTACTAGGTTCTCGTGTAGAAGCGGGTATTATATTTGCAAAATCTCGACGTATTGGCTTTGACTTTGAAACCATTATCAAGAGAATCTTGTTGATTTGCTATCAACTAAATTCACTTGATAATGGTTTCAACGCAGAAAATGTACGGAAGATAGTGCAGTGGGCTCGGCTGATGACGGCTTGCTTGCTAGTCTAGCTAGCGCTCTGTGTGGCGAATGACAAAGCACCCACGTGAAGCACGAGTAAACTTTAGTATTCTTGTATATATATATATATATATATATATATATATATATATATATATATATATAGGAACACACTACTAAATCTGTGTTTACAATGTTATCATAATTTACACTGTTCTGTATGGAGACCTGTGTCCTACATCAAAAGCAAATAAAACAACCAGAGGGATTTCATCAAGGCTGCCTTCGAAAAATTTTGGGAATTAAATGGTAGGGATATCGCAGGCCAATTTGTCATTGTGGAGGCATTTGAAAAATCCAACAGTTTGAGCATAAAATCCCAGATTATAAAAGCTCAGCTGAGGTGGTTAGGCTGTTGCCAAAGGATATAGGAGACTACGATGCGGATGCAGATCCTCTTTGTCAAATTAAAGAACATAAAATCTGGGATGTCCAAAAGAAGATAGAAAGACGACATAAAATAATTTTTAATGTCCAGATGTCAAGCTACATACCCAAATGACATGAGTAGACAGAGCTATACAGCGCCATGAGGGAAATAATCGCCAAATAGCTACAGCCAAAAGGCAGATGTCAAAAACCAAACAGGTTGGATTGCTTCTACCAATTTTGTATCATCCGAAACTTAAATGCCCAATATGCCGGTGATCCTGCAGATCTAAGCTCGATATAAAATATAGCCACTATAAACTCCATAATTCTTCAACAATGGCTACGCAAGAATGATAGCCATGGCGGAGATCATACTCATATCGAGTTAAGTTCTGTGGTATATATGAATACATATGACGTAGAAAACGACATCATATAATATTTTTATTTAAACTAATTTATAACCCATCTAGCAAAACATATATACCAGTATTGAACATGCTTCATTTGAAAATGAGTGTTGTGGTATGATTTATTTTAATAATAATAATAATAAATTATTGAATCTTCAAGACAATACAAATATGCATGGATCAAGTCAAAACAAGAGCTTGCACATTGCCACACTTCTGTGCATACAAGGAATATATAACCTTTAAACCTACATATAAATATTTTATTCTTGATAAGGTATATAATTTAATAATTTAATACAGTATTTATTCAATCCCCACAACAATAAAAATATGAATGATTAAGTCGGATTGACAGAATTGACAGAATGTTCAGTGACACGACCTCAGAAATAATACATGAAATGATAATCTTGCACAAATAAACATTGTATACATAAATAAGCATTGAATCTAATTATTGATACGACATATATTCTTCTAAACTATAAAAACTTTGACTTATAAGAAATTCGCGGACTAATTTTTTAAATTCGTTGTCATTCTGAACATGCTTAAATCGTTGTGGCAACTTATTATACAGCTTCACACCCCTATAGGAAACATTATGTTCAACTATCTTACATGAATGCATTGGTAAAACAAGTTCATCAGAGCCTCGTGTGTCATAGTGATGAAAAATATACACACATATATATATATATATATATATATATATATATATATATATATATATATATATATATATATATATATATATATATATATATATATATACTATAAACATAAAATATTTCGAAAGAATAAAAAAAAATTGAAATAAAAATAATCAACATGGTAGGTGGGTGTGGACGATTTTACTGCCACCACATTAATAATAATTTCTACTAAAAATCCACGTCCGGCTCCGAAAATAAGTGACCAAGAATTAAAAATTCATTCCGGTAAAATAGTCGGCGCCACTTCACGTTTGTCACAAGTTCCGACACGCTTTGTCTATGTCCACGATCAATTAATAGCTAAGTAAATTATCGGCACTTATAAGTGATAAATAACCATATAAATTGACCATGTCGAATGGAGGCTGCAATCACATACAGCCACGCCATCCTACGGTAAACGGTCGTAGCAAGCAGACTGTGCGAAACCGTTCGTGGCCCGTCTAACCTCCGATAAGTATCAGGTATGATCGAAAAATAGAGAACTGAACAAGTGGAGAATGGGGCCAGAGAGAACTGGGCCCGTGGCTTCATGTGATTTTAACCTCCTTTCGACATGGTCAATCTATATGGTCATGGCTTTAGTCGTTCCTTCATGCGCTCTTCGGGCGTTCAGCTTGAGCCCAGCTAATGACGACTTAAGGCTAAAAATCAGTCTTTGGAAACGCTTGCTGGCGCTTTGAATGGCGGCAAAGCATCGCTGAGGAGCACGGGTAAACTTCGTTTGTTCTCCACGAACCCAGTTCACTATTTTTCGATCATATATATATTTATATATATATATATATATATATATATATATATATATATATATATATATATATATATATATATATATATATATACAGAATGTTACATTTATTTTGTTTTCCATTGTATATTCTCCTTTTAACTTATATTAATTATTTTCTTATATTATGTTAACTTTCTGCCACACATCATAAAGTTAATTAGAAAATAACAAGCACCAACACTTTTTTTGCTCCGTTCAACGTTCTTTTGAATGGCACCAGCTTTAATTCTTTAATTAACGAAAGCTTTGAGCTGAGTCTTTCCGGCTCAAAGCTTTCGCTTAATAAGCTTTAAATATTCTTTTGCGTTTACACAAATTTATACCTACAAGGCAAACATTTTAAACCATGTCCTTTTTTTTCAAGTCTTAAGTTAAAGTTAAAAGGACTTAGCATTAAAAAAAACATCTGAGCTAATTACCAAAAAAAAATTAAAATTACTTATATTGATGTTAAGGTCATCGTTTGATGCTGATCTAATATGTGGATCTTTCCAATTTTTTTCATTACCCATTAAGCGAAAGATCATTTTGTTTATATTTATAATTAATGCTAAATTTAAATAGTTGCTTTTTATGCTTTGGAAATATAGAATGGAATGGAATAAATGCAAATCGCCGCTTCTTGTGTTTTCCAAATGGTTTTTTGAAATTTAAAATTTCGTTAATATCTTTGTAGGGTAACCGTGTTATCAAATATATTTTGCCTTTTGGTTCCTGGTGGGTGAAAATACCTCAAATTAAATAATTTCTTAAGATCCTAGTACCTTATTTATATTGAAAACATCTATAATGATGTAGACTGAAGAGTAAATGTTTTTTACATTGAGTTGTGATAAAAAGTGGATCTATTTTGACAACTTAAAGAGAAACACAGCATGGATAGACCCAGGCCGGCCTTCAACATTAACCAGTGCGCAATATACATGAAAAGAAAGCTTCGTTGTGTATTTGGTGGAATGAATACTGGCGGTCGCTGCCGACAACAGTTGATAAAATTGAACCTAGCATTAAAGGAAGAATGACCAGAATACGGTCAAAGACACGATAAAGTCATTTTTCAACATGACAATGCTCGTATATATTTTTTCTTTTTTTTGGGTTTTTCGCCACGATCTATAATTCAAAAAAATATCAAAAATATCTGTTCTTATGTAAATAAAGAATCAATGGGTAAAAAAAAACCAAACGGAGACAAATTTCTCAGTGATTCTTTTCTGTAATAAAATTGCCTAACAAACAAAAATTTTAAAAATATAAAAATGTTCTAAAATAAATACAAATTTTTTAACGTTAACGTTTCGGGAGGTCTTCTCCACCGTTTTCAAAACGAATCTAAAAAATAAATTATATTAATTTCTATATACAATGCGAAGATAGGAAGTAAATATATTTTTTTGTGTCTGTCAATGATACTTACATTGACAATAATAGTTTTTAATTACAGTGGCATTTTGGTGACATATGGTCTATCAAAAAAATACAGAACTAATATACCACTTCGCCCTATAGTTGGTAGTATAGATTCCCCATGTTATAAACTAGCAAAATTTGTATTAAATATTTTAAATCCACTTTCGGGTAGAACAAATTCATATATTAAAAATACTTCAGATTTTTTAGATAAAAATTTGAATATTAAAATAACAAACTAAAATTGAATGGTTAGTTTTGTCGTGGTGAGTTTATTTACTAATGTACCAGTTGATAAATCAGTTTTAACAATTAGAAATAATTTAGAACATGACACAACATTAAAAGACCACACTAAACTAAACAAAAATACAATTTTGGAATTATTAACTTTGTGCTTAAAAACCACATATTTTCAATTAGAAAATGATTATTATCAACAAAATTTCAGAATGGTTATGGGTTCTTCTCTTTCTCCTTTGATGAGGAATATTTTTGTGGAGGAACTCGAGAATGGCATATTAAGTAAATCTCCTAAAAAGCCAATAATATGGCTTATATATGTTAATAATATTTTCGTTATATGGCAACATAGCAGTGATCTAAATATTTTTTACAAGATATAAATTTTCGAGAGCCTACAATTAAGTTTACTTTAGAGATGAAGAGGGAGAATAAATTGCCATTCGGCGACACTTTATATTAAAACAAAACAACACATTAAAAATTACAGTTTACAGAAAACCGATAAATATAGATAGGTATTTCAATTTATTTTCTAATCGCTCAAAATCAGTCAAAATAGAAGTAATTAAAAGTTTATATGACAGAGCAAAACTTGTTTGTACCCACAGTGATACACTATAAAAAGAAACAAATCACATCAAAGACATTTTAATAAAAAAAAAATTACCCAAAAAATTTCATAGATCATTCGTTTAAAACTTTTGGTTCTAGACAAAACAGACAAGTTATTAATAACAATAATAATAACTCTCAAACAACTAACCTCGCAATTCCTTACAAGCGCGGTATTTCTGACATAATTAAAACAGTAAGAAATATATACAATATAAGAACGACACTAAAAAAACACTCTTAGATCTATATTAACAAAATCCATACCAAACAACACACAACAGAATACCAAAAATGTGGTTTATAACATTCCCTGCGAATGTGGCAAATTTTATATAGATGAGAAATCTAGACCCTTAGATGTTAGAATAAAAGCACATAAAAATCTTTTTAGGAAGGGCGATTTTAATAAATTTAGAATTTGTCAACACGCATGAGAATCGGGGCATAAAATCAATTGGAATAATTCCAAAACGGTATCAAAAGAATCGGTAACAAAATGCAGAACATTAAAAGAAACCGCGAAAATTTAAATAAAAATAACTGTATTGCCTATGCCTTCTGTAGAATTAAATTCAATATGGTTGATTCAATACAATCAAAAACATTTAAGTATTTCAATAGACAATCAGTACAGTAAACAATCACACAGTAAATTTCACCTACATATTTTTTGATAGTATGTCACTGTCATTAAAAACTATTATTGTCAATGTAAGTATCATTGACATACACAAAAAATATATTTACTTCCTATCTTTGTATTATATATAGAAATTAATATAATTAATTTTTTAGATTTGTTTTGAAAACGGGGGGAGAAGACCTCCCGAAACGTTAACGTTAAAAATTTGTATTTATTTTAATACATTTATATATTTTTAAAATTTTGTTTGTTATTTAAAAGTAAAGTGTTAGGGTTAGAGACGCATCAGCAACTAGGCTATTTAGCGACTGGACCTACAGTTTAACGTGGGTTCCGAACCACGGTCATTAGCTTCCGACAAACCCAGGCCAGAACCCCCCTCGGGCTATGAACCCTTTAAATCGTGGCGAAAAAACAAAAAAAAATATGAACACGCCACAATCATTTAGACATTACTTATGACAATGCTCGACTCCATGTTGCAAAATGTTTAAAAACTATTTGAAAAACTTAAAATGGGACGTCCTACATCAGCCATCATATTCACCGGATATAATCCCTTTGGACTACCAATTATTTCGATCGATGCAGCACGGACTTTTAGAACAACACTTACGGTGAGCTCAAAAAAAGTTCTTTCGGTGCGGAATATATTCTTTGTATGCATATCTGGTCGGCAGCAGCAAAAATACCAGCTATTCCATGAATAGAAAGCCTATCGTGTTATTCATGAAGAGAATATATTTTTGGTTTTGAATGGAACTTAAATACATGCACAATTTTGTCGCTATTTTGAATTCAGGCGACATTGTTACGTTGACATTGGCTGGTGTATGAAGTGATTCTTAATCTTAAAAATTGTTTCAAACAATGTTAATATTTACTTAAAATATCAATTGTTATCATCGCTTTTAAACTTCCGGTTTTTTATTCTTATTCTAAGGATTTTGTCTTGCAAATGTTATAAATATATTAACTATATTTCCATATAATACCACCCTGTATACTAAAATATATATTAATATTATATGATATAATCACAATTTAATCAATGTAAAATCTAAACAGAGAGAACAGAAACTTTAACAAGCATAATTTTATTAGTTTTCTGTGGTAAGATAGAGATTGTTTGCATGTTCTTGTCTAAATAAAACTGTCAAAAGCCGTTTTAAGTTTGCGTGAAAAATGTTAATACAACAATTAGTGGACTGATAAAAAAGATTGTTTACTGTAATACTTCAACCGCCCGTCGAGCGAACAATACGGGAGCATCGTGTTGTGAGGACATTTAGTTTGATAATGGTCAGTTCGAGGAATAGATTGAACTTGCAAGTTTAGTTTTCATTAACTTGATGGTATGTGTTTTATTCAGGAGAACACGAGTGATTGAATTTATAATTAGAGGTGTGTAACCATAAAGACACTATGAAATATTGAGATTGATTTTTCTAGATACGGAATTGAAGGTTACACATAGTGTTTCGGGCAAAACTTTTTTAAATTTAACCAAAGTTTCTTTACATTATTTTGAACAAAATGTTTCCTTAAAACATGTGTCCAAAATGTCCATTTGGGCGAAAATTTCATTTTCTTACAGTTGCAACGTTGCAAATTGTTAGGAAAATTTAGCTTATTGTTTCACTATTCTCTTAAGGCATTATTTGAATTTTTTTATTATTATTTCGTATATTAGCAATCAGAATTACAATATTCTATAAGCTAATGCTATGGCTTGAGGGCTAGACTTCCCTATATAGGCGTGATGAAGTGACTCCCCCAACGACGAGTCCCCATTATCCTTCTGTCAGGTCTGTTGGCCAGTTTCTTTTTAGTCTTCTATTATTTGTTGGATTCAAAACAGGCTGTAGTAGGGTGTTAGGATGGCTTTCCAGTTTGTGGTGATATTTTATGCTGCTGCTCTTGATCACGTCCTTAACATAGGGTATCTGGAGATCTTCGTGAAGAGTGTGGTTTGATATGTACCAAGGTGCGTCGGCAATCATTCGTAATATTTTGGACTGACATCTTTGGATAATAGAATTTTGTTATCTAAAGATAAGTTAGACTTTCTTCCGATAAGCCAGCCCAATTCTTTTA
This sequence comes from Cosmopolites sordidus, assembly GCA_031761425.1. NCBI lineage: Eukaryota > Metazoa > Arthropoda > Insecta > Coleoptera > Curculionidae > Cosmopolites > Cosmopolites sordidus. Next base: position 225,439 of record JARFXV010001730.1, on the reverse strand, counting down.
CTTTTAGGTCAATTTGTTTTCTTTTTTTGACTATATGGTTTTTCCACGTAAGTTTACTGTCCAAGTGTATACCTAAATATTTTGTATTCGTGAATGTTGGGATTTCTACGTTATTAAAATGTAAGCTAGGACACTGCCCTTTCCTGAGGGTAAAGTTGACTTGCGCTGATTTTGTCTCGTTTATTTTAATTTTCCACTTTCCAATCCAGGTTTGAATTAGGTTCAGGTGGATTTGTAGTTTGTTTGAGGCTTCGACTGGGTTTATATTTGATGAAAGTATGACTGTGTCATCAGCAAATGTACCAATTATGTGTATTTTGTTATTGGGAGATCAGCCGTATAGAGTACGTAGAGTAAGGGGCCGATAACGCTGCCTTGTTATGCTGTTATGGGGCTTGATAACGCTGCCTTGATGTGCTATCGTTTATTTTAACTTTGAATTTCCTTTCAATGAGATAGGATTTTAAGAGATGGTAACATGTTATAGGAAGAGATTGTTTGATCTTGAATAGTAGGCCATCATGCCAAACTTTGTCGAAAACCTTACTGACATCTAGGGACACTGATGTACAGTATTGTTTGTTTTCTATTGCTCTGTTTATTTCATGGGTTATGCGGTGAGTCTGCTGCTGAGTTGAGTGGTTTTGTCTAAAGCCAAACTGGTGTGCCGGAATCCAGTTTTCTGTATCGGGGTCAGTATTTATTCTGTTTAGTATAAGTCTTTCAAAAAGTTTTGACATAACGGTCAGTAGATTTATAGGTCGGTATGATGAAGCTTCTGTCAGATCTTTTCCGATTTTGAGTATTGGAGCAATTTTCAGTTGTTTATGCCAATAACTGCATTTCAACATAGTATTGAATATGTAAGTGATTAATACTATCCCTTTTCTTGGAAGTTCCTTTAACATTTTACGGGTAATTTTATCGATACCTGGAGCTTTTTTTGTATTCAGTAAACTAATTTCTTTTGACTTCTTTTGGAGTAGCAACCTGAATGGATGGACGGTATGTCCGTCATGATGGCAGCCAATTCTCTTTCTATTTCCACATCTAGTTCCTCGTCGTTTGGAGTAAATACTTCAGCAAAATATTTAGCAAGCACGGTCGCTTTTTCTTCGTCGCTTCTGGCCCAGTTACAATTTGGCATTTCTTCGTTGCGAATGGGTGTGGCTTGTATTTTAGGTTTTTTCTTATGCTTGATTGGTTTCCAAATTGTATTATCAAATCTGTTGAGCTTTGTAACATATTCTTGAAATGATCTCTGTCGAGCTTCTTTTAGTTTTAATTTCAAATTATTAATCGCTCTATTTAAGATAGTTTTATCTGGCGGAGCCTGGGTTCGATGTCATTTGGCTCTCGCTTTCCGTTTTATAGCTATAAGTTTTTTTATCTGTAACGGTATATTATATCCTTGATTTGGCATGTTAGATTGAGGTGTTGCATGTTGTGCGGCCTCTATTAGGATACTGGTTAGCCTTGTTACTGCCGAATCGATTTCGTTCGGATTTTTAAGGGATATTTTTAGGTGTATTTTCTCATCGATTTTATTTTGGTACTTAGACCAATTTGTGCTTTTGTTGTGTAATCCAGGAATTGTGTATTTATTAATAACAAAATTACTAATTGTTGCAATTATTGGTGAGTGATCTGATGATAAGTCATAACTTGATACAACGTCCATGTATTCTGAGGAAATTCCATTGGTGATAAAAAAGTCTAATAGGTCCGGTATTTTGTTATGATCAGATGGCCAATACGTAGGAATGCCTGTTGACAGGAACGAGTAATTCTGTTCATGTATCAGATTTGATAGTTCTCTGCCTTTAGTAGTCGTCAGTCGTGATCCCCACAGAGTATGTTTGCTATTGTAGTCTCCACCTGCAATGAATTTCGGCCCTAATGTTTCAAAGAAATTCCCAAAATTATCTTTTTTTATTTGGTGTCGCGGTGGCAATAGACTGCAGCAATAGTTAATTCATATGGCATCAGTTTAACTTTGACTGCTGTGGCTTGCAGAAAATTCTCTTTATATTTAGGCATTTCATGGTGTTTAATAGTGTTTCTGATAATTTCTGCTGTCCCAGCATGTGCAGTATTATTTGGGTGATTAGTAATATAAGTTATATAGCGTGGAATATGAAAATATGTTTTATCTGTGAAATGCGTTTCACTTACCAGCAGTACATCTATTGAATTTTGATGGAGAAATAATTCAACATCATTTTTTCGTTGTGGAAGGCCATTAGCATTCCAATGGGCAATTCTTAAGAATTTAGTGAATTTTACTTATCAACGTTGTGAGCATGTTAAGTACCATGCTATTTTGTTGGACGAGTTGCTGAAACATCGCCTTGAATTCCTCTAAGAATTTGCTGATTATATTTGAGTTGTCTTCGTTGTTAGTTTGATTAATGTTTCTATTGCCTGTTACATTTGCATAGCTGATATTTTGTTGAACGTGAGCTGTTGATTGGGTTGTATTATGTTGGATGTTGAGTCTGTTATTTGCATTATTTGGTTTTTCTGTAATTCTATGATAGAATTTACATCCTCTGTAGCTTGCTGTATGTGGGCCTCCACAAAGAGCACACTTTGCGGGTACGTTTTTACTTTTCTTGAAGCTGGATGTACTGTGTGGTCCACCACATTTTACACATACATACGGTCGATTGCAGTATGTTTTTGTGTGTCCGTAATTTTGGCATCACATACATTGAGCTATACCTCCGGTTTTTCTTGGTGATTCTACTTGTATAATTTTATTCTGAAAAGTCTTTATTTTATAAATATCCTTGTTATTGTCTGCTGGCTCCAAGTCAACAAATAATAGGTTTAATGGTTCTGTTGTTATTCGTTTTCTTCCGTTTGATATGTTCCTTACTTTATGTCCCTTCTGAGATAGTTCTTCTTTGATTTCGTTCAAATCAGTTGTATGATGTAGGTGTTTAATTACTACTCTATATGCTCGCTCATCCTTGAGTTGATATGTATGGTGTATGATTTTGTTTTCGCTCAGAAAATATATTAGTTTTCTATAGGTGTCTGGAACGTTGCTACTAATTTTTATTGGATTATCTGCTAGCGTTTTTGTACGGTATTGTTCATCTTCAACTATTTCCCTCAACTTGTTTCTCATTTCTTGATAGTTAGTTACCCCGTAAATAAATATTGGTGGTGGTTTTGGAATTATATTTTCTGGCTGCTTCTCATTGTTAGTTACTTCGTTATCTACAGGTAAGCTATTGAATCTGTTGTTTAATGGGACACTTTGTTGATTGTTTGGGTTTATTTTCCTCCTTTTGGTCTGTTTCACGTTTTGCCATGGATGCTCAATATTTTCTTGATCATCTAGTTCATCATCGCTAGTTGATGACATTCTGTAATAGTACTTATTATTATGTGTTGATTGGCTCTGCGATCTAGTTGCAAGAGTTGTATATTGTGTTGGTATACCCTGTATGTTATGGTTGGTTAGTACACCCTGTCTAACCTTGTTGGTTGGTAGGTTCTGTGTAGTTTCAGTAACTGGTTGGGAAGGGAACATATTTATATTTTATTTCTCACTTATCTCTCGATATTTTATCAGTTTATTATCAATACAAAATTATTGTTATTTCTCGATAAATAGGCAAATCACTCGGTGACGAATTCGCCCGAAATTCCTAGTACGCGTTGATCCCGGCACCGGCAAAACACATCCGAGTACCGCGAGGCCTCGATGAACACTATTATTTGAAAATGACATATAATTTTTGTATGGCTATTTATTTCATATATTTCGAGATTTTTAATAGAAAACTTACACATTATTGAATTTAATAATTAACAAAATTTTCACTAAAATTACCAATTTTTCTTTAAACGATAAGAAATGCATAATGAATTGTTTTTTAAATTAAATGTTCAAAATGTTCATCATTTTTAATCTATGCAAAGCCGAAAGCTTTCTAACCTAGTTTCCTGACTGCCTAAACATTGACAAAAATCCGGGTATATTTTTTTTTTAGGTTGCTGCTCCGTAAATAAAAAGCATATTGTTATAACCGCGTATAAAATACAGTTTTGGTTTTAAATGAAATTTAAATATTGGTACTGAAATTACTTTTGTCGGCTGACACAAGATAATCATCTTTATTAGTCGATACTACTATATCACGTTGCCACGTCAATTTTTTTGGCTGATGTATGGCTGATTTATATTTTTCAAGAAATTGTTTTAACAATATTTATTAGTCCATTTGTTGTTTATTTATTAATCCGACATATGATTCGTAAGAATCTATAACATGACGTGACATATGGGATGTACCGCGCCCCAATGTTTATTTTCAGGTACGGAGTTAAATTTCACATTTCCTCTGACATTTTTAAGATTTACTGTTTGTTTATAATGTTGTTTTTACTCTATACCATATTTGTTGAAAAAATGTCTATGAATTGTAAATGGCTATTTTATACTTTTTTATATAGATTTTTATTATCGTATTCTTTAAATATTCCTTAACAAATAAAAAAAGATAAATGTGAATCTACGGGAAACTAACATATTATAACATATAAGAACAAAAATTAAATACTGAAAAATTATTCATGCGTCAATTCTGAACAATTTTCACAATACATACGTGCATGTTTTAAGCATATAAATTTATCGCAAGCTTTACAAACATATTTGGATTTGCAATCTCGCATACGAGGACAACCTGGACATCTACCTTGATGATTAAGCCCTGGCTTTTCCACTGGGCGTTCGTCAGAATCGTCTCTTATTCTGCGCAAAGCACTTCGTCTGTCCATTGGTTCCCTAAAATTTGAGATTCTCTGCTTCTGCTAATCGCTTATCAATTGCTTACCTAATCTGGTTAAATACTCCTTTCCTTTTAAGATTATACCACCATTGTTTTCTCTATGTACAATTTGTGACCACCACGACTATTTCTAACATCGCTGTAATTTGCAGATCATTCATCAACAGTATCAACTGCTCCCTTGATATGTAGAACGATATTATTTCTGGTAATTTGTTTTTTGAATCACCTATAATGTTATCATGATGAAGTGGTGACATCAATAGAACCACCTTCCACTTTTTTGGTACATAGGATAAAATAATATAGTTCTCTTGAAAGCGAAACAAAGTTTACATTATTTCCCGACTGCGCGCATTTAGGAAGGCACTAGGGATTTCCTTCTTGGTTTTCCAATAGTTCCAACTGAGGAAAGATGATGATTTTTTCGAAGTTTGACAACCAACTGGTAACTGGTATACAAGTTGTCAAATATGACATTTCGATTTGTACCTGAAATCGGACTTACAAATCGTTCAACAATGTCACTTGGGCTTTTGCTTAAATTAGAGGGTCCATCTGGTTGTGTTCCCGCATAAATCTCCATGTTACCTAAGTAATCAGTTCTATCATCCACTAAAGCTTGTACTTCAATACCGTAATTCGCAAGTTTGTTTTGCATATACTGCCTCTAAATGATTCGAGTTTTTCATCTATTTTTAAATATTCACCGGGGTTGTACACAGCTTTACAATGTTCAATAAATTTGTCAACCACACCTCTTATTGCGGCCAGCTTATCCAATTCACATCTCTGTTCACGATTTTCTTTGTTGTCAACCCGAAGGCAAGTAAGAAGAAATTGAGATCGCCTTAAACGGAATATTTCTATGCCTGTTCTATCAATTTTCCAAAGATCCTCAAGCGATCGACTATACTACATTAGTCTTCTGATAATATGACAACGGTTGCCAATGTTCGGTTTTTGTACAATTCTTTGAAAAATACAGGCCATTTATTTTGCTTAGGGTTTGTCATAATTCATAATTTTTGATCACAGCTTTCGCGGCAATATTTAGATTTTTGACCCTTGTTATAAGGAAATTTTTTTCATTCAAATTATGTGAAAAATTGTTGATTAAAGTTACGAATGTTATCTTAGTCCGGTTAAATTAGACAGAAAAATAAGAGTGAAGGTACATAAATTCACATTAAGCTGGAAGTGAGTAAAACTGTTCAAAACATAATTAAAAATAACATTTCAAAATTCCCCATTGTTCCGGCTGACTCTAAATTGAAAATTGACTCTAGGTCAAAGGTAAAATAAATGGGTTATTCGCGATTTTCATCAAAACGGTAAGTTTTATCGTAAAATTACCTTATACAAAAATTGTAGATCATAAAATTATCTATAAAAAAGGTATCAATATTTTTTTTCCTAAGAGCCACCGTTCCTGAGATATAATGATTCAATAGTTGTAAGCGTCATAATATGCATAAGTACGTCACGTATATACATCTCTGTAGCTGTAATATAAATAAAAATATTTTTCTATCAATGATTGTAACTTAAATTTAAAATATAAAATATACAAAAGTATAAATATAAGAATATCAGGTAAAATGAAACCCAGTCCTTTAATTTATACACCAGTGTAACCCTGAGATAACTCTCTGTTCAATTGTGTGCGTGGTTAGGGTCGTATACCTACTTTATGTCAGAATACCCAATAAATGAAATACCGTTAGTCTTGAGCGCCACTCCGTAGTGAAAACACGTGTTTATTCTAATCTATTTCGGGCTGTTTTGAGTTTTATAATAAAAATGTCAAAACATTATTGCATATAATGATTGCACGACAAATATTAAAGCAGCAGAACAACGTCGTCGAACTTTAGCAACATCTTCATCTTCCGATATTTTATCTGATGAAGTCATGACAGTTCTTACTAGTCAACAGAAATTTCTTGAAAATACTCACAACAAGTCTCGGTTCATTTTAATGTTGAAAGAAAAGTTTACTGCTGAAAATATATTGGTTAAACAAGCTAATAACGATGCCGATGTACTGATTATTGAAACAGCAATAGAGCAATTTAATTTGACAAATACAACTATTGTTGTTAGTGAAGATGTAGACTCACTCGTATTACTCACTGCTCGAACTCCAACTGAAAAAACTATTTTCTTTTTAAAGTGTTAAAATCATGTACTATTTTTACACGCATTAACTGGCTGTGATACGACATCTGCATTTTACAGGAGGGGTCTTTAAAATGTTTGAAAAACAAGATTTAGTTCAATGTGCTGAAGTTTTTTAAAAAGGTAATTCAACTCCACAAGAAATTATCACCAACGGAATTCGCTTTCTTCTTTCTATATACGGAACAAGTGCAATTAGCTTGTCTTCCTCCAACCTCAGTTGCAGCTCATCAACATCGTTTTCGGGCATTTTACCAAGTTCAAGTGTGGCTTGATTATCAGCTAGATCCAAAAGACTGGGGTTGGAAGTTGGTCGACAATACATTAGAACCAATTCAGACTTTACTCCCACCTGCGCCGGAAAAACTGCTAAACACAATTTTTTGCAACTGTAAAAATGGATGCAGTGCTAAATGTGGTGGTAAAAAAGTTGGACTGTTTTGTTCTCTGGCATGTACCAATGTTCAAGGCCGGTCGTGTTCTAATGTTGAATCACCAACAGTAGAGGATTCGTTTGCTACCAACGAAGAGACATGCGATACATCGCTACTGATGCAATTCACTTACACCCAGGATAACGAAAATCAAGAAGAAGGAATTGAAGATTATGAATCGGACGAATACATTTTTCTACTGTTTTTTAATGTCCATCGCTTTTACCAATTCCAACTCTTGCTAATATCTGTTATTATGCAATAGTTTCCAATTAAACAGAATCACAACAAACCTGTGGAATAGGCCTACTGGGGAAACCACGTTAAAAGAAACGCGCTAAGTACACTAGCTCAGTGGTGGCGTGGAAACGTGTGCATATTATTACGCTTACAACTTTTGAATCATTATATCTCAGGAACGGTGACTCTTAGTAATAAAATTATTGATACCTTTTTTATAAATAATTTTATGGTCTACAATTTTTGTCTAAGATAATTTTGCGATAAAACTTACCGTTTTGGTGAAAATCGCGAAAAACCCATTTATTGAACCTTTGACATCGAGTCAATTTTTTTCCACGTACCGCAACGATGGGGAATTTTGAAATGTTATTTTTAATCATGTTTTGAACAATTTTACTCACTTCCAGCTAGATTGGCCAGACTATCTCCATTACACCTTTTATAGGATTATATATCGTGATTTCCATTTTAAACACTACCAAAAATTTTAGAAAAATAACATGATTTTTATTTTATCAAAAAGCATAGACATGGCAGTTATGTTTTAAAAATAACATTATACAAACGTTTCCCTCTACTGTTTATACACATAGCCATTATCTACTCAAAATCCCTGCATAAAAACTTCAATTTCATTTTATTGCGATTTTTTAATGTTCCTATTTCCTATATATTTACTTTTAGTTTAGTTTTAAATAATCTGGTGCATATTACTAACAGTAACTAGTAGATATCATAATAATATAAATTTTATCTTGAAGATTGTTCTAGTAAAATTAATTTTGAACTAGACCATTAAAATGTTATTAATTTATATATGTAAAATATGCAGGCATTTTCGTAGTTGCTTATATCTAATGTTGTCTAATCATTTTATAGTTTAAAAGATCGCAATGGACTATGCGGTAGTTTCTCTGATTACTCTGCAGGTAGAGTAATCAAATTATTATTATAATAATTGATTGTTTTTAAGTTTAAATGCTCATATGCTAGTAACCAAATAGGTAATTAACATAGAGAAATAATGATCGTCATCCCATCATCGATATCGAATTTTCCCGAAGTTCTTCGAATCTAGCTCCATATCATCATCACGTTTCATAAATATTTATATTTTAAAAATATTTCCTTCATAGGAAATTTATATTTATTATGTTAAATACATATGTACTATCGGTTTCCATAAATGGATTATTCCATTTATGGAAAGCCAAAATTTGGGTCAACCCACTTCATCGTGGACCCCATTTACATCTCTTACACCGCCAATTTTTGTTTTCGCTGACATGGACGCCATGCAGTCCGGAGTCGACACCTGGGGGTCTATATATACCACTTTAAGAATCTATGCTTTATGTTCTTTCCCAATGTTTTCTTGGCCGGTCTTCGTTGTCCATCCTGCCGATGTGACCCCACCAACTAATTTGTTTGCTTCCGACTTCCTTCATTACCTGGACTATTAAAGATTGTTCTCACTTCTTCATTCGTCTATCTGTCTTAGTTTAGTCACCATCCCAATATTTCTATAATATTACTTTGTATTTTAAGCACGAATTTACTACAAATATCAGGAGCCACATTAGCTGTGGTGTCTAAGGCGTTAGCCTTACGTTACCGCAGTTAATGTGGACCGGGTTCGATTACCGTACTAGGCAAAAAAAATTATAAAATTCTTGTGAATGTTTCTAGGTAAGAGTGTAAAATCTGACAAGGAATCACCCCTCAGTCACGCCAGTTCATGGCTGGGTAAGGCCGGATGCCTTCTGAGAGGTTTTCTACGTTGGTCACTCGCCAGTCGGTAGGCTTCTCGAGATACTTTGGGGTGCTGACTGGGGTTTTCGGTAGCTGATGACCGTGGTTCGGAACCCACGTTAAGCTGTAGGCCCAGTCGCTAAATAGCCTTCTCAGTTGCTGATGCGCCTCTAACCCCAAAACTTTACTTTACTACAAATATCAAATTGACCTTTGTTTCGCACAAAAGAAAAACGTTATATGAGGAAAGGAATGGTAATTTTAGTAAATTGTCTGAAACGAAACAGTTGATTGAATTCAACACAATTTAATTCGATGCGAAAATACCAGAAAGCTAAAATATGTAAATATTACATATCTACCATTACCCACCATACGTTATTGAAACTACTACTACTGAAAAAAAAATAAAAACAACATCTTGGTTAAAGAATACCAGAGAATATTTTTATTCTGTGTTCAGCATATAAACCTGGCTTTATCCGAGGACCAGAATTAAGCCCGTGGATTCAGATTGCGACGTTTATAATATAATTAACTCATTCGGTAAAAATAAGGGTCTGAACAAGAAACTGAAATTAGGACTTACATTATATTTTTTTCGAGAAGGCATTATATTCTTTTACAGCTGATTGCAAATGACGTATGAAATATTTAGTTTCGTATAAATGGTAATTTTGTAATTACTGTTGGAAATGCGTGTTTAAATATGCCGTTTGAAAAAAGAAAACAATCAATAGGAATCATTAAAATTGTAAACTTTAATAACGACCTGGTGCTTTTCAAATGACACTAGTTGAAGGGAACGCTTCGCATTTTTTATTTCTGGATTTCTCTTTGTTAAGTTTATTCGACATTTCAATGATTAAACAGAGTTCAATATAGGTATACATACAGGGTGGAGAAGTGTTATACTCTCATTTTGTTTTCGGGCCATTTTTCTTCGTGATATTTGCGAGAGTAGAGGTGTGGCTGTTGAGTAGTGCAGATGTGTAAGTTTTATTATGGACAAATGCACACCTAGAGAGCACATCCTTTGTGATACAGATGGTTTATATAATGTTAAACTACAAAAAAGACTGTTTCTGCCACCACAAGTCCAACCTCAACGGGAGGGCAGTAGTAAACTAATGTGGCTCCCCTCCTCCGTATTACCCTTATTAGATTCTTCATCATCGTTGGATGGGTCACTGTTCAAGCGCTGTAGCGCGAGCTGTATTTTATTAATTTCTGATGCAAACGCCCGTTCCCCAGAGATTTCCGGGATAAGGTTGTTGAACATCAGTTACATGGGTAGTGGGCCGCCCATTCGAATTTAACCCTAGATCGGGCGCGCTGGTTCACTTTCTTTGCCACTCAGTCAGGTTGAGTTTCTTTGCCATTCTGACGTCATTATTTGTTCAAGTCAAATCTTGCCCGGCTACCGACTTCAGTACCTTCTCCTTAAATGTTCAATTAGTTGGGTATTTGCAACAGTCCGATCAACAAGTCTATAGATATTTAAATAAAAACAGGTAAAAACAAGCTAGTTGACAAAATCAACCACGCGCCCCGTCATGTAAGTTCACTTTTTAATTCTTTTTTGTATCAATTTGTGCTTGGAATTTGTGCATACTAAGCGAGAAGGTGAACAAAATCATGAGATCGAAAAGGATGATGCGAACATAAGTTTTTTTTTTATGTACCGATTTTACAAAACTACTTTCCGGATAAGTTGACAAAATGTTGTAAAAATATTAGTGGGGCCAAAAAGTGATGCAAAAAATGCGACAACTTAAATTGATTGTTTTCTCCTGATTATGAACCCTGAAATGATTGATCAAATAGTTTATTATACCAATTTGGATAATTTTTGTAAACGTGAGGAAGTGCAGTACAGCCATGATCATGATGCAAAACTTACAAGCTACAATGAAATAATGGCAGTGATAGGTTTGTTATTTCTATTGGGAATAAATGGAGGACAAAATATCAGTGCGAATTAATTCTGGAATAACGAAGGTGGTGTGCTAATTGCAGTAAGAAGTTGCATGTACTCGAAAAAGTTTTTGTTTATATTGAGGTGTATGCGACTTGATGATAAGGGTACACGAGTTCAAAGGCAGAAAACTGATCGGGTAGCTGCTGTACGTTGTCTTCTAGACTCATTTATTGTAAATTCTAAAAACTGTTACCCTCCCTGTGAGTTTGCTACAATTGATAAGAAATTAGTTTATTTACGGGGCCACAGTTCATTCATCCAATACATTCCCAGTAAGCCGGCAAAATATGGAATAATCTTCTATACAGTCAATAATGGTAAAATATTCTACACTTTATCGTTAGAACTATATTGTGGAAAACAACCTGCAGTGCCCTACGAAATTTCAAATAAATCGTACGATATTGTACATCGTTTAGTGGATCATCTAAAACGAAAAAACATAAATCTCACAATTAATAATTGGTACACGTCCTATGATCTTGTTTTCAGCCTTCTAGGTGACAAAATTGCTATTCTATGTTCTTTGCGAAGAAAACAAAGATAAAATTCCAAATTTCTATCTAATAAACAACGTCCTGTGAATTGAAATATATTTGGGTTTCAGTTTGAGATTATGATGTTATCCTAGGCCCCTAGAAAAAAATAAGGGTGTTATTTTGCTTTTTTTGGGCGTTATTTTGTTTGATGCACAATTCTGCTTCTATTGATAACCTTACAATGTAACAACATGCAATATTTGATTATAATTAAAAAAAAGGTAGAGTCGATACTTGCAACCAGATGGAGGGAAAATCCTCTGTATTTTCTTCTTTATTTGGGGTTTTCGCCACGATCTAAAACTCAAAAAATATCATATATTTTGATATTTTTTGAAATAAAGAAAAAATATATGAACACGCCACAATCATTCAGACATTAATCAAAATCCTCTGTGTTAAGAAAGAGTAATAGGTGGACCATGTACCTTTTTTCTCACTGATAAATGTAAGTGAAATAAATTCGTATGCGATGCATACTTACAACCGCTAGGCAGAAAAGCGAGTGCTATATCAAACAATTGTCATAAGCACTAATGAAAGGATGGTTTACTGAGCGTTCTATAATAACTACATTTCCAATGAATATACATTTATCCCCAAAACGATTTCAGGATTAAGGTGAGCTTGAACGTGAGCAAAAAAACAATGTGGTAGAAATGGATGCTGAGTTTCATACGGTCGTAAAGGTAATCAAATAGCTACAATGAAGTACGGTTTCTGTAATAATGTTGTGTGTAAAAAACATTCAAAGAACGTTATAAAATGTTTTTCTTGTGAAAAAGGTAAATAATAATAATAATGATAATAATTTATTGAATCCTCAAGACAATACAAATATGCATGGATCAAGTCAAAACAAGAGCATGTACATTGCCACACTTCTGTGCATACAAAGAATATATAACATTTAAACCTACATATAAATATTTTATTCTTGATTTATATTTGATTATATTAAATTATATACCTTAATTTAATAAAGTATTTATTCAATCCCCACAACAATAAAAATATCAATGATTAAGTCAGATTGACAGAATTGGCAGAATGCTCAGTGACACGACCTCAGAAATAATACATGAAACATTGTATACATAAATAAGCATTGAATCTAATTATTGATACGACATATATTCTCCTAAACTATAAACACTTTGAATTATAAGAAATTCGCGGACTAATTTTTTAAATTCGTTGTCATTTTGAACATGCTTAAATCGTTGTGGCAACTTATTATACAGCATCACACCCCTATAGTAAACATTATGTTCAACTATCTTACATGAATGTATTGGTAAAACAAGTTCATCAGAGCCTCGTGTGTCATAGTGATGAAAATCACTATTTTTTACGAATGCTACAAAATTTCGCCTAACAAATATGATAATCTCCAAAATATATAGTGATGGTAGAGTCAAAATCCTGCATTGTTTAAAATTTGGTCAACATGTTGCCAGTAGTGACACCCCACCCATCATTCAAATTATCTTTTTTTGTATTTTGAAAACACGCATCAGATGAGGCGACCCACCCCAAAATGTCAAACCGTACCTAGCGCGACTGTAAAAATCTGCATAGTAATATGAATGCACAATATCCATGGTACCAACTCGTTTCAACCTATAAACAGCATATGAGACAGCAGCTAATTTCTTGCAAAGTTCAGCTATGTGTTATCCCAGCAAAGTCTGTTATCGATATGAACATGCAGAAATCTAGTACAGAATGTTTGTTGTATAGACTTCCCGTTAATTTTTAGTAAATATGACTCCGTTGTAGTGTGTGTTCGATGAGTAAAAGCAATAAAACTGGTTTTGTCCAAAATAAGGGATAACTTATTATTCGTAAACCAACTATAAAATTTATTGAGCATTTCCTGTACCGTTTCAATGGCTCCCTGCATGTTTCTATTTCCTGTTAAATAGCTGCTATCATCAGCAAACATTACCATATTTCCGCTACTGCAAACATCTGGCAGATCATTAACAAAAATTAAAAATTATAGTGGACCCAAAACAGATCCTTGGGGCACTCCAGAAATAATCCTTAATCTTTCAGATGTTGCTTCATTAATCTGTACAACTTGGTGTCGGTCAAACAAGTAAGATTGCAACCACTCTCTCACCCGACCCCTCAAGCCATAGTGATGAAGTTTGTCCTGCAGTATTGCGTGATCCACCAGATCGAAAGCCTTACTTAGATCCATAAATCCGTTTATGTTTTCATATATCTTGTTTCAAAATTCACAGATTGCTGATGAATGTGTAGATCGACCACTTCGAAACCCGTGCTGTGATGATTTCAATATATTAAAGCGCACAAGAAAGGACATGATCTGCTCATACACTATACGCTCCAACAGTTTAGATAACATAGGTAGAATAGCTAATGCTCTATAGTTGGAGAGGGAGAGCCGATCACCTCTCTTGAAGGCAGCAATTACTTTTGATGTTTTTAATGCGTTCGGAAAAATACTAGTTTCCAGAGACCAGTTCACTAGATATGTTAACGGTATTAATAATGAGCTGATAGACTTCTTCAGTAGAACTGAAGGAATATTATCTAGCCCCACAGAATTTGTATTTTTTAGTTTCCTTACTGTTTTAATTATATCATATTGGTTAACTGGCCGTAATATCATAGAGTTTTGAATTGGAGTAACTTGTCTAACCCTAGTAGCATCCATTGAACTCACCAACACGTTCTTAGGAAGATTAACAAAGTATTTATTAAAACAACTAGCAATTTCATACTTGTCCTTCAAAATAATTCCATCCTCATCCCTTATGGCGCTTATGTTAGTTCTTGTATTGCGGTTTTTTTGAATGTTATTGTTTATTATTTTCCAAGCCATTTTTGACTTGTTCTCCGATTCAAAATATTGTTTCACATTGTAAAGCCGTTTCGCCCTTCTAATAACCTTTCTAAGACTATTCTGATGAAGATGCCTCTAACTGTTCTTTTGCTGCTTTTATAATAACATTAGTTCCAATCTTTTTGATTTCATAGCGATCATTTTCATGTCTTCTTACTATTTCATAAGGACCTGAAAACTCATACTCACTCTTACCTATATGCATCTGGGAATCTCGATGCATCAGAACAAAATCACCCACCCAATATCGAATAGTGTCCCTCCGTTTTTGTTTAGAGGCCTTCATCGACGGTGTCAATGATCATTTTTCAGTAACTCGAGCTCTATCAAGTTCTCTGTTACGAACTGAAGTTAAATTCGGTGAAATAAATTTGAGTAAAGCCTGTATCAATGGTGTCGAACTTTTAATTCCCAACAAAAATTGTAAGGGAGTAACTGTGTGTAACTGTATGTAACTGTGTGTAACTGTGTAAAATTACCTCGATTAATATCTGGGGTAATTTTATCTTCAAATAATTCAAAGAATTCCTCAGACATAAGGAACAAATCTGCACCCGTATCGATAAGAGCTTGAAATCGGTATCCATCAATGTAAAGTTCTGTAACTATGTAGTAAACATCAATGTAAATTTGTATTTAGTGTACAACAAAAATTAATACTAGGACGTTTTTCCATAGCGGTTTTGGTAAAGCAGTTCGAAATATTATGACCTCGTTTAACACAAAATGTGAATGCGTTACATGAGACCTGTATAGATTCAGTAGACGAAGACTGTCGAAGGAATGGTTCACCTTGATGAGTATTTCTTGATGGCACAACACACGGAAAACATTTTGGTTTGGAAGATTTTTTCGAATTGCTGAGATACTTCTCACAAGATGAAAATTTTCTTTTCAAAGAACCATTAAAATTTGTAAACATTTTCCTCCTCCTCACAGAAACACTTAAAGTTCAGAAACAGTTTGACAATTAGCATTAGTTGCAGCATTGCATACACCTAATTTTGAAATTTCATACACAATTAGTTCCACCAAATCAGCTTCAGACCAATGGGCAGATTTTATACCATGGCTACTTTTCCATGAATATATGTTTGATAATTATTCGCGTGCAAACTGTTAAAATTCGATGAGTTTTCAAATAAACGAGCTAAATTTCTTTTCGTTGTAAACAATTTAAGAAAGTCTTTCCAAAAAGTGGACCAATCCCTAATTTAAAGATTCCAACGCTCGAACCATCTTCTTGCATCATTTATCGAAAATCGACCAACTCTTGTCAAAATTTGTACATCTGACCATGTAAATTCATTTTGTATAATTTCAACTTGACTTACCCACTTGGTAGATTAATTTACCTCTTCGGGAAAATACGGCAAATCAACCTGCTCACTGGAACGCTGAGATTGCAACACTTTTACTAATCCACTTATTAAATTTTGAGTCGAACCTTTAACACTTCCAGTCGACTCCATAATTACTTAGTTTTTGCAAAACAGAAGCAAAAAGATTAATAGTAAGCGTAGTGCTAAAATACGACGCAATTAATAAATACATACAAATTATCGATATTCTGCGTCTGATTCACACTCAGGTCCACAAATAGGTAGTTTCGGAATTCAATCCCACTTCTGGTGTTAGAAATAATGATAGACAAATTATAAATAATTGGACTAGGTTACAAAATAGCACTTTAATATCAAAAACTGAACAAGGGTGGCACGTTATCCGAGCACCCAGAATAGAATATTTCGACACGTCCACACTCGCCAAAAAGCAATAAATCAATAATCTCTACAAAAAGTAGATCGGTACGACGTACTCGTTCCTAAAATTCCATTCGGGTGACCAGCGACGACTCAATGACAACAAAAATCAATAAAGGTAATTCTCTTGAAATGAGGTAAATTAACATGGGTTATTCTACAACATTTGAGGTATGATTTCAGTATGCTTCCAACTTTCACGGTCCTGGGTTTTCCTCTGCCACTCGGGTCCAATATACTTAACGATGTCATCAATCCATCGTGCTTTCGGTCTTCTTGGCAGACGTTTGCGATCAAGCGGTATCCACTCTAGGATTGCCTTGGTCCATCTGTCGTCCCATCGCCTGCCCATCTCCATTTTAATTGTTTTACTCTTTCAATGATGTCACACACTTTTGTTTGTACCCTGATCCATGCGCAGGACTTTCTGTCTCGTCTTGTAATGCCAAGCATACATCTTTCCATTTCCCTCTGTGTCACCCGAAGTTTTTGAATTGATTGCGATGTGAGTGTCCAAGTTTCACTTCCGTATGTCATAAGGGGTAGAACGCACTGATCGAAGACTTTTCTTTTCAGGCAAAGTAGGAGACTGCTCTTAAAAACTATGTTGAGCCTGCCAAATGCTCTCCAGCCACATTTAACACGCCGTTCCACCTCCCAGACGGCATTCCCCTCCATTGAAATCATCTGCTCAAGATATATAAAACTGTCCACAATCTCCAAATCCCTTCCTAAAACTGAAATTCTTCTGTTCTGAGCGAAGTTATTGAAAATAACCTGACTCTTTTTCAGGTTTATTTTCAAGCTAAATGGTTCCCCTGCCCTTTGCAGTTCTTGTATGCGTCTTTGCAGCTCTTCTGGGTCTTTGAAAGGAGAACATTATCATCTGCAAATCTAAGATGGTTTACGTTTGCACCATTGCGCCATCCTGTCCCCAATCCAGTTTACGGAATACTTCTTCAAGGCCAGCCGAGAAAAAAATAGGCGATTCTGCGTCACCCTTCCGTACACCTCGTTCTACATTAATTCCCACTTCAAGATCATCAAGGTGAATTGTGGCTGTAGCTCCATCATATGTTGATCCAAATAGGTTTACATATGCTTTATCTACACCTTGGCTAAGCAGTGCATCCATTATCGCATACTTTGAGATGGAGTCAAATGCTTTTTCGTAGTCGATAAAAACCAAGCACAGTGGCCTGCTGTACAACCACAATGTGATCCATTGTACTGAATCCACTTCTGAATCCTGCTTGTTCTCTTGGTTGTGAGTCATTCAGTTTTTTTAATAATCTTTTAGAAATTATCTTAGTGAAAACTTTGTTCATTACTGATAGGAGGCTTATTGGACGGTAGTTCTTTAAATCTCCTGTGCTCCTTTTTTATGTAAAAAGATTACTTCAGCATTTTTCCATAAGTCAGGTACTTTTTATTCTTTGAGACGTTTTGAGTATAATTTTTCCAGTGTTTTATGTAACATCCGACCACCGGCTTTTAGCATTTCGACAGTTACACTGTCCTTTCATGGAGCCTTGCCGTTTTTCATCGATTCTATAGCATTTGTTACTTCCTCCACTAGGATATCTGGCATTTGTTCTTCCGTGGCTATTGTTGTCTTTGATTGGCTCTGATCTTCATATAACTTGGAATAAAATTTTTTGACAATCTTTAACATTTGGGTACGCGCCTTGCACACGGTGCCATCCTCTCGCCTTAAGGCATATGTTTGCGTTCTTTTGTTTCTCAGCTTCTGTTTAGCCTTGTTAAATCCTTTATTTTCTTCCAAGGTTTTTTACACTAGCTGCATGTTGAAACGGCGCGTGTCCTCTCTGATACGTTTCCTTATAGTTTTGCAGAGCTCAGTGTATTCGACCCTGCCAAAAGGACTACCTGCATTTCTCATTGCTCGCCATTTCTTCATTAAATCAATGGTCTCACTGGAGATTTTTGTTTGTTTGAGACATTTTTCTTCTGGTGCTATTGAAGCAGCCGTTTGAATCACATTGTTGACGATTTCTTCATATTAAACTGATATTTCCACCTCCTCTGGATCTGGAAGTCTGTGACATCATTGAAAGAGAAAAGCAATTGAAATGGAGATGGGCAGGCTATATAGCGAGGCGATGGGACGACAGATGGGCCAAGGTAATCCTGGAGTGGATACCACTTGATCACAAACGTCCGCGAAGAAGACCGAAAGCACGATGGATTGATAACATCGTTAAGTATATTGGACCCGAGTGGCAGAGGAAAGCCCAGGACCGTGAAAGTTGGAAGCATGCTGAAGAGGCCTTCATCCTGCAGTGGATATATATGTATATATGTATATGTGTATATATGTATATATGTATATATGCATATATGTATTGTTAGAAATCTACTATTAAGGCACCAAATGTTGTAGAATAACCCATGTTAATTTATCTCTTTTCGAGAGAATTACCTTTATTGATTTTTGTTGTCATTGAGTTGCCGCCGGTCACCGGAATGGAATTTTAGGAACGAGTACGTCGTACCGATCTACTTTTTGTAGAGATTATTGATTTATTGCTTTTTGGCGAGTGTGGACGTGTCGAGATATTCTATTCTGGGTGCTCGGATAACGTGCCACCCTTGTTCAGTTTTTGATATTAAAGTGCTATTTTGTAACCTAGTCCAATTATTTATAATTTGTCTATCATTATTTCTAACACCAGAAGTGGGATTGAATTCCGAAACTGCTTATTTGTGGACCTGAGTGTGAATCAGACGCAGAATATCGATAATATGTATGTACTTATTAATTGCGTCGTATTTTAGCACTACGCTTACTATTAATCTTTTTGCTTCTGTTGTGCAAAAACGAAGTAATTATGGAGTCGACTGGAAGTGTTAAAGGTTCGACTCGAAAATCTAATAAGTGGATTAGTAAAAGCGTTGCAATCTCAGCGTTCCAGTGACCAGGTTGATTTGCCGTATTTTCCGGCAGAGGTAAATGAATCTACCAAGTGGGTAAGTCAAGTTGAAATTATACAAAATGAATTTACATGGTCAGATGTACAAATTTTGACAAGAGTTGGTCGATTTTTGATAAATGATGTAAGAAAATGGTTCGAGAGTTGGAATCTTTAAATTAGGGAATGGTCCATTTTTTGGTAAGACCTTCTTAAATTGTTTACAATGAAAAGAAATTTAGCCCGTTTATTTGAAAACTCATCCAACTTTAACAGTTTGCACGCGAATAATTATCAAACATATGTTCATGGAAAAGTAACCGTGGTATAAAATCTGCCCATTGGGTTGAAGCTGATTTGATAGAACTAATTGTGTATGAAGTTTCAGAATTAGGTATACGCAATGCTGCAACTAATGCTAATTGTCAAACTGTTTCTGAACTTTAAGTGCCACCGAAGTAGTACCACCCAAAGTTTTTGAATTGATTGCGATGTGTGTCGAGGTTTCACTTCCGTATGTCATAACGGGTAGAACGCACTGATCGAAGACATATATACATATATACATATATATATATATATATATATATATATATATATATATATATATATATATATATATATATATATATATATATATATATACAGCTAGCAAAAGTATTAGGCTCCCTTAGAAAAATCCACCATTATAAAAACTATTGAAGTTCGGAGCAAATATTTATCCTCATAGGTTATGAATTTCATACTATCGCGTCTTAGATTTATATAGACATCGCGAGAGTGAACTTAGAAGAAAATTGGGTCAGGTGTTTTGCCTAATGATTCAAGAATGACTAATATATGTAAATTGACTCTGCCAAGAACCAACAAGGCTGCTAAGCCAACAAGCATTTTCGCAAGTCGTAATTGCGAAAAAATTAAATGTTCGAGATTGCTGTGCAAACCACCTTAAAAGCGTTTAGACGAGGTCCTATGTAAACATAGCGAAGGCAGGAAGAAAACGGCGTACAAGTAGAAGAACCGATCGATATTTAGAGCGACTCGCTTTACAAGATCGACGAAATTCATCTCTAGATTTAAATAGAGTTAGTAAGTAACGTAAGTAAGTTAAGAGTAAGTAATAGAGTAGTTATATTCACTCAACAGGGAGTTTCACTTTCCGCTAGTTACTGTAAGAAAATGTCTCTTAAAGAATGTGATTTACACGGAAAAGTAACCAGACGAAAACCTTATCTAATAGGCCCACAAGAAAAACCGTCTAGTATGAGCCAAAAAATATACCCACTGGACAATTAAAGATTGGTCTAAACTAAAAAAGGTAAAGTGTTAGGGTTAGAGGCACATCAGCAACTAGGCTATTTAGCGACTGGACCTACAGTTTAACGTGGGTTCCGAACCACGGTCATCAACTTCCGATAAACCCATGCCAGCACCCCCCTCGGGCTATAAACCCTTGGTTATGTGCCTACCCATAAGTCTATCAGGAAACCTACCGACTGGCGAGGGACCAACGTAGAAGGTAATAGAAAGTAATTTTTACCGACGAGTCAAATATAGAGGTACGATTCTCAGTTACTCTCTCTTCTTTTATTGTAGATCCAAAAAAGTAAATCACTCTGTGTGGGATTATTTTTTTTTCTACATTTTGAGAGATATTTGCGAGAACTCCCAGACAAGAATGCACTCCACACGGATCTTGGAAACCATAAGATATGCATAACTACTCTGTAATGTTTATAAATTTTAAAACTACCGAATATTTCCGAAGATATGTGGGAAAAATCGAACTTTCGCGATTTGTATTTTATTCGTTTGTGATTTTATGTGAAGAGATATGTCAAAATAATGTTTTCTCCTCTACAAGGTGGTGTAATTAGATTTTTGATCCGACGTTTCGGCTTTTCTCGACCATCATCAAATTTGTTTTTATAAATAGTCGAAAATTTTTATTTTAGGTTGAGTAAATTCTACTTTTTATTCTGAATATATTCAGTATTTGATAATGATGCTTAATTATCTCTGTATCTCTTATGATTTCCGAGATCTCTGTAAAGTGTATTCACATATTGGACACACTGTGTATTATATATATATATATATATATATATATATATATATATATATATATATATATATATATATATATATATATATATATATATATATAATTACCAAGCCTCAAAAGTTAAATATCCATTATGGATAATTTAATCGTTTCTACTTCCATTTCCATTCCGATATACTTAATAATCATTTCTTCCCTTCTTTAGTAGTTTATTTCACCTCATTTGTAAAATGAAGGCGGATTAATGGTTTGATTAAGTATTAATGAGAACTGAACAAAGGGAACATTGTTTGCCCTCATTTAAGAATAGTTAATCGTCCATTAAAAGGGTTGTTTTTAAAGTTGGTCTTTTAAAATGCAATTTTTCAAATACAATGTATTGAAATATTTCTAAACGTTTTTTTTTTAATTAGTTGAAAAATAACTCAATGATCTGAGAAAATGTTTTTTGTTTCCAAAAAGTAGATAAACTACAAAAGTTTGTTGGCTAGCAATATGTGCTTATTTGGACTGGTTTTAAAAACCTACTTCTTAGAAAACTATGAGCTAGTATGATTTCAAAAGCGATATAGTTTATTAGGCAGACTTGGTTAATAGATCAAATGAAAGGAATAAACAGTTTCAAATCGTTGAGCTGAACTTGATCATACAAACACTTTCATATTATATTCATTTCATTTTGTGTTCACAAAACTCGAAACGTAAAAATATGTTTCATCACAGATAAATAACTATTTAATAAGATTTTTATTTTCATCCAAAAGGCGTGATAATTGACGGCATAAATGCATGCAGCATTTTGATATTTCAATTCATATGCAGTTTATGGATTTAATTGATCTTTCAAACTGAGCGAATTATTTAATTCTTGGATAAAACACAGATGACGTTGTGAATTTTCCTACGTCTAGTCTCATTTCAGAAGTGTAATGTATGACATTTACAAAAATGGAGTCGTGCACTTTACAACAATGCGTTAAAATCTTCGATTTATTTTATGAATATGGGCGTAGAAAAATTTTAGAAAATTTCGCGATATTTACGGTTTGCACAAAGTCAATTTGAAAGCATTATCAATTGAATTGTTTAAAAATTTCAAGAAACTCGTTTGGTAGAAGATAAAAGAAGAACAATATATAGTCATAGTGGTCGTTCTCAAGAGTCTATTGATTTTGACTCAATGAATTCACATCATGCCGTATTATACAAAAGGATTTAAAGCAAAAAACACACCAAATAAAACTACTGGATCATTCGAAATGTCTTGGATTTGCCAATTGGATCAAAGAACAAACAACTAATTGATCCCAAAAAATCATCCTGTCAGATGAAGCACATTTTCAAATTGGTGGCAATGTTAATAAACAAAATTGCCGCATTTGGAGTGAGGAAAAGTCACTGTTTGCTGTGCATTATGGGCAGTAGTTGCAACTGGGCCTTATTTCATTCAAAATGCTGTAACTGTGAATGGTGTTGGTGGTAATTGTGGATGATAATTGGATTTTTTTAACTGACCTGAATAATATTGATCTGGATGATATATGGTTTTAACAGGATGGCGTTACACCTCACTCTACTAGTGAGCCAATTGATTTATTGAGAGAAAATTTTTTTGGGCCAGTTATTGCAAGAAACGCCTGATGTTAATTGGCCACCAAGATCATGTGATTTGACACCGTTGGACTAAGACTAATGCACAATCGATTTCTGAACGAAAGGATGAAATTATTCGTGTCATTGGTTAGATAGAGCTACGGATTTGCCAAAATGTGAAATATGAAAGAGTGGACGTCTGTGAAGCTGCAATAGGGTGTCATTTGTCAGATATAGTCTTTCGTGTTTAAATGTCACGCACTATGATTCAATTACACTGGGGAGCAATTTGAAAAATAATTTCTGTTGAGTTCGATATTTAAGCTGTTTTATACGTAAATTTACATGCTAATTCCAAAACTTTATTTAGTTTTTTTCTATCACGTCAAGTTTTTTCTCTACAGTTGTTGCGGATGCGACTAAGCTTGGCGAATCACAGAAGTCACTACTGCTCTCCTACCGGCGAACCTTCTTCGATCTAGGAGTGGGGGCGTGAGTGACGTTGCGTCATCCAAAACTAGTTCGGTCAGTTACGCATGAGATGCTGAAGTACGCGGGTCTGTGTCGCTCTGATATAGTGAAGTCAAAGTATACATGCACAACTACAGATTTTCGTTATGCCTGCCTCTGGTAGTTCTCGTCGTAAGTGCTTAAACAGCCCTGATTCATTTTTTTATATATGTGTCAGTTTTACCATCCCCATTCAACGGACTAATATTAGTACATTTGTCAGGCAAGCCTATTTTGCTTATTTTAAAGTGAAAATAGGTGACTAAGATAAATCATCAATCAATCAAATACGAATGTGGACGAAGAGAACACGTAATAAATTTTCGTTTGATATACCAATGGTTTGGCGAGAGCCCAAAGATCACTTAAGACATTGCTACCTTTGCATAAAGAAAACATCAGGATGCAACAAGAAAAACAAATATAAAATTGAGTATCCTAGTTTACCGTCAGCTATACGCCCTGTGCCTCATTCAGCTGTAATTCCAGTGCCAGTTTTTCAAGAATTACCTTCTTTAGAAATACAAGAATGTGAATTAAGTGAAGATCGAAGTGACTCCACCGACGAAGAATTCAAAGTTTCCAATGATTATGTTCGTAAAGGATTCAATTAACACGAATTAAACGATTTAGCACGAGATTTGGGACTATCCAAAAAAGCATCGAAATTATTAGTATCAAGACTGCACGAAAAAAATTTGCTTGACAAAGGAGTTAAAGTCACTTACTATCGCTCGAGAGAAAGTGAATTTAGGCAGTACTTCAGAAATAATGATGGATTTGTATATTGCTAGAACGTAGAAAGTTTAATAAAAGAATTGACCATTTCTAACTATAACGCAACTGAATGGTGATTGTTTATAGATAGCTCAAAGCGTAGCTTGAAGTGTGTTCTCCTACATAATGGAAATTTATACGGTTCAGTCCCAATATGTCATTCAGTTTCTTTTCGTGAAGAATTTGGCGACATAAAGAAAGTCATTGACTTGTTGCAATATAACATGCACCAATGGATCATCTGTGTTGACCTTAAAATGATCTGTTTCCTTCTTGGCCAGCAACGCGGGTATACCAAATATCCCTGTTTTTTGTGCATGTGGGGCAGCAGAGCTCGTGAGAAGCATTGGATGCAATCGAACTGGATGCCAAGATCTGACCTAAGACCTGGTGATCCAAACATTTTAAATCAGTCACTTGCCGACAGAAAAAAACATTGTATTTCCGCCTTTACATATAAAACTAGGTCTCATGAAGCAATTTGTTAAGGCTTTGTGAATTGAAGGAAACTGCTTTAAGTATATCATTTCGACATTCCCTAGCCTGTCATATGAAAAAATAAAGGCTGGTGTGTTTGATGGTCCACAGATTCGGCAACTCGTTAAAGATGAAAGTTTCACTGACACAATGACCGAACTTGAAAGAAATGCTTGGTTGGCTTTTAAAAGTATTGTTAAAGACTTTCTTGGAAATACACGAGCCCCGAATTACATCGAAATTGGTCAACAACTCTTGGAGAGCTTTAAAAAGATTGGTTGCAACATGAGTATCAAACTGGATTTCTTACATAGTCATCTTGCTAACTTCCCAGAAAATCTTGGTGCTGTTAGTGACGAACAGGGCAAGCGATTCCATCAAGATCTAAAGGTTATGGAAACGTGGTATCAAGTTAGATGGGATGTCAGTATGATGGCTGACTACTGTTGGAGCATCAAGCGAGAATATCCACAAACTAAACACTCAAGGAAAAGCTATAAGAAGAAATTTTTACCATAATATCTTTTATTTCTTTTTTGTATAAACACATTTTTATGTACATTTGTATGTACACATTGTATGTATTAACAAACATTTGTATGTACACTTTTAAGGTAAAATGAGGGGTATGGTGTAGCTTAAGAACTTCACGTGATAGAGAACTGTGAATATTTTTGAATTCACAGATGAAAAATTAGTCAAAAACAAGTCACAGATCCACGTCAACAAAATTGCTGTTCCCCAATGTTATCAATAAAACGTTTTTGGAAATGCAGGGAAATTCTGTGTTTTAATCAAGAATTAAAAAAACTGGCCAATTTGAAAGACCCATTATGTGTTGCACAATTTTGAGAGAATTTAAATTCATGTTCATCAAAATGTTAAAATGAAACTACATTACGTCATAGATTATGTGGAAGATTGACGCTGACTGTCTCTATGTTTGCTTGCCTACATATAGTTTTTTCTTTACCCATTGGCTCCTTTTTCAGGAGAAAACCAGTCGTTTTAACTCATGTATTGATAGTAAACAGTGATTGTTTTCAATATTCTTTAACAGCGAACGCACGTTTCTTTCCTCCACTTTTCCACTAATTTATAGTTACTAATATAATAACGCTGAAAATACTGTAAAAATAGACGCTTTACCTCTACAAATACGCGTGGGAAATTCGATATTGAATATGGCACACCTTGTATTTACATTTACTACACCAATTGAAACAGTTTATATACAGGGTGTAAATGAAATAACTTTCCTAAATTTAACCAACGATTATTTACACTATTTTGAACAAAAAGTTTCCGTAAAACATATTTCCAAAATGTAACCATTTCTGCAAAAAAACATTATTTTAGTTATGAGAAATTACACAATGGGCTTGGTGAAAATATTAGAAATATTCAAAAAACAATGGATTTTTTTCGGTGCTCGACATAAAGTTTGCCCAATCCTTCGGTCACCATCAAACGTCAAGGATAGGTCTTCTTTGCGTTAAGACGTCATCAATACTACTGTCCAAATGAATTTTTCCTCTTTTGTAGACAGCGACTTTCTTTGGTAAAGAATCGCGCATATAAACACCTCGGAAAATGGATATTTTTATTTGCTTTGCGTACATGATCAAATCCAAATTTGATAGTGGTTATCGCCCTTGTTGTTGTTGGTGGTGGTTGGTGATTGCTGGTCTTAAAAAAGACCCAAACCTGATTTATATGGTACGGATACCTTTACCCATAGCTACTGCTTTGACTTGCTTTGACAGTTCGATTCTGTCTCTAATTAATTTTTGGCAGCTCGTGTGTCGTTTACAGCTTTTGCAATACCTGCCGCATGAGTTGAACGTTCGAAAGCAAGTAAAGGATTGACCAAGGGTCCTGACTATGTATATACCGACCAAGTCGAATATAAAGCAGCATTTAAATATAGCTCACACCCATCCACTGGTTCGTAAAAGTACAACTGTGTGAAACCGTTCGTAACCCGTCCCAGACCCCATTTGGGAACTAGGTATGCATCAAAAATTATCAAACAACAAGAACAAAATTTGTTTAAAAAGCAAGAAACAGCAAGGTTCAAAAAACAAAGGCTTTCGAACGTGCAACTCGAAGTCGATTGATGAGGTTTAAGGTCAGAAACCGGCCTCGCGAGACGGTTGTTGACGTTTAATGGCGGCTGAAGGATTTGGCAAATTTACGTGGAGCACGGGGAAAATTTCTCTTGTTTTTTGAATAATTTTAGGAAAATTGTATTTTTGGAATTGTTAGGAAAATTAACTGTTTTTTGTTTCACCGTCCTCTTAAGGTATTATTTGAAAATAAAATATAGTATTTTTATAACTAATTGTTACGTATGTTTCAGCATAAATTTGGTTTGTTTTATTGAAAAAAAGGAAAACTTACAAATTAATGTCGTTTAATGTCAAAGTATAAATTGCCAGCACTATTTTTTCACAGTATAACATCATAGCACGTTTGGAACCTTTCACATCTCTTGAATAACTCCATGTAAAATTGCCCATTCGTTCAGCCGCCACTAAAATATCACAAAGTATCTCCCGACACTGGTTTCTGGATTTAAGCCGTTATAGTCGGACTGCGTGGAGCCTAATGCGTTAACACGTCTCCAACTTAAATAAACAAACAAACAAATACTGGACTGAATTTTCTTAATATTGTTTTATTTATGAATAAACCAAAGGTTAAAAGTTCACGTTAAAAAGCTAATTAAGAAAATAAAACTATGGTGATGCAAAATCTAACAGTCTTAAAGGAATTTCCTAATTAGAATTTTGTTCAGCTTTGACCCGATTATTGTGACCGAGGATATAAAAATGACTTCGTCATATCAAAGGCTATCGATCGGACTTCGTAAATAACTAGTCGCAATTCTGATTTGCTCTAAATCCTTTGATGAAACAGAAACTACTCTCAATCTTTCAGACTTGATGCAATACCTAACAAATTGGTTTATGTTTAGTTAACGAGAATGAGCTTTATATTCCATTTCAACATTTCTCCTGAATAATTCTCCACTAAAAATAGTTTTCCTGTTTATTCCAACTTACATACAGCAATTTTGATGTTCATAATGTTAAAGAACTATCTTTTTTTTCTTGTAAACGAATTCGTTTAGCTCGGAAGCAGATTAAATTTTAATCAAAGTTCAACAAGGAAAAATTTCTATTTAGTTTCATTTGGAGTACTCATTCGGAATTTAAAACATTCATTTTCCAATTTTATTCTAACAAAAAATATTCCTGACGCTTCCGGCTTTTTCGTAAAATCCAATTAATTAGTTTACGTTTATTTAAGAAGAATGATCTTCCGGAATTTTCCGTTTATAATGCTTGTTTATATGCCAGTTTGTTTTTTTGGTGTAAATTAATAATATAATATTAATATCTTTATTATATACAGAATGACGGAAAAATAACGGATTTTATTTTCAGCAGCACTATTTTCTTCGATGCCCTCCCCTTTTAAAAACCCACGAACCGCCACTGAGTGTCTAGTAAATATGACGATAATTAAGGGATAAATTCTACCTCGATTCAACGCCGCGATTCGCCTAATTTTTAATATCACTGGAATAAAATAAAGATATGTATTAATATTAATCCTGATTAATATAGATGTTGAATCTAAAGTTGATCCTAAGACATCAAAAACTGTACAATAAAAAAATCTGGTATGTACATTTGTGGATTTCAAAAAAGAATATGACTCTATTGACCGCGAATCTTTATTCCAAATCTTGAAAGAACAAGGACTAGATCTGAAAACGCTGGCAATTATTAAAGCACCACTAACTAACACAAGGTCAAAAGTTAAATTCATGGGTGACATATCAGGGCCCTTCGAAATTAAAATTGGAGTGAGACAGGAAAAGGATGGACTCTCGCCACTCTTATTTGACTGTGTTCTAGAAAAAGTAATTCAGGAGAGGCGTGAAAAAAAGTCGGCCTTGAATAATGACCAGCCCATTAAACTGGGAAAAGTCAACATCAAAATTAATTGTCTGGCGTTTGCTGATGATCTAGCAATTTGAAACTAAAAGAAACAGCAGAAAAGACACAATACATGACCTGTAACAGACTAAGAACACCATTTCTAAAAACAAACTATGGTAACAACAGACGAGTCTCTCAATTCAAATATTTGGGTGAAATAATCATGCAAAACGGGTTGGAAAAAGCGGCCAATAAGGGTAGATGTCAAAAAATGGAAACTGTATTGAGACTAACACAAAATATTTACAACAAAAAATGCATATCTAAAAACACAAAACTGAGACATTGCAACACAGTTATCAAGCCAGAATGTCTACATGGCGCAGAAACGCTCATTTGATTAGAAAGAGAGACGTCTTAGGCGAAAATTTTAGGCCCCAAACAAATAAATAGCACAACATAACGAGAAAACCAAGAAATCAAACAATACACAGATGTACATAGCGATATGAGAAAAAGAAGACTTAAGTTATACGGACACATAAAACGGATGAATCCGAGTAGGCTAACTAGTCAAACAGTCGAATTTTATGAAAATCGTAGTAGAGCTAAAGTAGAAATAATTAAATGGATTGCTGCAATTAAAGAGGATCTAAGATCAGCAAATATTACACAAAGTGAAATTCAGGATAGAGGCTGTTTCACACACAAGGTTAACGTTTGGTAGGTTGGCTAGAGAGAAAAATGTAGGAAAACTGGAACAATTTGGTTTGGCGAAAGAAAAAAAGCTCTTACCGAAATAATGAAATCTGTATGTGCGCAAAGGAAGGCTAACAACAACAAACGCCTCTAACTGTACTTCGCGTGGTCCACCAGGGCCCATACTTGAATAATAATAATACATTAGTTAATTTTATTAACTAATGTTCGTTTACTCCCATACATATTATAATATATAAGCATTTATATTCTATTTCTACAAACTGACAACACAAAAACCACCATGTTGTTTTGCAAGGTGCGGTAAGAGTTTTGCCATTAGATTACAGGCCATTGCTATGATATTTGCCAGTAAAATAGCCATAAAAATGTCATTCAAGAAATTGCCAAGAACCAACTCACATATCAATCGAAATACATATTTCGCCAGCATTACATATTATCTCTAATAATATTTCAATGCTGCAAATAATGTGATTTTGCATTCGGTTGTTACATAAATATTTGCGACAAGGTTTTTGTTTTGAGTTTTCTAGGTCTTTTTCCTAATTATACATTTGTTGAATAACCAGTTTGAATTCTTTTTGCACCTGAATGCAAACCCGATCTAGATTTGCGCGGCGATACTGAGGTGGGCTAGACACCAAACTTTCGGTAAATATTACGGTTTGTTTTTATTT
The DNA here is from genome assembly GCA_031761425.1 of Cosmopolites sordidus. Taxonomy (NCBI): domain Eukaryota; kingdom Metazoa; phylum Arthropoda; class Insecta; order Coleoptera; family Curculionidae; genus Cosmopolites; species Cosmopolites sordidus. The sequence continues at coordinate 195,152 of JARFXV010001730.1, read as the reverse complement.
TCACCAAAAAACATTCCACCGGTGCTGGATTTGTAATGTTGGCTAAGGCGTGATTTAATTTTTGAATTGTATTTGTAATATTAACTAATGTATTTAGTGAAGCTATTTCAGTTATTCTAGCAAAATTTTTAAAGTACGTAATACGTTTTTGAAGCGAAAATTTGTTTTGTCACGTTGAGCGATTTTCGGTAGGGGCAAGACTTATAGGTTCGCGTCACCGACATGCCAGTGACGTGTTGCGCCAGACTGGCGACGCCAATTGTGTTTTAATGTTTTTTTTTTAATTAAATTGTGTTTTAGATAATCATTATTTTAATTGTTTAATTGTAGAATCACTGTGCAGTACAAGAGTGAGTACTTAATATGCTAATATTTATATGTAGAAAAATGAATAACCAAAACAGAGGATTTATTTTCGAATATTTCCAATATTGATATGAATAATTGCGTTGAAAAAGTTGATATTATTTATTTCTAATATTTAATCTTTCCAATTCATTGTACAATGCATATTTTATAGTGGCTTTAGAATTATCTTACTAGCGTGATGAAACAGGTTTCTAGTTATTCCATCGTATTTTTGTCGCGGATTTTAAAACTAAAAATTCTATAAAGTTTTATAATCATTTTAATTTATCAAAATTATTGATTATTGGTTTAAATTGTCAGAAATAAAATACGCGTTTTGTTATTTTTTGCAAAATGATTATTTATAAAATTATATCATTCAGAAATATAATTAGTTTTTCTCAATGTCCATTTTCTATATTTGTTTAGTTGGATCCTCGATTCTACGTGAAAAAAAAATTATACATTTAAGTAGTTTAGTGGTAAATCTATTCGAGTTTGCTTTGTGTTGTATATATAAAGTCACTTTATTTATCATAGTGGTATATTTCACCTAATAACAGAATAAACTTTAATCGATTTTCGATTAATGAGAATGAGAATTATTATTGACACAAACAGAATTTACGTAATTAGAATTTTCCTGGCCTTTGTGTTTATCGAGGTCTATAGCATACAAAGATCTCCACCAGATCAAACGCTATCGATCGGCTTTCGCAAATCACTGGCCGTTATTCCAATTAGCCGCAAATCCTTTGAAATACAATAAAATTCCAAACTTCCAGACATTTCCGGCACGCCTAATTAATTGGTTTATGTTCATTTAACGACAATGAACTTTTATTAATCGCCATTCCAAAACTAATTGTCGATTAAAACTTCTAAATATATATTTTTGTTATTTTTTGATAATAACATTAATTTTTTCTTGTATTCTAAACAAAATTTATTTTTTGGATTCTAGAAAATTCCTCAACGAGGATAGAGTGAAAGGTTAGATATTTTTCTGTTAGATAGCAGTGTGATCACACTGAAAAGCAGCTTTTCTTCCAGTGATGTTCCATGAATTTCAAGCCGATATGACATCCAGTTTGTTCTCATTGTCTTCGAAAGCATATAAATCTAATATTTTTTTTATCACGGAGAAAAAACCGAATGTGCATTCGACTAGTGTGTTGAATAAACACAACATTTTGCGCGGAAAAACTATCGAGCAAAATACGGGGACTCATTACATTATAAAACGTACACAGTTTTGAGTATATATATATATATATATATATATATATATATATATATATATATATATATATATATATATATATATATATATATATATATATATATATATATATATTGGTTGTCCAAAGATTTTATTGAAAGTTATATGAGGATCAGAACCAGGCAAGAACAGAAATGCCCACTGGAGAACTAGTGCCGGATATTCTGGTGGAGGAAGTGACAAAGGCTAATTGAATTTTTAAAGCATTTTCAAGAGAATCTAGTTGATTTACTCAGAGGCCTCAATCTGCCTACTCCCCAGAGTTCACAACCAGAAAAGAACGTGGGCGGCGCGACCTCTGTATTAATAGGTGAGGTTGTAGGTGGGGCGCTCGATTGAGGAGTGGGGATGAGACGGGAGGTGGACGTTTGACTAGAAGGGTTTCGGATGGGTAATTTGAAAATAGTCGGTTTCCATGTATTTGGAACTCTAAGACAGTCGTCCCTCTTGTTTAAGCAGTCTGGAAGTTTTTCGATCTCAATTGCTTCACGAATTACGCGGGGTTTGTAGGAATATATAGGTGCGATTACTTTGGCCTTGTCGAAATCTATTTTGTGACCCGTTTGAAGATGATATTCCGTCAAAGCAGAGGAGAGATCGGATTTTCGAACAGTTAGTCGAGTCTATTAGTTGGACCGATATATGATTGGGAGCAGCCAGGACAAGGGATCTCATAGACACCATGTGACTCTTGTGGAATATTATCCTTCACTGGTCTGAGGAAACTGGATATAGTTCTTTCTGTTGTGAATATGGTTTCGATATTACCGGATCTAAATACGTGGCAAATTTTATCAGTAACTCCCTTGATGTATGGCAGAAGAACTATGGGATTTAAGGACAATTCTTTAGTAGATTGGTTGCAGTTTAGTAGTAGGTAGTTGCCTGAACTTTATTAATATGCCTTTTAATTTGACGCATGTCATAGCCGTTTTGAATTAGTGTCGTTTCTAATGAGTTTCTGTTTGCCTATGTTTCCTATCCGACAATTTTAGTGATCTCGTGACTAAAGTTTTGACTATCGAATTTAATTGGGATGGAGGATGATGTGAGTTCGCATTTAGATAACACTTTGTGTGGGTGGGTTTACGATAGACAGAATAGGAGAAGCTTTGGTCTGGCTTTTTGCTATTAGAACGTCAAGAAAAGGGAGAGCACAATTGTTTTCAGACTCTATTGTAAATTGGAGCTGGGGATATATACTGTTCAAATGCGAAAGGAACAGATTTAAAGATTGTGGTCCGTGCGGACAAATGACGAAGGTGTCATCGTCATATCGGAACCAGCAAGTAGGTTTCAACGGACTGGTGTTAATGGCTTGAGTTCCATAAAAATATTGGCTATGACCTGAGAAAGGGGAGCCCATAGGAGCTCCACGAATTTGTTTAAAGAATTTATTTTTGAAAATTAAATATGTATTGGACATGAAATGTTCTATAAGACTAAGGATATCCGTTGATGTGTGGTGTTTGTGTTTTAGAATATCTAGAATTTCTAGAAGGGGAATGTTCGTAAATAACGAGACAATATCAAAACTAACCAGAATGTCACTTTCGGATATACTGTAGCTTTGAAGAAGCTCAATGAAATGAGAGAAATTTGTGATGTAGGATGCTGATTTTTCCACGAGCGGCTGTAGAGTTTTCGCTAAATATCTTGCTATTTTGTGAGTTGATGAACGATCTGCGCTGACGATGGATTTAAAGTGGAAGTCGAAACGTCGAGATTTTATAAATCTAAAACGCGGTTCTACCCGAGAACTTAGTAATTCTAATATTACCGACCACGGAAGCCTTTTCGAACATATATATATATATATATATATATATATATATATATATATATATATATATATATATATATATATATATATATATATACATATTGGTTGTCCAAAGTTTTTATTGAAAGTTATATGAGGATTATATGAGGTGGAGGAAGTGACAAAGGAAGAGAAGACTAGTAAAATTATACTCAAAATGCCTCAAAGAACAAGAAGTACCGAACTTATGGAAAAATGCAGAAGTGATTTTTTAAATAAAAAAAGGAGCACAGGAATATTTAAAGAACTATCGTACAATAAGCCCTCTATCAATGGTGTAGAAAGTTCACCAAAGTAATATCCAATAGAATACTAAGAAAACTTAATGACGCACAACCAAGGGAGTAAACAGAATTCAGAAATGGATTCAATATAATGGATCCCATCCAGTTTCAGCAGAAGCTCATAGAAAGACACAACGGATACAATATGGCACTGTGCCTGGCTTTTATCGATTATGAAAAAATATTTGATTCAATTTCAAAGCAGACCATAATGGATGCATTATTTAACCAAGGTGTAGAGAAAGCCTATGTAAACCTGCTAGGATCGATATATGATGAAGCTACAGCGACAGTCCACCTTGACTATCTTGAGTTTGGAATAAATGTAGAGCAGGGCGTAAGGCAGGGTGATGCAATATCGCCTCTTCTTTTTTCAGCCTGCCTAGAGGAATTCGTAATCCGTAATTTGAATTGGGAATATGGATGGAAGAAAAGAGCTGCGAAGACACGTGCAAGGGCTGCAAAGGGCTGGAGAACCATTTGGCTTGAAAATAAACCAGAAGAAGAGTCAGGTCATAACATTAATGTTTTTCTTATATTCTTAATAAAATCTATTTTTTGGATTCCAGAAAATCACTGGTGTAAAAGTTGGTAGGAATATGATTTACTGACTCTCAGTTCGAAATACACCAAATTCAGTCAGTGTAAACCAGAACATTAAAATTTCGAAAGGGACAATTCCCGTGTGAAAGAATATAGCCACAAATATGCTGGGTATAAAAACCAACAACGGATCTGTTCTTATTGGGTGTAAATGAGGCAGATTGGGAAAACGACAAACGTCTTTATTTCTTCCGAAACGCCTTTAAAGTTAAAACGGCTAATAAGGGTGGAAACTCTTCATGATGGGGTCTCGTTTTTTCTGATTGTGAAGAATATGGTTTGAAAGTTTAATTTTGTCCTTTACATTAACATAATCCAGAACAATTGTTAATAAAAACATTTCCTTTGACATTTTCTCTTATTGCAATCCCAAATTTTATTAGCGTAGATGCTGCTATACCTTATACAGAACTGCAAAATCAAACATTTTAATGATATTTTATATTATATATATTTTAATTATAAATTAAATATTATTTATAAAGCACTGACAGGATTATCGATATTTTATCAATTTTTGAGCAATTTATATGATATTGGTAGGTATTTACCCTTTTACTGAAAACTATTTATGCGTCAAATTGGACAACTTCATTTAGACTTGCATCTTCAACTTTGTGTGGAAAGTCCATTGCATGCACAAAAGGTAACTGTTTGCTGCGCGTTATGGTCTGATGGTGTCATTGGCCTGTACTTCTTCAATAACCAAGACAGTGTGATTGTTAACGTCAATTCTGAGCGCTATAGCTGTATGATACTCAATTATTTTTGGTCAGAAATTGAAGATTTCGATCTGAGCGATATGTGGTTCTAATAAGACGGCGCTACAAACCACGCAACACGACCAATTTTGACTTTATTGAGCGATAATTTTCCATGCCGTATAATTTCGAGATTTAGTGTCAATCCTCAGAGTCTTGAGCAATCGAAAAGCAACATTCGTTAAGTCATGACCGAGATATTAACCGATATGTGCGGAAAAGTAATCGAAAATCACCTCAAAAGAATTGAGTTGTGCAAGCGGTCACGTGGTGGGCATTTAAATGATGTATTCCATACTTAATGGTAAAGTCCAACCAATAAAATGAAAAAAACATCTACCCGATTCTCCAAACTTGGCCATTTCCAACTTTTTCTCTTTCCAAACATGCAAAAGTGGGTGGCTAGAAAAAATCACATTTTATGATGAGGATTTATAAACAAAGGCCTATTTTTCAGAATAAGATAAATTGCACTTTCTAGAAGGTATAAAAAAGTTATAAAATCGTTGGATGAAATGAACGGAAGTTAAAGCTAATTCCACGTTATAAATAGATCAATTTTCTATTAAAAAACCATATATCATTCAGAAAGGATCTAACTTTTACTTCACCCTCTTAAATCTAAAGTATCTCTTAAAGTTATTAGCCTCAAAAAATCAAAAAATTAAAGTTTTTTGTTGTGTCTATAGTATATAGTATAGTATTATATGTATATAGTATATTTATTAGTATATATATATCAAGTCGAATATTTCCCTCTCCTCCTTAGGGATGCCTACTTGTATTAACGCCATCGGCGTTCCTTTGCTGGTCTTCCATCGTTCGACGTGGATCGGATGGTAACCCAGGCCGAGCAATTCTTCCCTCACTGTGGCTGCCGGAATCGCTTCCACTAAACCCCTGATGATGACGCGTAAATTGCGTTCATCGGGAGTGCAGAACGAGTGGTACTTGTACTGTCGTTCGTCAAGTAAACTGGTGAGTGCTCTGTAGTCATCTGAAGTTGGTGGCCTGACCATAACTCCATTGGGTTTGGCTGTTGTTGTTCCAAAATTGATGTTCTTCTCCTTACACAGTCGAAGAATTTGTAAATAATCCGCCTTGTCTCTAAGGACCACCGGTGGAATTTTGTCGCTCTTCTGGGTCGCATTCTTTGCGGTTCCGCTAGCTTCCTGACGTTTGGCAGTCTCCTTTTGTTTTGGAGACGTTGGTCTCTTGAATACTGGGCCGTGCGAAGGGCTTTCACTAGCCGGTTTCTTGAGGGGAGGAAAGTCCTCTTTCCCCGGCTTCGCAACTCTCTTCGTCGGTTTTTTGGTGTGTTTACGCCTGAGACCATAGTCAGACTCTGATTCCGACGTCCAGTCAGCTTCATCGTCATCCATACGTATCGTAATTTCTTTTTTTTTCCACTGCCTTCGGCTTTGAGAAAAGCCTCTGGCTTGTTCTTGTTCTTGACCTCAGCTAGCTGTCCTCTCAAACTTTCGATTTCTTTCTTGAGATCTTCAATCGTCTCCAATTGGACTTGATTCTCGTCCCTGAGATCACCCAATTCACGGTAAGCATCTTCATTATTCTGCTTCGAGTGTTGCGCTTGTTCTAACGTCGCGATGCGTTTGTCTTTTGCTGCTAATGAACGCTGCAATGCGTCAAAAGCATCCTTCGTGATGGTGCACCCCTTGGGGTCCGCCATCGTCACTTTTTAATTCACGTTATACAATATCGCACAAAACGCCTACAAAATTTGCAAACGATTGCGTAACATTGTGCAACTTTACCACGTTTTTCGAGATATAACCTCACTTTATTTCACTTCTGAATACGTCTGCGCTTTGATCGATGCATACCAAAATTGAAAGCTGTGGAAACTGTCTCTTAATATTTATATTCTTTTGGGACGCAAATTGTGATGGTGCGTACTTCTTATTGGTTCTGGTGTTGGCTCCGCCCCCTCGGACGATGGTTGGGGTATCATAGTGGTAGTCAATTGCTCTCCCGACTGCAGCCGGTGAGCTTCGATCTGTCGGTTAATTATTGGTTTCCACGTGTCTGGCAGATTGAGGGCATCATCTCTTCTTTTTAGGCGTCCGATTTTTTCTATTTCTATTGTTTCTCGTATGGTTCTTATTTTGTAGTTAGGGATATTGGCAATTTGTCGGCAACTGCCGAAGTCGATTTTGTGTCCTGTTTGTAGATGGTGTTGAAACAGAGCCGATGTGGTTTGTTTATTTCTAACCGCCAATTTGTGTTCATCGAGCCGGACTAATATTCTTCTGTTGGTTTGTCCGACGTATGCCATGTTACAAGTCCCGCACGATATGCTGTATACGCCCGGATTTTCTAAAATTGTGATCTTTGGGACTTCTAATGGCTGATTTTATTGTTTTATGTGGTTTGTATGCGGCTGATATATTATGTCGTCGAAGCAGTCGTCCAATGCGGTCTGTGACACCTTTGATGCACGGCAGAATTGTTACGGGCCTATTTTCATATTCAACCAAAAGAAGCTAAATGAGCGCATTGGACGACTGCTTAGACGACCTAATATATCAGATAAGGAGAGTCCAGCAACCTGCAGCAACTGTAGAGGCGCGCACACCGCGAGTTTCCAAGGCTGTCCGGCGAGACCAACCAGAAACCAGGCAGCGAGAAGATCAGCAATTAAAACCAAAAGGGCCTTTTGAGGTTCGCCAATTAATAAAGTTATTCCCCCACCAACCTTCGTGTGGGGATCTCAGCAGAACACGGTTCCTGGCACCCTGCCCGCTTCTCAAGCAAATAATCCCTTCTCCGAGCTTGTGGAACAACTAATGGGACAACTGGTGAGCCAATTCCAGGCCCAGATGTCCACCGCCCTTCAAACACTCCTTGGAGGGCCACAAAACTAAGTCCGTGTTCGTCCCTCAATTTCAGGCGGCAGGCCCATGGGACCCGAATTTCTCGGGTTTTTCCAGTTTGCGTAAGACCCTATAAGTGACCGCCATCAAAGTCCCTATGTCCCGTCTTCAAATGGCAGACTGACGGCGCCCGCTAAGACAAAGAGATTTAGACAAAAGTCTAAATTTCTAATTAACCTCCACGAAGTTTCCCTGGACTTCGAGAAAACATTTCAATTCTAGGTCGAACTTTACCCTTTTCAATGGAAAAGTTCGACATCACAAGGGGTAGAAAAACCCCCCAAATGGATAAAGTCAGTACCCGTTTCGGGTTAGTTAATCCTAAGAGGGCAGGGGCCGAGCCGGCCAGCCCAAAACCAGGGTGAGAAAGCGGGGGGGGGGGGGGTTAGGCCACAGCTTTCAGTAGTCTTCAGACAAGCATTGAGAATGGCAAGTGTGACCTTGGCGAAACGTCTGCACGTTCCCAACAAACGGGACACAAACGATCGGATATACTCCCGGATTAATAGTCTAGCGTATTCTTCCATCCGCGAAACACTACGAACTAACATATATATATATATATATATATATATATATATATATATATATATATATATATATATATATATATATATATATATATATATATATATATATATATATATATATATATATATGTTGCGAATAGATCCGGTTATGAGTATTCTTTCTGATATTCCAAACCTCTCTCATCCTCTCTCCGTGGATCCTCTTTCTCTCCTCCGCCCACCTTGTCCCCGATCTCCTTGAAACTTCGCTCTCTGATGCGAAGTTCCACATATGTATTTTGTGTCTCTACTTGCTTCTGTCCTTAATCTCTGTCGGACCCATTTGTGCCTTTCCCAGATCAGCTCTGACTTGTGCGATCTATGGTACTATTATTTTTATTATTATTCTCTGTAATTAGGTGGATATTCCAATTCTGAATTTCTCATTATTTCCTTTCCAGTTTTTTTATATTTTTATAGAGGCTATATAGTGGCTGACTCTAATGCATTTTGCACAAAAACATCAGGAAATATTTGACAGTTTCTGGGTATATTTTTTTTCCTTGTCGCGTATTTAAAATCCAAAACCAATATAAACTAGTCATTACATACGCACTAGAGTCAGCCACTAGAAAGTAAAAAAAAATACTTAAAAATATAAAAATACTGGAAAGAAAAATAATGAGAAATATACTTGGACCAGACACACATATAGATTTTTTACTTTAATGAAAATAACAATTTTACAAGTCTTTATATTGAAAATAACACAATGTTCGATGTAAATTAAAACGAAAACATGCGCAAAACTGATCAATTAAAATTTTATTCAACTTCAGTTCATTATCAAGCTTGAAATCGTACAAACAGTTCAAACGTTTTCGATCGGTCCTCATAAATCGCTGGACTTTATTCCAATTTGCTGCTAATCCTTTGAAGTACAGAATAATCCCTAACTTCCAGACCTTTTCGCAACACCTAATTAATTAGTTTATATTTATTTAACGATCTTTGGTAATTCTTTATTCCATTTTCTATTGACAATTCCTTATTGAAAATTTGCTTCTACTTTTAAGTCGGTTCTCGTATTCTTAATTTTAAATAATTATCGGTTTTCGTTCTCTTTGATGCTGTAGTTCGTTTAATTTATTAAATGGGTGAGGGGGAAGGGGGGGGGGGTCATTAAAGATTTGCCTAAATGGTAATTTAAGTAGAATAAAATAAAAACTGTTCAGTCTTGGATTCGAGTGTTGGTTTGGGATTTATAAAATCTAATTTTCCATTTGAGCTCTTCAAATATAAACTTTCCGGTTAAACGAAAAGGACTATTTGTAAGTAATTACAGGGACATTTTATTGACGTATTGTTTGTATTTTTGAATATAGCCGTAGCGTCAGTTTTAGATAATGTCCAGTGTTCCTTCAGATCACGCCGAGAAGTAAATACTTTTAGAAAGTAAGGTGAGAAAGCATATACTCTATAAGCATATACTCTAATCAGCTTTAACTGCATCATTGCTTGATATTTCTTCGAAGCCCAAATTGTTGCCTTCAAAGTAGTTGCCTTGTCATAGCGCTGGACGTCTGTTCTGCTTTCCATAGCAGTGTTGGAACTCAGATACTCGAATGTTACACCAATATCCTAAAATGGTGCCCTTTGAGATGAATTTTCAATCTTGGAAAAAAAACAAGAACTCAAGTCTGGTGAATATAGAAGCTGCGGGGCCATGTGATGTTTTTACTTGTCAAAAACTGGTTAATTGAAATCGATGTATAGCAAGGCGTGTTTTTCTGATGTTTTTCTCAGGTACTCTTTTGATGTTCAGTGTCACATGAATGACACTTGTACATCTTTCAAGAACTCTCTTTAAAAATGTTGATTTACCATTTGTCTTTGAGGCAGAAATTTCTTATAGACAATCTCTTTTTGTCATAGTGAGGTTAGAGTGTACCTTTCGTAGGTCTGATGTTTCGTTTTCCGGTCGAATTAAAAAATACAAACCTTGTCATCAGTAATGTCACATTTCAGAAAATATCAAGACATGTTTTACCGCTGTTGCTCTTTTGATTCTGCGAAGGATTTTTCGGAAACATTTTCGCCCAAATTTTCTTCCTCCTTAATTTATCGGTCATAATGTGATTAACGGTTGGGTGAGTTAAATTCAACTCTTCTCCGATCATTTTGACTGTCAACCGACGATCGAAAGCACCGGATCCTCTGATCCCGGTTTCCGGATCTCTGGAGAATCCCGGATTCTTTGGACATTTTTATCACCTCTTACAGTTAAAAGCCTTCCTCTGCTACATTCATCATCAATGACAAACTTTCTATTCACTTTATGCAAAATTAAGGTGATTTTGAAGTAAAATATTCTTGCAGTTTTGTTAGCTGTCGCAGTAGGATCTTGTTCCACGTAGAAAATGTTTCATAAATCTGAAAAGATTGTAATCTGACGGTGCAGCATCAGGAAAATACGGAGGGTTCACAAGCCATCACAACTCTTTGATTTTTATTATGGTACTGTGGCATTACAAGGTCTAACATTTTCATGCCACAGAATAATATCTTTTCGACCATCAGTTTTGAGCATTTTTGACTCAAGGCAAGATTGAATTCACTTTTCATCTTCAGTAACAACATGTTGAAGAAAAGACTATCTTCGACAAAAGTTGAGGAAGGATACAGAAAGCATTTTATTTTATTTACAGTTGCATTGTGTACCAAAGGGGTTTAAGGGGGTATTCTAGTGTAGAGGCATGAATTTGAGGTGTTTTTTCTGGTGCTATAAATAAAAAACAAAAAATATTTTTACTATCCATTTTTTGACCAGGCGTTTATTAATGTTTTAAGAATACAAAAAAAAAGTCAAAAAATACAGAACTGAAAATGTTATATGTTGTTGAAGTGGGGGGTACAAAAAAAATGGCGCGCCAAACTTGTCACGATTGCAGGCTTTCTAATGATTTGAAACAAAAAAATTAAAAAGATTATCAATTTAGATAAATGCTGCTATCGTACTAAGAAAAAGTGGGAAATTTTTTTTTTTGCTAAATTACGGGGGTCCGAAAAAATGATACATTTTTGAATTTTTTTTGTACTTTTCGGAATTTTTTAAAAATAGTAAATTTTTTTATTTTGTTATAATAATAGTTAGTGCGATAGAGACATGTATTGAGAAGACTCATACCAAATTTCAAGTAAATCGGTTCAGTAGAACTTGAGAAATCATGCCAAATGTTTTGAAAAATGCAGTTTCGAGAAAAACGCGTTTAAAGTTTCGGGTAAAATTACGCCCGGTGTCAACCGTAAAATGACATTTTTTACTTACATTTCTTTAATTCGCGATTCTTGCTCCATACATGGGGCCTTCCTCTACTTCAAAAAAAGCATTTTCCGCATTTCTTTCTTCTAAACGAGCAGTTCGGGCTTCCTTTGAGGCGTTAGAAGTTCGGATTTCTGAACGATTAATCCGGGCATTATCTCGTTTGGTGGCGAACGCGTGAGCTTCTGGACCAATGTCCATCCCCATAAGAGACATCATTTTTAAAATAGAAATAAAGCCTTCATTAAATATGGAAACTGCAATAAAAGTTGCAATTTCTATTATGTGTGTGTCGTCAAGTATATGTTTTGGCGCAAAAGTCCAAATTAATGAATTCAGGGACTCATTATTATTCTGGGTCTCAGAACCTAAGCATCGAACCAATAAATCCTGTGACGATAAACTCTCGTAGATCGGCTTTATAATTTCTAATACGTTGTCAGACAGAGGCGGGTTTTCGTGGTCAAATTCTTCAGATGTACCTTCATGTACAGCTTTTTGCCATTTACACCAGATTTATGGACTAGGTGGGCAATACAAATGTTGCGGATTTTCATTTGTAGAACTATTATGATAGAAGGTAGCCCAAATTGCATTTTTCATGTCCTCTATGGAATCCGGATGCTGGCGAATCGCTAATCCATAATATAAAAACAGTTTATTTATCACTTTATCGATTAATTTCCCTGGACTTTTTCCGCCAATTCCTTTGCCTTTATTTTCGTTTTTTGTTTTCCGTAATCTTGCACCCATTCTTTTTTGTAGATAGTATAGGTATTTACGAGCGAAGGGGACCGCAGGTGGACAGATGATCCCTAACATCTTTAGTTCGATTCGTTCCAGCCGAGCCAGTATTGAAGTGTCACTAAAATAGCTATATCTCTGGAAATAATTAAAATTTTGTGGACATATTTTTGAAAGGTTAAGTTTTGAAAATATAAAAAAAAACGATTTTTTTAAATTTCTACACTAGAATACTCCCTTAAGCTTTGTAGCTAATTCCTGCACCGTTTGTTCGAGATTAGCTTCAATTTACAGCCAACAATAGATCCTTAACAAACTCAACAGACTTTTCAGATTTTATAGATGAGAATCTTGTCATTAGAACACATTTTCTTTCGGCTTTAGATTAACCTTCGTCGAACATCTAGCTTAGGCAGAAACCGCTGCCCCTATGAGGCCTACATTAATGGAGGGGCAGTACCAAACTAATGGGGTCCTCCCACTCTAGCTGTGCTTTACTTGTTTCTGATGCCGACGCCTTTTACCCGGAGGTGTCTGGGATAAGGTCGTTAAATACCAGTTTTAGGGGTGTGCACCGTATTGTGAGTCACACTCCCACTCAGATTTTATACAGGAGAAAATATTGAAATCACCCTTATTTAATTTATGAAATCAATGCTGATATGTTCTGCTAGCCAAAGCACCACGATAAACAACATTAAGAGCATTACTAGCGTTGTTTAGTTTTCGAAACTCATAAAGCATTAAATGCCTGATTTGGTAGTTTCCATATTTGCTCTTCTATTTTTATTTAGTTCGCCAATTTTTTTTTAATTTAACAATAATCATGTTAAAATTATTGTCAAAACCGGCATTTCGTTTGAGTACTCCTAATATTTATATGTGAGCGGGGCAAACTAATATAAACATCATTTAAAAATCCCCGAATTATAGTAAGTTCTAAATGAAGTTGTAAGTGGTAAATAAGACAATTAAATCAATGATAGTGTTGGAGGGAAATCACTTAGGAAAAAAGTCGCAGAGGAAAATAACAATAAAAAGGCCTTCGAAACGATATAGTTAAAAAGTCTTCAATTTCCTATAGAAATAGCAAAAAGCAAACATTAAAACTGGCGATCATCAATCTTCCGGAACAAATCAACAGTCGTCTATCAAAAAACCCATCAGTTATCATTAGAAAGCAGCTCGATCGAACTAATAAGAAAATATTTATATCGGAAAATGGTCTACTGCGAAGTTTCCATTCAGCCGATATTACGGCTTTTACTTTTTATATATATTTTCCCTCATAATCTTTAACCATTATTTTCTATTGTGGAAAGTATGGTTATTTAAAATAAATTATCAGGAAAGTTCAACAATATCAATCGATTCAATTCTAAATGCTTCAGAAAAAATGCTAAATTAATACAGGGTTGTTTAATAAGTTTACAAATTCAGTAAATAACATATGTAAGGTAAAACTTTATGAAAAAAGAGAAATAGAAATATAATTAAAAATACAAACTAAAAAAAAATTGAAAAAAACATAAAGAATGGGGATAAAAAGAGGAGAGGACGACACGACAAAATAGAACCCAGAATGATTATGTTTTGCTTGGGCGAATTGAGGAAGAGTAGTTGTAGACATAGCCCTGGACATCGCCTGTCTCTTGGGAAGAGGCAGACAGCTAATAGCTCACCAGACACCATAGCCAGCCAAAATTAGGGAAGCTATCCATGCGAACTTTAGTATTGTACAGAAGCAAAAATTGGAGACACTCAATATGGCTTTAGAAGAGGCAGATCTACCATAGACCTGGTACATATAGTAATGCAAATAATCGAACAATCTTATGATTATGGAATGGAATTACAAATTGTGTATATTGACTTCAAGTACGCTTTTGATAGTCTAAAACGGAGGCAAGTAATAAAAGCTATAACGGACATGACGACATGAAAAACGGCAAGCTAATAAAACTAACAGAAATGACAATAAAAATTCACAAGCAGTAGTTAGAACAGCGGAAGTAGAAACAGAGGATTTTGAGATTAATTTAGGAGTGAGAGAGGAAGACGGGCTATCAACAACATTGTATACTGACACTGGATGTAATAATCAAAGAGTGTAATATCATAGGAACAGTTATCAATAAAGCGATACAAACAGTTGCAGACGCAGACGATCTTACTATGCTAGCTAGAGAGAGAATAAGCCTGGAAGAAGCAATCCAAAAAATTGGATACGAAGCAAAGAAAACAGACCAATCAATAAATAAAGAAAAAAATTTCCTGCAGAATGCTTGCAGAATTGTTTCCTTATTTTTCCAAATGGTAGCAACAGTAGATTGACTTAGTCCTAAACGTCTTTTCCACTTTTATTTTCTTCCTTTTCAATTGCATGTATCACACAAACTTTTTCGCATAAGGCTTTCTTTTATTGGCCATGTTAACAGTTTCAAAGTTGCTTTACGACTGATAATATAATAGGTACCTAGTGTGATTAGTTTGATACTATAATTTCCTGGAGACAATGCAATCCAGGCGTAATGATGTACGTGTTCAAGGCAATTAAAAACAAACTGTTTCCCTCTTATGTTTTTCACCCTAGCCTGCAAGGGTGATCACCAGCCGCAATTTAGAATTTGAAATATATTAGTAGCATGTCGATCTATAGGTGGCGTTACCGTATAATGTTTACTTAATTTTTCCAATGTTCGGAATTTAAAACGACTCAATCCGGTTCGATTACTTCTCACGGGCCAGCTAGAGACCCCCAAAAATATAAAAAGTGTCCATCTTAGGGTTTGAATCTCACTAGACACTAGTAGGAGCCTCCGGGCTAACTAAAAAACCTGGCTGAAGAAGTCGAAGTCGATTACTTCGTGAGAAAAAACATTCGGGTTTAACTGATGGAACGAAACTGGTCTTGAGATGTGAATGTATTTTTCCTCCTAGTAATCGAACGGCATAGTTCGTCCAGTTGTACTACTACCTGTATTTAATAATACAGTTAATTATTGTATGTTGATAATTAGTACGATCAAGTAGACATAACTATGCTTCTCTTTTATTTTTTTAAATAATATTTCTAACAATAATATTTAAATATACAGTCCGATTCACTAAACCTGACGATTACGTCAGAACAGTAAGCTGAAAGCTAGGAAATCCTTATTTCAAATTTGCAATGTGTTAGTCAAAGAAGTAATACTGTAGGAAAGTTCAAAAACATAATCAATACATTTAACACAAGTTAGAAAGAGAGAGCAACAAGGAAATTAACATATTTAGAATTATTACAAATTACAAAAAAGTATAGAACTGAAAGAAGGAAATTCGGTTACATGGTGATGAAGTGCTTCGTACACCACCTTACCAGTGCGAATTTAACGCCATAGAGTTAATATGGGCCAATGCAAAACAATATTATGACAAACATATTGGAAGGGATGGGCATTGTGATAATAATATTTTGGCTTTGTGGAAAGAAACCATAAACTAAATTACTCCAGAAAAATGGAAGAAGTGTATAGACCATACAAATGGAATCATACTAGATTGGTACAAAAAACAATAATTACAGAAGTGACACCCTTAATTATTACCATTAATGATGAAGAAGATACCGATTCTAGCAGTGATTCTGATGCAGAAAAGTAATTTAACAGTTTTTCTATTTAATTTTATCCTTGAATAAGAATGTGGGGCTCTGTGAAGTCGGGAAATAGAAAAGGAAGAAGCCAAACATGAATTTCTTAGCATCATATGTAGCCGAATTCACATGGGGAATTGAATCAAATGGAATGTGGAATTTTATGCTTATTGAAGAATTTAAATTCAGGAGGTTACTGGAGAAAAGAGCAGTAAACTATATTTACATGAGCTTAGTTCATGTATTCTTATATTTTAAGAAACCCGCTGATGAATGATATACATGTTGGTTTCTATAGGTTTATTGATTAATATAATTGGCGGTTCAAATATCACTATTTTCAAAATAATGCAAACATAATGTTTACATTGGCCTTTTGTTGTATCATTGTATTAAACAATATAATCCATAAGTATATCTAAAAGATAAATAATGTATGTAATGCCTGTTCTAAAATAAAAAATAAAGCTGAAACGGTTATTATTTTAATGTATTAAAACCTTTTAGAGTTTGCTGGTTTCCAACTTTATGCAAATTCTTTAGATTAGCTAATTTTATTATTAATAATTAAATTAGTTCACCATAGAGGATGTGCTGAATGAATCAATTGTGTCGGTTCCTTGGCTTGTTATTCCTCTTTTTCTAGTTGATTCACTTGATCTATGACAGTTGGAATGACACACAACTTTTATTTAAAACGAAGCATTCTCCTCAATTTCTTGATTCCGTTCTTTAAAATGTGTATTTAAAAGTTGCCATATATTATTATATTATTAAAAAACAAATAATATTCACGATGTAATTTGGGGAATGTAAAAGAACAGTTAATACTATTGGTATAATTAAGTAGTCGAAAATCTGCCTTAAAAACTTGAATGACAACTTTTCTCCTTGCACTTGAACTTGACTTCTTGGAGACCACATTTTAGACCAAGACATTTGTTTTTTCCTTTATAACCAATGCAGGAATTTAGCAAATGTACTTATAAGTTTTTTATAGGCCAATATCCTCATGCAGCTTGAACATGTAAAGTTATGCTCCATTTATATTTAAAAAATGGCGTATAGCACCTATTTTACACAGAAAGCAGTGTCAAAATTGATATCATATATATATATATATATATATATATATATATATATATATATATATATATATATATATATATATATATATATATATATATATATATATATTTCTATCTCAATGTCTACTAGACAGAGCACAGGGACAGTTAGAACCGAACATTGGTGAATATCAGGCAGGTTTTCGACCGGGCAGATCCTGCCCTGAACAGATCCTGAATCTAAAGTTGATTCTAAGACATCAAAAACTGTACAATAAAAATCTCGTCTGTACATTTGTGGATTTCAAAAAAGCATATGATTCTATTGACCGCGAATCTTTATTCCGAATCTTGAAAGAACAAGGACTAGATATGAAAACGCTGGCAATTATTAAAGCAACGTTAACTAACACGAGGTGAAAAGTTAAATTCATGGGTGACATCTCAGAACCCTTCGAAATTAAAACTGGTGTGACACAAGGGGATGGACTCTCGCCACTCTTATTTAACTGTGTTCTAGAAAAAGTAATACAGGAGTGGTGTGAAAAAAAGTCGGCACTGAATATTGGCCAGCCCATTAAACTGGGGAGAACCAACATCAAAATTGATTGTCTGGCATTTGCTGATGATCTAGCAATTTTAGCTCAGGATGTATTAACGGCTCAAAAACAGATTGAAATCCTAAAAGAAACAGCAGAAAAGGTAGGACTCCAAATATCCTTTGAAAAGACACAATACATGACCTGCAACAGACTAAGAACACCATTTCTAAAAACAAAATATGGTAACATCAGACGAGTCTCTCAATTCAAATATTTGGGTGAAATAATCATGGAAAATGGGTTGGAAAAAGCGGCCAATAAGGGTAGATGTCAAAAAATGGAAACGGCATTCAGACTTACACAAAATATTTACAACAAAAAATGCCTATCTAAAAACACAAAACTGAGACATTACAACACGGTTATTAAGCCAGAATGTCTATATGCTGCAGAAACGCTCATTTTGAATAGAAAGAGGAACATCGAAGACATTGAAAAGAAGGAAAGAAAAATCATAAGAAAAATCCTAGACCCCAAACAAATAAATAGCACAACATAGCGACTTCGAGAAAACCAAGAAATCAAACAATACACAGATATACATAGCGATATGAGAAAAAGAAGACTTAAGTTTTACGGACACATCAAACGGATGAATCCGAGTAGGCTAACTAGACAAATAGTCGAATTTTATGAAAATAGGAGTAGAGCTAAAGTAGAAATAATTAAATGGATTGCGGCAATTAAAGAGGACCTAAGATCAGCAAATATTACACAAAGTGAAATTCAGGATAGAGGTTGTTTCAGACACAAGGTTAACGTTTGGAAGGTTGGCCAGAGAGAAAAATGTAGAAAGCCTGGAACAACTTGGTCTGACGAAAGGAAAAAAGCTCATAGCGAAAGAATGAAATTAGTATGGGCTCAAAGGAAGGCTAACAACAACAAACGCCTCTAATTGTACTTCGCGTGGTCCACCAGGGCCCATACGTGAATAATAATAATAATAATATATATATATATATATATATATATATATATATATATATATATATATATATATATATATATATATATATATATATATATATATGTATATATATATATATACATATATATATATATATATATATATATATATATATATATATATATATATATATATATATATTTAACTAAAATATTTTTGATACATAAAATAATCGAAAATCGATATATCAAGGCGTTTCAATGCTGGGTGGGCATATAATTAACTAGTATCTTAATATGTTATTATATTTTATTCGTTTTAAATTATTATTATTTAAAACTATAAAATCTACAAATAGGCCCTCTACTGGCTGATTTGCGAACTAGAGAGCTGGCATCTGATTGGTGGCTTGGCGAACCGCGAAAGTCTTTCACGTTGGCCTCGTTCATAATCTGGATGGTTCTAACTCAGACATACATACAATTCTTAGTTCAGATGGATTTTGTTTGTGACGTAATCGTCAGGTTTCGTGACTCGGACTGTATCAATTTATTTATTTACTGGTGCGGCCTCAATGGAATGGTTATTGTCTAGATGAAATTCGGTGACAGACACCAGTCCTCAATTGGTGGATGTGGTGGACCCGTGGGCAGCAAACTAATTGCCTTCGGGGCTGCAATTTGATTCTAACCATAAATATTTGATAATATATTTACTACCAAACAACAAATAGGCTGAACTGCTTTATCAGAGACAAAATCAAATCGTCTTTCAGGGGCAACGCTAAGTCTGTACTGTAGACAGTAATATGGTCAGTATCATTAGTGACTCGTAGACAGTAATACGACTGATTCATAACATAATAGATGAACTAATAAGATAATTAATGAAATATCAAATCGTCCTTCGAGGGCAACGCCAAATCTGTACTGCTGTAGGAAGTAATATGGTCAGTATCATAAGTAACTAGTAGGCAGTAATATGACTGAGTTATAAGATAATAGATGAACTAAAATGTATGTCTGGAGACCCAGAATGTATTCCATAAAATTACTCTGTGTTTAATTAAAATATTTGTGATATTATTTCCAACATAAATATTATGAAATCATCTCTAAAAAGAAAAATACAAACCTTTAGGTGCTCTTACAAAACCAGTTCCACGAAATGCCATAAACTTAAACAACAACAGCTTTTTCCCCATTTAATATTCCACCGTTCGATTTATATTACGACTCAAAGTGAACGTAAAATGCTAATCAACGAAATATACGAATAGAATTCGTATCTCGAGAAACGTCCGTATCTCTAACAAATGTTCAAAAGAAAAGAAAAATCGCGCAAAAGAAATTGAAAAATTGTGGTATAAAAGAGTATCAATTTGTCGCATTACTTACACATTCGAGCAAATGGTTTGTCGAGTTTTTCTCGGAATGCATCTGTATTTTTCGTTTCTTATCGATAGATGAATGATAGAGGTTTTTATTCTGTTGTCATTGATATTTTAAAATCAATTACAGTCGCTTCTTTTGTTTGTTGGATACAATGTAGTATTAGATTGGCAAATGAGCAGATTCTAGTTGCATATTTAACTGAGATAGCATTTTAACCCGACATATGACACGTAAGAATATGTAACATGAAGTGAACCCCCAACGTTTATTCTAAGGTACGGAGTTAAATTTCACATTTCCTCTGACATGTTTAAGATTTGTTAGTTATTTGTAATGTTATTTTTACTAGAACTATATTATATTTATTAAAGAAAAGTTTATGAATTGTAAATGACTATTTAAAAAAAAATGGGGAGAAAAAAAAACATTTTTTAATATCATATTCTTTAAATATTCCTTAGCAAATAAAAAACATACGTGTATACTACGTGAAAGTAACATATTATAAAATATAAGAACAAAAAAACTTTTTACAAACATATTTGGATTTGCGATCTCGCATTCCAAGACAATCTTGACATCTACCTTGATAATTAAGCCTTGGCTTTTTCATTGGATGTTCTTCGGAATCGCCTCTTATTCTGCGCAAAGTACTTTGTATATCCCTTGGTACCGAAAGATTTGAGATTTTCTACTTCTGATAATCGCTTATCAGTTCCTTGCCTAGTGTGGTTAAATACTCCTTTCTTCTACAGTTATACCGCCATTGTTCTCTCTGTTTATAATTTATAATTTGTGAATTAATTCCAACTTTATTCATCAATGAAAAAAAATAGGGCCAGATGCCATCGACAGCTATTTCTATCAAAGCTTTAATTTACAGATAATTCATCAACTGTATCAACTCCTCCCTTGATTGTAGAACGATATTATTTCTGGTAATTTGTTTTCTGAATGACCTATAATAGTATCATGATGAAGTGATGATATCAATAGAACCACCTTCCCCACTTTTGGTACATAGGATAAAACTGTATAGTCCTCTTGAAAGCCAAACAAAGTTTACATTATTTCCCGACTGCCCGCATTTAGAAAGGCACTAGGGATTTCCTTCTTGTGTTTTTCGAATGGTTCTAACGGAGGTAAGCTGGTAATTTTTTCGAAGTTTGACAGCCAACTCGTAACTGGTATACCAGTTGTCAAATGTAACATTTCGATTTGTACCTTAAATCGGACATACAAGTCGTTCAACAATGTATCCATCTGGGTCCATCTGGTTGTGGTCCAAGGATCCATCTGGTTGTTTTCCCGCATAAATCTCCATGTTACCTTAGTGATGAGTTTTATCATCCACTAAAGCTTGCACTTTAGTACCGTGTTTCGCAGGTTTCAAATTTAATTCTCCACACACATAACAAAAATTATCTAGGTGATTTAAACACTTTAAAAAATATCAATAATTTTAGATTTATTGACTATGATAGCTATCTAACTTCAGAACTGACGTTATTCAAACATAAACACGTATATGAGGTGAAATTGGATATGTAGCTGTCACAAAAAAACTGAGAGTGACTGAAAAAAAAATTGTTTTTGTAATGAGAATAGATAAGTACAATCAAATATCATTATATAATTCGTGTAACAAAAACTGTGTTTATCAGTGTAATCTGTGTAAATAAATCAAATGCTGCCATCTTTTGTGAATAAGGATAACAAGCATACAATATAGTTGAAATATAGAAAAAATATAGTAAAAAAACATAGTTAAAAAAATATACAAATATAGAATATAAAAAGTAACAAATTTTTTTATGTTTAAGAAAAAATGACTTTTGTAGGTGTTAAAATGTTGGCTATATGGAGTTAAAGAATTTATTATCGAAAATATCTCAATAAATATGAATTTTATTAAGAAAATGCAGAGAACCTTTTTTGTAGAGAATTTAATTTCCTATAAAACTGCTCCTATATATTTTCTCTAATCCGTAAACTTTAGATAGATCCGTAAACTTTAGATACTGACAAAAAACTACGATTTTATCAAAAAATAAACTTAGATCGTCTTGAGGCACGTGTTATTTTTGTTAAAAAGAAAAATCCCCCGTGTTTTTCCATCTAAAGGAAGGTTTTTTGGGGGTGTCGGAAAAAATTTAACTTTTAACGACCACCCAAATAAAATGGTAAATTGTCGTTCCCCAAAAATACACACCCGCTCCACATTGGTGTTTTGTCATTCCCTCATCCGCTATCCAAAGCGCCAGCAAGAGTCTCCTCTTAAGACCCGATTTCTGGCCCTAAACCGTCATCAGCTGAACTCAAGCTGAACACCTGGAGAGCGGATGAAGGAACAATTAAAACCATGACAATATAAATCGACATGCAGATTTATCATCCTGCTGTAAACGGCCGCAACAGACAAACTGTGCGGGGACGTTCGTGGCCCGTCCAATCTTAGGTAAGTAGCAGGTCTGTTCAAAAAATAATAAAGTGGGCTCGTGAAGAAATATATTAAAAACTTGTTCTTTGTTATTTCCTCACGCGCCATTAATTTGCTATATATATATATATATATATATATATATATATATATATATATATATATATATATATATATATATATATATAGTTAATTCTATAAATATCAACTTGTTTAAAATCATTTAATATCAAAGACACAATTAGTCACAATGCAAAAAATAAGTTATTTTATTTTCGAACCCACTCACGAGGAAAATCTAGCTAATAATAATATCTAAATATCTGAAATATTCCTTTGAAAAGAACTACCACAACGACCATGAAAGTTTTGTGCGTATAACAACTTTCTACATTGTGTTTAATCGTGGCGTCGCACGAAGCGGTTCTCTTCGGGGCTCTCTGTGATCTTGACAAGACGTAAAAAACAATATTCCTAACAATTTCAAAGTGGGGAACTTCGGAATTCCTGCCGTTTAACTTTTCTAACATCAAATCCATTGTACCTACCCATAGAGTTGATAAGCTTTAGGGTTGCTCGTTTGAAAGCCAAAAGAGATTGTGAACGTAATTTTTACCACCAGAAAAAATTTGTTGTGTTCGAATTTTACTTATTTAGATTACCTAAGCGTTTTTTAAGTTTTCTTATTTGTATCTACTAATACGAGAACCTATTTCCAAGGGTGGCTGTATCTACAGTACTTTGGGAGATATTTTCCTTGGACAATTTTGCTGACTTTTAGTTAATTTTATTGTTTCGTCCAAAAATCTGATTTTAAAAAATTGATTGAAATGAGATGCGTTATAGAGTATCCCTGCAGTAAGAGTTTTTATGTAATGTCTGAATGAATGTGGCGTGTTCATATATTTTTTTTTTTGGATTTTTCGCCACGATCTAAAACTCAAAAAATATCAAAAATATCTGTTCTTTTGTGAATAAAGAATTACTGGGTAAAAACAAAAAGCAAACGGAGACAAATTTCTCAGTGATTCTTTTCTGTAATAAAATTACCTAACGAACATATATATAAAAATATATATATAAAAATGTTCTAAAATAAATACAAACATTTAACGTTGCTTTATATATAGAAATTAATATAATTTATTTTTTAGATTCGTTTCGGATTCGGTCCGAAACGTTAACGTTAAGAGTTTGTATTTATTTTAAAACATTTTTATATTTTTAAAATTTTGTTCGTTAGGCAAATTTATTATAGAAAAGAATCACTGAGAAATTTGTCTCCGTTTGGTTTTTTGTTTCTACCCAGTGATTCTTTATTTACATAAGAACAGATATTTTTGATATTTTTTTAGTTTTAGATCGTGGCGATCGGGAGAGGGAGAGGGAGAGGGAGAGGGAGAGGGAGAGGGAGAGGGAGAGGGAGAGGGAGAGGGAGAGGGAGAGGGAGAGGGAGAGGGAGAGGGAGAGGGAGAGGGAGAGGGAGAGGGAGAGGGAGAGGGAGAGGGAGAGGGAGAGGGAGAGGGAGAGGGAGAGGGAGAGGGAGAGGGAGAGGGAGAGGGAGAGGGAGAGGGAGAGGGAGAGGGAGAGGGAGAGGGAGAGGGAGAGGGAGAGGGAGAGGGAGAGGGAGAGGGAGAGGGAGAGGGAGAGGGAGAGGGAGAGGGAGAGGGAGAGGGAGAGGGAGAGGGAGAGGGAGAGGGAGAGGGAGAGGGAGAGGGAGAGGGAGAGGGAGAGGGAGAGGGAGAGGGAGAGACAATTTCAGAGTCCAGGATTTTTGGTATTTTTTTTGTGTATGGAGGAAGGAAAATAAGAATACCAGGAAATAGAATGGTAGGCCTAAAACAAAAGGAAAGAGATACCAAGACAAACGTTGTACTAAATAATAAGAATATTGAGTTAAATAATAAAAAATATTGAAGGATCTTGCCAAAAAGTCAATGCATTAAACAAACTCATTGGTACAACCCCTGCAGTGTGAAGGTAAAAAGGGTCACAGACAAATAAAACGAAGTAAAACAAAATGTAACACTCTTAATACCCAAATGCAAACCTTATTTGCTAACCCAATGAAAATCAAAACATTAATTACTAACTATTACAGTAACTATAAACATCATCAATAAACTGTACTACGCCACTAGTTTTTCCACCATCTCTAATCATACATAATTTCTCGTTAAACTTATGTTTACAAAAAATATAGCGCATGTCACGAGTCATAAGCGCGCCTCCTCAAAGGCTCAACAAAGTTTGAGTTTACCATTCTCGACCAGTTCGAACGTCGCGGCGCTACGGTGAAGACGCGCGTAAATTTGGCGTCGGCGTCGGTCTTGCACTACGACGAGTTTCGATTTGTGCTCTTGGTACGATCGCGGTTTTAGTTTCCGGTTTTTATTATTGACTGTTGATGTTTTTTTAAGTATACTCCCGTGGATATGAGATAAGATAAAACAATTGTGAAGTTTTTCGGAAAAAAATAAAGATTTTGTAGTGGTTGTTCGCTGATGATTTTGTGCCTGTTTTATTTCAGAGCGTAACTTGGTCATAGGAGACAATATCATTAGAATTATGAAGGCTTCAGCATTGATTTATATTTGGGGTAAGCTTCATCATGTAATTCTGAATAATATATTCACTTCTAATTTAATTCTTAATGATATATTTAAATAACTGAATTTAATATATTTATCAATGATCTTTGTTTTCGAAGCCCGATGCAGAATAAACAATATAACAATATTATAGAAATGTGGTTATATTTAGAGTTGATTTAGGAAATATGACTATCAAAGCAAAAAAAGCATAAATAAAACACAGTGTTGTCCCAAAGGATATCAGGAGTGAAACCAATATATAATCTTCTCTTAGTAAATTTTGATAATAGTCATGTTAACTTAAACCTTTCGGAAGTTGTTTATCTACTATTATAAACAATGGCTAGCTATATATATTTTTTAGTTATTCTTTTCCTATTTGCACTTATAAGCATACTTATGTTAACTCCGAATATATTTATTTATTTTCCTCCAAAATAACATTGATATTATTTTCTGTATGTATTTACGACAATCACAATAAATTATACCAAAATACAAAAAAAATACATAGAATAATATATTTGAAACAAACTAAAAATAAAGTGGGTCAAGAAAGTATTGATACTTTTGAAATAAACATGAAATACACAGCCTGAAATACGGTATCAAAACAATTTTATTGAACATAAATCAATAAAAATTTAAATAATATGAACAAAAAAACTTACTTTTACAAAAGTGTAATTAAGCAAATGTAAAAACTATTTTTATAACGTGAAAAATATTGGAACAGCCCCTTTTTTTTTGTTTTAAAAATGTGTTTAAATAAAATAATAATTTTTTAAATCAAATTCTGAGTTATCTCAGGCCCACATTTTTTCCACTCCCCAATCAACACATTTTAACAAAAACCCTACATGTTCTATTGAAATTACATCCGTATATTAAGGGGGTGCTTTTAATCGTCTGTTATGTCTGTTCTGTTCTTAGTATGCTTAGGATCGTCCCCCAGTATGCTTGCTATAAGATAAACCAGTCCTTAGCTTCAGTTTTTTAACACTGGCAGATAGATTATACCTCAAAATATCATTCCAAGTCAACAATACCTAACTAATACATGGCCACAATCATGTTTCATAGCAGGTTTATCGCTCCTCGATTAAAATTTCGTATTCGGTTGCCTTTAAACAAACCTCCGCCAATTTTAACCGAAGATATTAAATTTGTTCTCATCTGAAAATTTAATTTTTTTCCAAAATTCTATTAGTTTATTTAAATCGTTTTTCCAATCCTTTTTTTGCGGTTGACCTCACTAAAGAGTGGGTTTTTTCTCTGAAGCTATCTCTTCTAATTTTAGAAGCTGTAGCGGTATATATGTAAATCACCATAATTATTCGTTTGCTAATTTTTGAGATCAGCGTATTTTGAGTATTATTTGTTCATTGTCTTAATTGTTTTATTGTTTTCTATCCATCTTTCTACACAACGCCAAAAGTCATTCACTGCATTCGATTTACACTGTTTTTGTGTCCTTAGAAAGTTATTAAAAGTTTAAAACATCTAAATTAAATTATTTATCGAAAAGTACATTTTTTGAACATCTATCATATTCACCATATTTGTCCTGTGTTGACTTAAAAAATTCCTCGGTAGTATGAGTTTTAGTAGTTATTGCGAAATTTTGTATAATTCAAAATGCCAGTTTTTGTAAATGGATTGAATTACTTCGTATTCTTCGTTATTATTCCGTGTTTTTTTTATACAGGGACTCTAGATCCTATGTTCGAAACTGCCGGAAGGGCTTAAAACATTAGTTCAGAAATCTCGATATATTTTTTTTTTATTGGAAATCTTCTCCCTTACACAGTGGTCTTTCACACACAGTGGTCTTGGACGTACGGTAAACAAACGTGGGATAATGTATTGTCTCTAAATAATTTTTTTAAATATGTTTTAAAGTGTGGTGCTTTAAAAACAGCGTAAAGAGGGGTAAGGCTTTAAAAACTATTTTTAAACAATATTTAAATACTTAAAATACTTTGTTTGTTACTACTATTTGTTAAAATATTTTTGATATCATCGTGTCAGGTTCGTGTTAAGGTTCGAATTTGAAACAACGGATTTTTCATTATCGTCACTTACCGGTTACTTCAGAGGCGATACACAAAATGGAATAAGGGCGAATGTGGGTATCCTATTAGAAAGCCTTAAATCACAGTTGTAAATAATTCAATATGATACCCTCTGACAGTGGGAAACCAACTTTTAATTAGTTCTCATCAATTCTTGTGATAATAAGACAAAAATTACATTTTTGTTATTTTAATCGAGATTAAGATTTTTGTTTCATTGCACTGTAAATTGGCAAAAATTCGACTGGTAGTACACCAGTTCACCAGGCGCACTGGCCAATCCACTACATTAGATACTTTGCATTTTTGCCTACCTAATAATAACTTTACTACTTGCTACTAATAACCTTGTCTATCTACTACTAACAATTAAAACACCTATAAAGCATTGAATCTTGAAGATTCGTCGACTAATAGCTGTACTTTATTTTACACAACTGGACTCTCCAGAGAGAAAATTTTCGAATACTACGCTTAAATTACGAATAATTCTTAGAAAAGAAATCCTTTCGATCGACTTCTTACTTTTCTTAAGCCCGTTCAACCTAACCATCTATAATTTGTTAAGAAAAACGAAAGTCAAGCCAAGAAAAGTGAGGAAACGTAGAGATTTTTAGTTATCTTTTCAAGTACGTATAGTAAAGTTTTGGGGACAGAGGCGCATCAGCAACTGAGAAGGCTATTTAGCGACTGGACCTACATCTTAACGTGGGTTCCGAACCACGATCTTCAGCTACCGAAAACCCCGGTCAGCACCCCCTTCGGGCTATCAACCCTTGGTTTTGTGCTTAACCGAAAGTATCTCGAGAAGCCTACCGACTGGCGAGTGACCAACAACCTCTCAGAGGGCATCCGGCCTTACCCAGCCTCGAACTGGAGTGACAGAGAGATGATTTCTTGTCAGATTTTACACTCTTGCCTAGAAACATTCACAAGAATTTTAGAAAAACTAGAAGAAGTCTAGAAACTAGAGAAATTTAGAAAATAATAGTGGACGAAGCCGACCTGACACAAAGAAATATAATCTATAACCAAAGCTATCAACTACTTGGAAGAACACGTAGACCATTGAAGAAGCATGAAGATCTCACGGCTGGATCTAGTTGGAAAAATTTGGTGGACTTCACATTAATGATGACAAAACAAAATACATATGTCTTAAAAAAAACGAATGCCAAAAAATCTTCGACATAGTGAATTATATCAAATATCTAGGCAATACGTTGGCTAACAGTAATCACCTGGGTACATGAATAGTAATGTGCATACTTGCAGCTAACATATGTGTATATAGTCTTAAAAATGTTATGGTATCTGAAGCACTGTCCAGAAAATATAGTCTGAATATACAAGTCAATCATAAGACCAGTGCTGACCTATGAGTGCGAATCTGGGCCCTTAAAAAACGACAAGAGGAATTTCTAAATAAATTTGGGCCTAAAATAGTACGAACAATATACCGATGTGTATTTGTTCGTGAATTCCAAATCTGGCGCTTAAGGTGGAGACATTAATTGAAACCATTAATAGAAATGAACATACTATGGTATACGTATAAAATACGAATGCGAAGAAATCCTTTGTACAAATCCCATATGGCAATCGCTTAAGAGGAAGGCCATATACCGAACTGTATAGAAATTGCAGGGACTAGAGAAGAATGGAAGGCAGTTGTAAGGAAGGCCAATACTCTCCATGTGCCATAGAGCAGTGCATGGCCATATACCGAACTGTATAGAAATTGCAGGGACTAGAGAAGAATGGAAGGCAGTTGTAAGGAAGGCCAATACTCTCCATGTGCCATAGAGCAGTGCATGTGTATATTGATAAAATACCATTTGTAGTCTTTGAAAGTACGATAAATAACACATTAGATCAGTAAGTAAAGTTAAAAAAAAGCTCACAACGTGGATCTTGTAGATATATTTAAAACATGTATATATTATAACTGTTTCGAAATACAGTCACATATGTTGATGATATTTTAATATGCTTTACAGTTATACGTAATCTATCTTGTCATCCTTATTTACAAAAGATGACATCATTTAATTCATTTTTACACAAAATACTAAATATCTCAATATCAATATGTGTCGACAATTATAACATATGAATGAATGTCGTCAAACAGATCGCAGTAAATAACGGATTCGACCCAAACATTATAACTAACATAATTCGTAAAAATTGCTGTAATAAAACTATCCATTTAATATCTATTGTCAATAACATCAAAAATACTGCGTACAAAACAATAGCAAATACACATTAAGGAACAAAATAATTCCCATTATACTAACTGCTTAACCTTCCGTTAATAACATGGATGCCATTGTTACTGTCTCTGAAACCAATATTTTAAGAGGGTTAGAGTTGATTTCAAAATGTAAGCTGGCAAACTACGCCTTACAGTTTTTTTTAAGAAAACATTATTTTTTACCAAGTTTACACATTTTAATTTTTTTTTCTTTATTTGGGTTTTTCGCCACCATCTAAAACTCAAAAAATATCAAAAATATCTGTTCTTATGTAAATAAAGAATCACTGGGTAAAAACAAAAAACCAAATGGAGATAAATTTCTCAGTGATTTTTTTTTAAATGTTCTAAAAATATACAAACTTTTAACGTTAACTTTTCAGGAAGTATTCTCCTCCCGTTTTCAAAACGAATCTAAAAGTAAAGTATATTAATTTCTATAAATTATGAAAAGATAAAAAGTAAATATATTTTTTGTGTATGTCAATGATACTTACAGTTTTTAATGACAGTGATATCACCAAAAAAAAAAAAAAATATATATATATATATATATATATATATATATATATATATATATTTTGAGAGTTATTATTGTTGTTATTTAACTAAAAGTTTACACATTTTAATTTTTTTTTCTTTATTTGGGTTTTTCGGCACCATCTAAAACTCAAAAAATATCAAAAATATCTGTTCTTATGTAAATAAAGAATCACTGGGTAAAAACAAAAAAGCAAATGGAGATAAATTTCTCAGTGATTTTTTTTTAAATGTTCTAAAAAATATACAAACTTTTAACGTTAACTTTTCGGGAAGTATTCTCCTCCCGTTTTCAAAACGAATCTAAAAGTAAAGTATATTAATTTCTATAAATTATGAAAAGATAAAAAGTAAATATATTTTTTGTGTATGTCAATGATACTTACAGTCTTTAATGACAGTGACATCACCAAAAAAAAAAAAAAAAAAATATACATATATATATATATATATATATATATATATATATATATATATATATATATATATATATATATATATATATATATATATATATATATATTGTTTGAGAGTTATTATTGTTGTTATTAATAACTTGTCTGTTTTGTCTGGTATCAAAAGTTTTAAACGATTTATCTATACATTTTTTTGGGTAATTGTTTTTTATTGAAATGTCTTTTATGTGATTTGTTTCTTTTTGTAGTGTATCACTGTCGGTACAAACAAGCTTTGCTCTGTCATATAAACTTTTAATTACTCCTATTTTGACCGATTTTGAGTGATTGGAAAAGAAATTGAGATACCTATCTGTGTTTGTCGGTTTTCTGTAAACTGTATGTTTTAATGTGTTGCTTTGTTTTAATATTAAAGTGTCGAGGAATGGCAATTTATTCTCTTTCTCCATCTCTAAAGTAAACTAAACAACTTAAACGTAAAAAAAACGCTTAATTGTGGGTTCTCGAGAATTTATATCTTGAGTTTTAGATCGTGACGAAAAACCCAAATAAAGAAAAAAGTATATGATCACGCCACAATCATTCAGACATTACTTTTACACATTTTATTCTCCATTTTTTATAAAACAAAAAATATTATGAAACTAAATGCCAGTGATACATCTTTAATATAACACAAACAAAAAAAAAATACACAGAAAGATCTAAAGTTTCTCTTTGTCATATAACCCCGAAAATACCAACCGAACAAAGTACAGACTATAGAAAACAATAACATTCAAACAAAAGTGAATTTTATGCAATGTCTAGTCCACATCCATACTACTGCATTCTTTACATATAGGAATCAAATGTTCTAGACACATAAATTAGGAACATCTGTAACAACCCTATATAGATTTTCTATTTTTTCTACTGTCACAGTAACTGTATCTAACATATGTAAGTATTTTCTCTGGGCTACTTTATTTTCAACCCCACATATTTGTACTAGTCTAAGACGAATTGATTTCGAGATATTTTCTGATACTTCGTCTGCTTATGTGTTGATTCACTAGGTCCAATCCAGCTTTCCTAAAAAAACTTGTCTGGGAATAATCTGATTCATTTTTTATTGGCTTTCTAAATAATATATGAATTTTTGGCTGATACATTCATTGTGCAATATAAAAAAACTATCGGCCAACGACACGTAGCTCTGGCGCCGTTGTAAGTTTCACAAAGTTTGTCAACGCCACCTTTAGTTTTATCAATAATTTATTATTTTTTTATTATTTATGAATTTATTACAATCAATAATAATTTGCGGTTTGCCACTCACTTTGTCGATGACATCTGAGAAATGCAACACATTTTTATAATTTCGGGAAATATATGAAACAAGAATTGTTTGATCTTTAAATGTAAACATACTCGTGTTTTCTAGCCGCTTCACATTTACTAAATATGGTGTGATGTGTTTCTTATTTGTCCTAAGTGTTCCTCCTATGGTCAGACCATGATCATTCAGAAGTTTATTTGCTAATTCTGTACTTGTAACAAATTACCCATTTACACATTTCCTTTTGTACCCCATATTGGTTGACATAATCATGGAACTAATGCCATATGTGATGACTAACGTTATTTGGCATATAAACCCTAAAACGGCCTGTTCAACGGAAACCTTGAAGCATTTCATCTACTGTTGCACAATCAGACATTGAATAATATTTTGATAAACTAGCAATAAAATTCTAAAAAAAAATCTCTTACAGTAGCCATTTTATCAAATGGTACTCGATCCTCCAGCGTTGATTTATCATCGAAACATATATTTCGCAGAAGAAAACGAAATCTCTCCAATGACATGGTGAGGCGATATATCTCCATGCACATTCCGTTTGTTCTAAATAAATCCTTGGCATTTTGATAGTTACTTTTTGTTGCTCCTGAGATATATAATAATTCAAAGTGAGCTTAATTTCAATTGCATCAGTTCTCTTAGCCGTCCTGTAAGCCGGGTCGTAATTCTTCGTTTCTAAAGGGTATTCCATTAAGAGGTTTCGAATGTTGGTAACGAATAAAAGAAACGTTTCATAACATACCTGAAAGTTATTTATGGCAGTGCGAAGCTGGATAGTGTACAATTATACGTGGAATACAACATCTGTCAAATGACCGCCACGACTTCTCTGGCAGCTCACAATTCTTTTGTTGAAATTCTCGATTACTGCTGAACACATTTGCGGAGTTATGTCACGAATTATTCGCCTAATTTCTTCTTTCAAATGTTGAACGGTTTGCGGATTATTTTCGTAAGCTTTGCTCTTCACATAGCCCCACAAAAAAAATAGTCTAGCGACGTCAAGTCGCATGACCCTGGTGACCAATTTACGTTCCCATTCCGGGAGATCAGCCTCCCTCCAAACTGTGTACACAATAAAGTCAATGTTTCACGTGCTGTATGACATGTCGCACCATCTTGTTGGAACCACATATTCTCTAAATCCATGTCCATTATTTGATCCCATAAAAAACATCAAGCATCGTTCGGTATCGTTCTCCATTCACTGTAACAGCTCGTTCATCTTCATCTTCAAAAAAATACGGTCCAATGATACCCTCAGCCCAAAAACCGCACCAAACTGTGACACGTTGAGCATGCATCGGGATTTCGTGGATTTCTCTAGGATTTTCATTGCCTCAGATGCGACAATTTTGTTTATTTACGTAACCGTTTAGTGGAAATGAGCCTCGTCACTGAAAATAATTTTATCGCAAAAATTATTGTCATTTGCCTTCATCTGTAGGATCCAATTGGCAAATGCACGGCGTTGCCCATGGTCGGCTGGCTTTAGCTCCTGTGTTAGCTGAATTTTGTAAGGATATAGACTTAAGTCTTTTTTCAAAATTCGCCACGTTGAAGTTCTGCTGATACCCAAATGTTGCGCGCGCCTGTTAACAGAGATTTGTGGATTTTCAGTAACACTTTTACGAACCGCTTGAATATTTTCAACCGAACGAGCAGGACGTTCCCGGACTTTTGTTTCGATATCTTTCACAGATCCGGTAGTTTCGAATCTACGCACTATTTTGCGAATGGTTACTTCTGACGGGCGATTGCATACACCAAAGTATTCACGAATTCGCCGAAATGTGGCTCTCACCGAACACCCATTTTGAAAATACGTTTTAACAATGTAAACACGTTGTTCTACTGTGTAGCGCTCCATTGCTGAAATTGTACTGAATTCCATATTAAAACCGAATAACGTAAACAACGTTTGAGATAAGAAGACTAGCAAAACGAAACATTCGAAACCAGACATTGACATTGACAGATGTTGTATTCCACGTATAATTGTACACTGTCCAGCTTCGCACTGCCATAAATAACTTTCAGGTATGTTATGAAACGTTTCTTTTATTCGTTTCCAACATTCGAAACCTCTTAATGTAATACCCTTTATATATTTATTCGGATGCTCTACTATACTTTCCAACATACTGTCAGTAAAAACTCCAAATTTCTAATAGTTCTTCTGTCTGACGAGAAAATCCTTTGACTCCTGGTTGAGCACGAGTGCGAAGAAGTTTCGGATAAAACGCGGAGTTTTATGACTATGTCCACCTGTTGATATGGTTTTATTGTCAGAAAAATCTTCTTCAGATTAAGTATTCCTGTTGATATTTTCCATCTGATCATCTTCTAAACTTTCGTCATCATCGTCAATATCTGAACCTGTTTCTACTTCATCAAATAATTGTAGGAGCCTCTCCTGTTCTTTCTCATAATACTCACTGTCTATTTTACTAATTCTTTAAATGTATTAATTCGAGAACAAAAAAATTGTAAAAACTTCTGTACTATATTTTTTGGTGCAGGGAACTAACCTCGGTCTTACGGATCAATAATACTTATAATTCGATAATGGTGTTTCACTTACGGACGCTGTTAATACACTGCGTATGAAAACTCTACACAGAAAGGTTCTTAAATACATTGCGCGCGCATTTGACCTACTCGATATTTATCGGGAAAATTCGTTTTGATCGATTTCTAACAACGTTACGTTAGTAAGTTCACACACAAATGATAAATTTAACCATCCTTGTTAAATTTATATTGCGAATCTAAGCTTGGAAAAAAACGATTTCCCCACTATCGTCATTTATGTTATTATTAGGTTGATGGACAGTTTAGGTTGTAACTACTTTTCTTACAATTAATTTAATATAGTTTGTATTTGAAAAAGGCACTAACGTCGAAACAATTGTAATTCATATATTCATTGACATATATTTACAATTATTACATTACATTGACAAATATATTTACTTCCTACCTTTTATATATATATATATATATATATATATATATATATATATATATATATATATATTATATATATATATATATATATATATATATATATATATATATATATATATATATATATATATATATATATATATATATATATATATATATTTATATATATATATATATATATATATATATATATATATATATATATATATATATATATAATTTATTTTTTAAAATTTCGTTTGTTAGGCAAATTTATTACATAAAAAGAATCACTGAGAAAGTTGTCTCCATTTGGTTTTTTGTTGATTCAGTGATTCTTTATTTACATAAGAACAAATATTTTTGACTTTTTTTAAGTTTTAGATCGTGGCGAAAAACCCAAAAAAAAGAAAAAAAATTAATTCATACAAGTTTTAAATATAGTGGAAATTTATATATAAATCTTAGTTTGTTTATTAAAAACAATTTCCATCAAGTATCGGCTACCTCAGTTAAATATAATAAAATTAGGTTTGAAAATTCAGGATAATTTTTTTTATTATCAGGCTAAAAACTATTTGAGGAGCCTCAATACTACCGCTGGTTTAACAAACTTAGTTAGGTAGCAAAATTAAGTTTTGATGAATGTCATTCGAAATAACGAGGCTCTGACGTATGAAAATTTTAAATGAAAGACTAAAGCGGACATTTTACACCTTTTATTTTGCCTCCAGGAAAAATCCTATAAGAAAAATGTAAACCTGCTTAGTTTCATTTAAGCCAGCACAAAGGCCGCCATAGACCTAAACTACCTTCGTTATTCCTACCAATAACGGGAAGGATCTCTTTTGCCGCGTCTAAATTTCATTCAAACTGTCTTTTTTTTTCTCTCTCCTTTGAAACTTCCTATTTATTTAAATTCCGTACCGCGATGGTCTTTTGAAATGGCGTTTTTTTTTCTTTGCATCTTCCTTTAATTTACCCTCGGGGTTTTCATTTCTTTTTCCAGATAAGTGAATTTGGCACCCTAACGCCAAACTTATCAGTAATTATCGTGTTTGTAATATACACTGTCGTTGTGAATAAATATCCTTCTCCTTCTTTTCTTCTTTTTTGTTATTATTCCTTAAGGAGACGTCATGGTCTGTTTAATCTTTCAAAGTATGTTCAATTTTGATAGTTTTCCTGAGATGTAGATGACCAGGTATCTTTCCATTTCTTAACCCTCTAAAGGTATGGTGGATTTCTGCGACATAAATAGTATAGTGGGGTCGGATCCGACCCCGCCCCAAAAATACATTTTTATGAGTTAAAAAGGAAAAGGAAATTGTTTAAAACGTTTCTATTAATAAGTTAGTTTATTTTTTATTAGTACGTTAGTTATATTTTTAAACTGACATACCTGCAGTATCTTTCAATAAATTTTCTAAATACATATTATCCTTGCTTAGAACGTTTGTATTTCTAATAATTGCACTTATATCAGAGAAATCACATTTCTTAGGTACCTACAGAACAGGTTCTTGACCAGATACAGACCAGATACAGATTTATGACTAAAAAAAGTTTAAAATATTTGGGAAAATACAAAATAATAGAACTACATTCTTACAATATGTTAGTTTTTATTTTACAAAATAATTTTGTATTTGCCACTGAGTATTTATTATTACATCCTGGAAAAAATTTGCCAAGGTAAAGACCAAATTAAAGAAAAAGAAACCAAAAATATAAATAAATGATTTTTTTCAACAACAATCTAATATTCAAAATTTACTGAACGTAAAAAAAGAGGTAAGGAAAGGATTTACGGTTAGAGGCGCATCAGCATCTAAAGCTATTTAGCGACTGGACCTACAGCTTAATGGGTTCCGAACCATGGTCATCAGCTACCGACAAACCCAGCCCAGCACCCCCGTCAGGCTATCAAAACCCTTGGTTATGTGCCTACCAATTAGTCTATCAGGAAGCCTACAGACTGGCGATTGACCAACGTAGAACCCTTCTCAGAAGGCATCCGGCCTTACCCACCCTTTAACTGGCGTGACTGAGCGGTAATTCGTTGTCGGATTTTACACTCTTGTCTAGAAACAATCACAGACACACAGAGATTTAGATGTGGATATGTGTGGGCGTGTGTGTGTATCATCATCATCATCAATCAGCCTTCTGCATCCACTGCTGGATATAGGCCTCCCCCATTTCTGCCCACCGTCTTCTATCTTGAGCGCTTTGCATCCAGTTTGTGGTTATTCTTTTGATATCGTCCGTCCACCGCATGGGAGGTCTTCCCCTGCTTCTTTTGTCAGCTCTTGGTCTCCACTCGAGCAGCCCCTTTGTCCATCGTCCATCTGTCATGCGGGCCACATGTCCAGCCCAATTCCATTTGAGCTTAGCCACCTGATAGATAACATCCGTGACTCTCGTTCTCTCTCGTAAGTCCTCATTTCTAACGTAGTCACGAAGTGACACACCGAGCATCGATCTTTCCATCTTACGTTGTGTTATTCTAAGCTTCTTAGCAGATGTGACTGTCAGAGTTAAAGTTTCGGGGCCATAGGTCATAACCGGCAAAATGCACTGATTAAAAACCTTTCGTTTTAGACAAATTTTGAGATTACTCTTAAATACGTTCCCAAGTCTGCCATATGCAGCCCAAGAGAGCGTGATTCTTCTTTTTAATTCGCATGTTTGGTTGTCTCTCGAGATCTGTATTTCATGACCAAGATATGTGTACCTATCCACCAACTCCACCTCGCAATCACCAATATTTCCACTAGGGACCAAATTCGTCAAAAACTTCGTTTTTGATATATTAACCTTTAGCCCAACCTGAGCACATACTTCCTTGAGATCTTCCAGCATTTTCCTGATATCTTGTAGGTTGTCAGACAACAAAGCTATATCATCAGCGAAGCGTAGATTTGTTAGGTTTAAGCCATCTATATTTAAACAATTTCCGCTCCATTCAAGCATCCCGAAGGCGTATTCCATAATGGTGATAAATAGCTTGGGTGACAAAGTGTCACCCTGTCGTACTCCTCTACCGATTCTTATGGGGTTGGTGTTTTCGTGCAGTTTTACCATCATGGTAGCATTTTTATATATGTTATATATTAGTTTAGTGTAACGATAGTCGACACGAAATTTTTGTAAGAAGTCTAAAACTGCACTTATCTCAACGGTGTCAAAGACCTTGTGGAAGTCCACAAAGGCAATGACAAGCGGTCTATTGTATTCCATTGATTTTTCGATCACAGTTTTGATGCTTTGAAGATGGTCATTGGTTCCAAATCCTCTGAGGAACCCGGCCTATTCTATTGGTTGGTAAAAATCTAATTTGTTTTCCAGTCGCGAAGTAATAATTCTCGTGAAGAGTTTATAAAGGTGACTAAGTAAGCTTATTGGCCGATAGTTTTCCAGTTCGGCTGTATCTCCTTTCTTGTGGATCAAGATCACGATGGCATTGTTCCACCTATCTGGTATGGTGCTGTTAAAAAGACAGAGATTAAAAAGTTTTGGTATTTTCTTGAGTAAACAGTTTCTACCTATCTTAACTGCGTCGGCAACTACGCAGTCCTCTCCAGGGGCCTTATTGTTTTTAGTTTTCCTCAGTGCCAGCTTTATTTCGTCCAGACTAATATCAGGCATTAATTCTGACCCTTGATTAATGATGCCTTTTTCCCTTGTCAATATCTCTAGTTCTGTTTCTGAGTCTAAATTTACTACATTGTGGCTTTTATATAAGAGGTCGTAAAAGTCCTCAACTATTTTTAGAATATCTTCCCGGTTAGTTGTAGTATGCCCCTGTTTGTCCTTTACCTTGGTCATTTGCTTTTTTCCGCTTTCTAATTTCCTACGTAAGACCTTCATGCTTTTATTGTTCTCTATTCTTTGTTCGATCTGATTTTGGTTGTGTGTTCTAATGTCGCGTCTTATAGCCTTTGATATCTCCTTGTTAATTTGCTTTAGGTCTTCACCAGTAGTTAGTTCTTCACTTCCCATGTCTCTTCTTTGTTTCATTTTCCGCATAGTAGCTTCGCTCAATTTCGATTCTTTCTTGGTTGTTGGGCAGTATCCGTTTTGGCTTTCTATCAGGGCAGTGGTGATGGTCTCGTTTAGGACATTGATGTTCTCTACTGCTTCAGGGCCATTTAGCTTATCTGTAATGCATTGCTGGAAGCCAACCATGTCCGATGGACTCTTCCATGGTCTGCCGCTGGCGGTCTTCTTGATCAGCTTTGCCGTTCTTTACCGACGTCAATCATTAATTTGGCTCGTACAATACTCTGGTCACTTCCGGTGTTTACCTTGTTCAGTACTGAGACGTCTTTGACTATATATCTTTTGTCGGTGATTATGAAATCTATTTCATTTTTTGTTCTTCCATCCGGGCTTCCCCATGTCCATCTCCTATTTTGTCTCTTAGGAAAGAAGCTATTCATCTGAAATAAGTTGTTTTGCAATGGGAAACCAAGCAATGTTCTGCCCCTATCATTTCTTCCTTCCAGTCCATGATTTCCCAGTGAAAACTCGGCAGCGTCCAACCTTATTCCCACCTTGGCATTGAAATCACCACATAGAATAATATAATGCGTCTGTTGATCGCTGAGAGCATCTCTGACGTCGTCGTAAAACAAATCCACTTCTTCGTCAGTATGATTTGAGGTAGGCGCGTAAACTTGTATAATTTTGATATTATATCTAGTATTGAGTTTGAGGACAAGGGATGTTACTCTTGTGGAAATTTTTTTCAGAGATAAAACGCTTGTTCTGTGGCCCTTATGTATTAGAAAGCCAGTTCCTCACACTGAGCTATTTTCATCTCCTACGTAATAGAAACTGTGCCCAGACTTTAAGGTAGTGAGCTGTTCCCCACGTCTTCTGACTTCGCTGAGACCTACGATATCCCATTTGATATTTTCCAATTCGCACTCAAGTTCAGTTAACCGTTCCTCCGACAATAATGATAGTGCATTATACGTTGCAATGTACATAATTCTACTCTTTTTACATCTTTTAGGTTTCTTCGCCAGATGATTGTCCCCCCAGAATCCATGGGACAGACTGATTTAACATCAGTGCGAGATAATCTTCTACTCGCCTGGGGTCGTTGAGTCTTTATACCTGGCATTTTCATAAGGGGGTATTTAGCCATAGAATACCACGCTGGCTAGACGTTTTGGTGAGCGTGTATTTTAGCCGCTCCTCCCTGGAGAACAGACGCTCTTTGCAGCCGCCCATTCTGGGTCAGACGCTGCGGTTTCGTCATATCTGGCTATCCTCACTTAGTTTAGCCTGCAGGTCGATGCAGTTGCCCGGGGTGTGGCACGTGGAGCCATAAGTGAGAATTGGGTGTCTTGTGAGGACCAGTCATCGTCGACCACTCTCCAACACAAGCTGTTAAGTGCGACCGTCCTTGATGAAAGGTACTACCTCTACAACACAACCCCCTACACACCCACGTGTACACTCACATATACACACCCATGTGTGTATATCTGAGTGTATATAAGTGTTTGTGTACGGTAGGAAGTAAGACGGACAGAAGAATTAAAGGAAAACACCCATACGAGCGGTAGAATCGAACCAGCTACCTTTGGATTGCCATGCAGGCGACTAACCCACCAGACCACCGCGGCCGGTTAAAAAAAAAAGAGGAACATGTAATTAGTAAACGAAATCAAAGATTAAAAAAGTAAATAAATCTTATAATAAAAGACTCACATTTTGGTTTCAGCATTGGAATTACAATTAGGACATAAAACAATTTTATCATTTCCGCAAAGGCAACGTTTACATTTCACACAAAACTCGCTACCCTTTCTATCCTGTGATCTATCACAAAAGTTACATCTTGTTTTTTTTTGGGACTTTGACTGGTACATCAACTTCTTGTAATTCCTTGCCCAAAAGCTTGCATATTGGCATACGAAGTTGTTTTGGAAGACGATGGTTTTGCATCCGTTTCTCGATGCAAGGGAAAGCTTTTTGAGAAATGAGGATCTGGCATTATTAGAGAAGCTATCCAGTTTTGAGTTCAATTAGTAAATAATAAAATTATTTACTGCAGCGATATCTAGGATCTCATTTGTCGTATTGTGATGACAAAGCATGTCCAGAACGTCAACCCTTCCTTTGGTTAAATTATAAAACTCGACGATTTCCGGTTTATTGCAGTTTTCATTTATAGATCCGCTGAAATGGATGAACGGAACTTTTCGATGCAAAACTTTTCGGTTTTTCTTCAGAGTGAATGAAACTAATATTGTATCATCTTGGTATCTGAATTTTTAAGACCCCACTGGAGTTGGAGACAGCATTGCAAGAGGTATCTGAATTTTATTTTTCCTCGTACGAAGGAAATACCTACAAAAATTAGTTTTTTAAGGAGAACTTCGGGCAACTCATAAGATGAGAACCAGTTGTCTGCAGTTACGTTTCTACTGGTTCCCATCATAGACTCAGTGAGCTGTAAGACATACTGGGTTAGCAAAGGTAAATCTTCCTCCCGCTTTTTTTTCTTTAGCAATATATGGCATGCCTTTTATAAAATCAAAGTTCTGGGGTCATAAATCGTCACTCCCTTCAACCCATATTTACCGGGTGTAGACGGAAAGTAAGTTTTAAATGAAAAGCGACCCCGAAAACTGAGCAAAGTTACGTCTACTGTAATATATTCCGAAGGACTATAGTTTTTTAAGCAATTGTTTCCAAAAAATATTCCACATTTCTATAAATGTGGCAAATTTGTCGTGAGATTTCCGGACCCCCCTTGTTCTTTTGTCATCGAATCGCAAATTTTCGAGAAGAAAGGCAAATCATTTCCCCGACATAGTGCAACAAAATATATGTCCGTATGTTACAGAGTACATATCCTCAAAGCTTAGCGTTGGGTTTTTTTGTACTAGGTGTCCTATTAAGGATGGATCGCGGCCGTATCATGAAAACTATTTATCCCACAGCTTTGGGGGAAAAAAATTGTACTAAAAATGATCATGAGAAATTTACCAAAAATATTTTTAAGCTTCTAAAACGACCGCAAGAGGGCGTGACGAGCTAAACATTTTTAAAAATCTTTTTTTTTGTGTATTTTCAAGTGTTAACCGAGTAAGAAAAATTCTCAGTTATAATTAGCAAACTGTCTCCTACAACTTTGTTTTATGACATTTTGTCGTAATTTAACGAATAGAGGGGCGAGGGGGAGTTTTACCTATTGAGATAAAAAGTCATCTAATGTCCGTTTGCCTTTACCGATTTTCCTCAATTTGGATTCATTTAAAAGGCAATTGCTGGGGCAATTAGATAATATGGGAGATAAATTATTTAGTTTATAAATGAAACCGCGAGATGGCGTTACATTCAACAATAGCTTTTTGGAGTTTTGTTCAGTTTTTTCAAATGGAATGGTACAGCTTTTACTACATGGCAAGAAAGGTAATTTAAAGAGGAATCATCCAGTGAAAACCCGAAATCGATATCTCTGACATGTCAAGAGGTATTTCGATTTTTCTAAAAAAATCAGTTATTATTTCACTACTACCTGCATTAAGTTAAAAAAATATTAACCTAATGTTTGCCTTCCTTCACACTTTACCCAGGCTAAGGACTGGTCCAAATTCTTCGTGCCATATTAATTTGGAGCGTATTTAAAAGCCAACGGGCCAACAACGGAGATAATAATAATAACAACAGTCAAATAAAATTAACTGCACAACACTCTAATAATTAACAGAATCTGAACTTTAATGCATTTCTAAATGTTTAAAATGCCTTTCATCCTTAGAAATGCAAAGATTTATTTTTCGACGAGTACTAAAAACGGCAGCTTCAATTTCCGCTCTTGAAATGCTGGTTATTGAATTTTGAATTCTTTCAATCATGTTTTCTGGTGTGGTAGGACGAGTTTGAAAAACAAGGTCTTTTAGTCTTCCCCACAAGTAAAAATCGAGGACTGTCAAATCCGGTGGGCGCGCCGGCCACGAAAATAAACTAGCCCGTCCTATCCAACGATTTGGAAACGAAGCATCCAAGAAGTTTCCAACCACCTGCGAGAAGTGGGCAGGGTATCCATCATGCTGGTACCACATTTGTTTTCTTGTTTCCAACGAAACATCTTCCATTAGTTCTGGCAGTCCATATTGTAAAAAATTTAAATATGTTTCACTATTCAAATGTCCATTAAGAATAAAGGGACCAATAATTTTGTCTCCCAAAACACCACACCGAACTGTCAACCATGCGACGTCACGTGTCTCTCGGGACCGGTTTCTAGCCTTTCAGCCGTCATCAGCCGAGCTCTAGACGAACGCAATGAAAGCAGTTCGGAGAGGCAATCGGGGCCAGACCAGATCAACTGGCCATTTTAATGACGGGTCGTGATCGCACACAACTCACGCCATCATACGGCGAGTGCTCGTAGCAGTCAGGACCGCTCGTAACATTCTGCCTGGAACCTCGGGTATAGTACCAGGTATGCCCACAAGGTAGCGTAACGGAACCGTGGATGGAAAATATTACAGAAATCTTTCACCCTTTCTCCACGTGGTGCCACCTATCGCCTTCGCCGAACTGTCAACCATGTGACGTCACGTGTCTCTCGGGACAGGTTTCTAGCCTTTCAGCCGTCATCAGCCGAGCTCTAGACGAACGCAAGGAAAGCAGTTCGGAGAGGCAATCGGGGCCAGACCAGATCAACTGGCCATTTTAATGACGGGTCGTGATTGCACACAACTCACGCCATCATACGGCGAATGCTCGTAGCAGTCAGGACCGCTCGTAACATTCTGCCTGGAACCTCGGGTATAGTACCAGGTATGCCCACAAGGTAGCGTAACGGAACCGTGGATGGAAAATATTACAGAAATCTTTCACCCTTTCTCCACGTGGTGCCACCTATCGCCTTCGCCGAACTGTCAACCATGCGACGTCACGTGTCTCTCGGGACCGGTTTCTAGCCTTTCAGCCGTCATCAGCCGAGCTCTAGACGAACGCAAGGAAAGCAGTTCGGAGAGGCAATCGGGGCCAGACCAGATCAACTGGCCATTTTAATGACGGGTCGTGATCGCACACAACTCACGCCATCATACGGCGAATGCTCG
This sequence comes from Cosmopolites sordidus, assembly GCA_031761425.1. NCBI lineage: Eukaryota > Metazoa > Arthropoda > Insecta > Coleoptera > Curculionidae > Cosmopolites > Cosmopolites sordidus. The sequence goes on along the minus strand of JARFXV010001730.1, from coordinate 151,256 downwards.
TAGCAGTCAGGACCGCTCGTAACATTCTACCTGGACACGTGACGTCGCATGGTTGACAGTTCGGCGAAGGCGATCGGTGGCACCACGTGGAGAAAGGGTGAAAGATTTCTGTAAAATATATATATATATATATATATATATATATATATATATATATATATATATATATATATATATATATAGAGATATATATATATATATAGAGATATATATATATATATATATATATATATATATATATATATATATATATATATATATATATATATATATATATATATATATATATATATATAGATATATATATATATATATATATATATATATATATATATATATATATATATATATATATATATGTAACGTAACTGGTAAGATTATAGAATCCTACTCCAACTTGGATAAGACTGGTTAAAAATAAACACCGTAGTTTAGGTCCACTTACCAGGAAGATGCAATTCCTCTGACGGTTTCCGCGGATCCTCCCTGGTAGGGTTCCTGTCCTCTCACTGCTATTGGAGGGGGTGGGGGAGAGAATTAAGCAAATTTGTTATGCTGGAGAGTCATCCGACCCCAACCTTACCGTTTGAGGGTTAAGTGGTCCCTTCTCCGTTCTGCGTCCCGCTAGTTTTTCGTCTTGAGCTATGTAAGCCAGTCTGTCCGGATCCATCCTCTCTCTCTCTCCCTCTCTCTCTTTCTCTCTCTTGATATATATATATATATATATATATATATATATATATATATATATATATATATATATATATATATATATATATACATCTCTTTCTATCTCATCTCACTATATCCTCTACTTCGCGTGTTGCTCTTAAGTCGCTGTTCCTCACTCTGTCCCTAAGCATGTTTCCAGCTGTAGCTTTTAGAGTTTTCATCTCTGCTGCTCGTCGAATATTTTTGGTATCGCTTGTGCCATTTCGTATCTCGATACCCTAGATTTGTATCGATCTTACTATTTGACTATATAAAATTATCAAATGAATATTTCTTTCGACAGGTTTTCTTAAGCTACCTGATATTGACGAGGTTTTGTGGACATGTACTTTTAAGTCGTTTACTGGGTCATAGCTACTTGATGTGATATTTCGTTATTATTATGATGTGATCTATATCTTATATTATGATGTGATTTGTCATCTACCACCAGTTGCATCTTATCTGTTTCTTGGAAAAGGTGATACATTTTGTTTTGTTTATTGAAATCAGCATGTTATATTTTTTACTAGTGTAATGTTCTTGTAAGTTCTAACGCCCTGTAAGTCGTTCTTTGTTGTTGATAAAAACACGGCATCGTCCGCGTAGCTAATCATGTTTATTTGTTCGTCATTCAGTCTGTACCCCTTATACATTATTGTGACTCTCTATATGATTTCGTCCATGATAAGGTTGAAAAGAAATGGATCCTTGGATGTTTATTTTTATTTCAGTGTGTTTCAAGTATTCAATTAATTAATTATGTTTATGACGGATAGGACAATCTGTTTCTTTTTTAGAATATTAAAAATATCAAGGAGCTGGACTTTATCAAACGCCTTCGTTAGATCTATGAAATTTCCTTTTCTTTTATTTGTCTTATTATGAATAAAACAGTTGTCGATCTATTTTGCAGAAATCCTTGCTGTTCGTCTTTGTTTTCTGTATTATCTTCGAGTTAGGCTTTGATATTAATGGTGAGTAATTTGATGGAAATACAGTGTAAGATTAAACTTTTGTAATTCTGGCTTATTGGTTTTTGTCATTAAATTGTATGTCATTAATTGTAACTGCATTGCTAATAAATATAATGATACTAAAATGCTATGATTAATGTTTTAATTTGTATCTACTCTCTGTCTTTTACGTACGTTTTTAGAGGAATAAGATTGAAAATGTAACAATTAAATATAACAATCCCATTTAAAAGAAATTCTACGAAAAATCTTGCAGGTACAGTTCGACATAATCAAATGTATACTGTACATTTCAGCAAAGTACCAATCTTTCTTAGTTAAATTTTATTGACTACTTTGGAGCAAAGTATCTACTACGTGTCTGTATATACTTTACAATTAAAACTGTATATACTGGCAATTTAAACCCCCAGCTCAGTTATTGTCTTCAGCTTTTTGTCTGGATTTTCGGATTTTTTCCATTCCTGCCTTCTAAATCTGACAAAACACCTTCTTCGTATCTTTACGATGGTATTCTTTTTTTTTATAATTTGGATTCTTCCTTTTTCGCCAAAATATAGCCTAGCCACTGCAATATATATATATATATATATATATATATATATATATATATATATATATATATATATATATATATATATATATATATATATATATATATATATATGTATATATATATATATATATATATATATATATATATATATATATATATATATATATATATATATATATATATATATATATAAAATAAATATATAAAAATAAAAAAATATATATAAAACGGAGCAAAAAAAAACAGAAACCAAAACACCAGAATCCAAAAAACATTTTCTGTTCTCTCATAAAATCGTTTGACCGTGTAGAACGTCTACTCCCCGGGCATAAATTTGTTTTGATTTAATGTCAACAAGTTTTAAAAATTTACAGACTTTATTTGAGTTTTTTTTTGTGGCATTTTACGCTTGACGTGGCTTCAATTGTTTTTTAATTTATTTGTTAAATCCAATCATTCGATTCAATGGAGATCGAATGGATACGGTGGATAAACTTGAAGGTAATAATATAGAGCTTTAGAAAAATCAATCGCTATAAAGCTTTTGGAGGACAACATGATGTGTACAACATTTTTTTTCCTGGTGTTCCGGGTGGTGTTTACTTAGGTTTGTTGTTACAAATTGTTACATTTTAAATAAATAAACAAAGATTTCTACTAAATTTAAAATTGTATGTATATAGTTTAATACAGTTCGTATTTGAAAAAGTCTGTGTATGACTAAATAATTGTTATCATACATATATGTTATTTTAAATACAGGGGAAATTTTAGATATTAATGTTTGCTTGTTTATTTACAATTAATTTCTATCGTCTATCGGCTACCTGAGTTAAATTTGTTAGATTTTTTTTCATATTATTTTGTATTTTATAAACAACAAACAACTGAATTTCGTTTGACCTAAAGTTGGGTGTACCATTACACGATGATGCGACGTTGCAAATTTTGGAGAAAAAAAATGGAAGAAAAGTTTTCAGTAGAAATGGTTTCATTTTAGATATCTGATGAAAGAATATTTGTTCAAAATGATAATGTAAAGAATTAGAATTACTAGGTTTGGTTAGGTTAGGTTAGGTTAGGTTAGGTAACCGCGTTTTATATTTATAAAATCTCGACGTTTCGGCTTCCACGTTGAATCCATTTTTAAGAGAATCTAGTTGATTTACTCCGAGGCCTCAACCTGCCTACTCCCCAGAGTTCACAACTAGAAAAGAACGTGGACGCGCGACCTCTATGTTAATAGGTGAGGTTGTAGGTTGAGGGGCGGGGGTGAGACCGAAGGTGGATGTTTGACTGGAAGAGTTTTGGATGGGCAGTTTGGAAATAACCGGTTTCCATGTATTTGGAACTCTAAGACCGTCGTCCCTCTTGTTTAAGCAGTCTGAACGTTTATCGATCTCAATTGCTTTACGAATTATGCGGGGTTTGTAGGAATATATAGGTGCGATTACTTTGGCCTTGTCGAAATCTATTTTATGACCCGTTTGGAGATGATGTTCTGCTAAAGTCGAGGAGAGATCAGATTTTCGGACGGCGAGCAAATGCTCGGATATGCGATTTTGGATACGTCTATTAGTTTGACCAATATATGATTGGGAGCAGCCAGAACAAGGAATCTCGTACACACCATGTGACTCTTGTGGAATATTATCCTTCACTGGTGTGAGGATATTACGGAATCTGAATACGTGGCAAATTTCAGTAACTCCCTTGATGTATGGCAGAAGAACTTTGGGATTTTGGGACAATTCTCTAGTAGATTGGTTGGTATGACCAGCTGCATATATATATATATATATATATATATATATATATATATATATATATATATATATATATATATATATATATATATATATATATATATTATATATATATATATATATATATATATATATATATATATATATATATATATATATATATATATATATATATGCAGGGTGTCCCAAAATTCAAATTCAAATGAGTGCCGGATGAAAGACCAGAATATACCAGTTCTGGCAAAAATAAAACAAAAAATCCATTTCACTCTGTTAACCCTCCGTCGGTCGCAAACTTTTGGTGCCTTCATTCGGTCGTAATGTACCGAAAAAGCACACATCTCCCTTGGATTTGGGGGACGTTCCTTCACACTGACCTTCTTTAGGATCTAGGGTAAGGGATTAAAAAAAACATAATAGCAAAAAAAATATTTTATTACGCAAAAAGAACAATTTCCAAAATAACCATTTTTTCGCTCTCCGCCGTAGTTGATTCAAAATTTGGACTGAATGATGACCTCAACGTTAAAAGAAAACACAAGAAAACACATAGGCACTTCAGTCTGATCCTGGTGAGCTCAATCCACCTCAGATTTGCTGGATTCAGGCTTCTCAGAAAAAGTTGGAAGAATGACAACTGTACACTCATCGTCGGCGTTATTTGCGTGTTTACTGCAGATCGGCTTGACACAACGCAGACATTTCAACACCGTGAGGCTTCTCAACCAGTTTCAGTCGTGCAGATGATGCACCTACGCCGCTTGAAGGATGGTTCGTCCTTATCTTCATCATCACCAAAATTTCTTATGGGGTTGAACTTCCTCAGACGCAAATTTTAGACTGGAGGGGATTCCATGCTTGTCATTTATTTGCAGCTCTGGAAGAATAAGCTCATGGGACAACTTTTTGAAAAACTTTATTATAACGTTTATGAACGATTTCGAGACTCCATTATACGAACTGTAGCTATTATACAATTTACTCAAGTATGTCAATTAAGATACAATGCAGAATCTATTCGAAACATCGAGACGTATCCTAGATTGAAGCCCTTCTGCGCAATGACTCAAGATCATTGCCGAGATGCACAGCCACATTCATCATCGAATAAAAATTACCATTGGCCATCGCTTGTTGTTTCGGCATACGTCATAAGTTGAGCACATTTGGTGCGCAGTATCCACTCCACCTTTTGTGGAATTGTAGAACGTTATGATCTCTGGCTTCATTTCCTGTCTAGATGATGGATCAATGGAGTCGTCATTATGAAGGGAATAAACGAGGATCGCATTTTTTCGTACTCTTGGAATATACGAGACGAGAGCTTTCCCATCGTTAAACCCGTATCGTACTGCTTCCTTCCTTTCACATTCACAAATAATGGTGGCAACTCTCGCTTATTTTTCCTTACTGTGCCGACGTAGGTGAGTTTATGCTTTTTGAGTTCATTAACCAGCGCAAAATCGGTAAAACAATTGTCTGCTGTAATATTTCGCCCACTTCCCAATAAGGGCTGAACCATTTTGAAAGGACCACTTTGAAAGGACCTTTAGGTTGTGAGCCAGCATATACTTCTATGTTGTAAGTATAGATCAACTTTGCATCCACGAGGGCGATCAATTTGATCCCAGACTTGTTGGGTATCGAGAGAATGTACTGACGGAAAGGGCATCGTCCCCTGAAACCTGGGAGCATTTCATCGATTGTGACGTTCTCTCCCACAAAATAATTCTTTTGACAATTCTCGAGAAATACTTCAAATATTTCACGAATATGACAGAGCCTGTCATACGAAGGCACCTGCTCAAGGTTTTAAACCGTCTTAAGCTCATTACGACGCCAAACTTTTCATTTCCATCATTTCCTCGACACCATAGTTCCTCCAAACTTTGACAGTTTCCTTTCTAAGCCTCTGCAAGGTATAATAAACCAATAAATGCTATCACTTCAGTGATATCAGTCTGCCTAATGCCCCCCTCTCGTTTAAGGTCTACCTTGATCCTCTCGACATATTGATTTGTGTATTTCACTATGATTTCGAGCATGGAATCTGTAAAAAGTGACTCCAACACTCTACTGGGATTTTGGCCTGTCTCTTTTTTTCTTTTATTTGGGTTTTTCGCCACTATCTAAAACTGAAAAAATATCAAAAATACCTGTTCTTATTTAAAGAAAGAATCACTGGGTAAAAACAAAAAACCAAACGGAGACAAATTTCTCAGTGATTCTTTTTTGTAATAAATTTGCCTAACGAACAAAATTTTAAAGATATAAAAATGTTATAAAAAATTTCACAAACTTTTAACATTAACGTTTCGGAGGGTACTCTCCCCCCGTTTTCAAAACTAAACTAAAAAATAAATTATATTAATTTGTAATATATAAAGTAACGAGTGAAAGTAAATATATTTTTTTGTTTATGTCAATGATACTTACATTGACAACAATAAATTTTCATGACAGTGACATACTACCAAAAAATATATATAGGTAATGTTTACTGTATGATTGTTTATTGTACTGATTGTGTATTCTAATATTTAAATGTGTTTAATTGTATTCTTTAGAATTGGGAACCATATTGAATTTAAATCTACGGAAGGCATAGCAATACAGTTATTTTTATTTAAATTAATTATAGCGGTTTCTTTTAATCTTCTCTATTTTGGTACCGATTCTTTTAATACCGTTTTGGAATTATTCCAATAGATTTTATGACCCGATTCCCATGCGTGTTGACAAATTCTAGATTTATTAAAATCGCCCTTTCTAAGAAGGTTTTATGCTGTTTTACTCTAACATCTAACGGTCTAGATGTCTCCTCAACTATATAGAATTTGTTTATTGTTTGGTTTAGTCTTTGTTAATAGAGATCTAAGAGTATTTTTTGTTTTAAATGTCGTTCTTAGGTTGTATTTATTTCCTACTCTCTTATTGTGTCAGAAATCCCGCTGATATAAAGAATTGTGAGGTTAATTGTTTGAGAGTTATTATTATTGTTATTAATAACTTGTCTGTTTTGTCTAGTATCAACATTTTTAAACGATTTATCTATAAGTTTTTTTGGATAATTGTTTTTTATTAAAATGTCTTTTATGTGATTTGTTTCTTTTTGTAGTGTATCACTGTCGGTACAAACAAATTTTGCACTGTCATATAAACTTTTAATTACTCCCATTTTGACCGATTTTGAGTGATTTGAAAAGAAATTGAGATACCTATCTGTGTTTTTCAGTTTTCTGTAAACTGTAGTTTTTAATGTGTTGTTTTGTTTTAATATTAATATGTCGAGGAATGGCAATTTATTCTCCTTCTCCATCTCTAAAGTAAACTTAATTGTAGGCTCTCGAGAATTTATATCTTGTAGAAAAATACTTAGATCGTCAATGCTATGTTGCCATATATAGCAAAAATATCATCAACATACCTAAGGCATATTAATGGCTTTTTAAGAGATTTATTTAATATGTCATTCTCGAGTTCCTCCATAAAGATATTACTCATCAAAGGAGAAAAAGAAGAACCCATTGCCATTCCGAAAATTTGTTGATAATAATCATTTTCTAATTGAAAATAGGTGGTTTTTAAGCACAGAGAAAAACCCAAATAAAGGAAAAAAATATATGAACACGCCACAATCATTCAGACTTGGCCTGTCTCGCTGCACCTACGACCCCTGTAAGGAGAGTAATAATGTTTTCAGGTCCTCTGCGCTTACCCTTATTCGGTGGCTTCCTTCTCCATTTCGTCTTCTTATCCTTCCCTAATTCGAATGGTCCATCCTCTTTTTCAGTATCACAAGCCTCTCCATCATCAGAATAGTCAATATACTCCTGTTTAGTAGCCGTATCGTTTTTTTTTCTTCAACCCCATCTTCTGACGCAATATTACTTTCTTGCACTGGATCCTCATCACCATCACCTACTAGAAGATTTTTTAACTTATCGGCATCCTTTTCGTTATTCAAATCGAACCTCCTGTTCGCCATATTATCTAAAACTCTGAAACTAAGGGTAAATAAAGTAAATTCATTTAGTCATAACGAGTCGACAATGCTATTCGGACGCAATGTGCGACTTACGCACACCTGATGATACATCCTTGTTTTCCATAAATCGGATTAAATAACCTTATAAACTGGTGAAATATAATCAATAGAGGTGAATGCATGACAAAACAAATCAAAATACGAACATCAGAAAATGTGACATCTTCGGTCGCAATGTGCTTTTTCGGCCACGTGCTCTGGCTCTGGTCCCTGTGATGACGGAGCGACTATTGCGATGGGAGGTCGGGGAGACTTCCCCGAGCCAGTAGGGTACTGAAGAAGGGGGCGCCCCCGGTCGGCTTTAAAGATGGAAGCGGCACGAATAACACGCAGTGTGCGTTTTTTGCACAAATGCGACCGACGTCGGGTTAAGCGATAATAGACATACTTTTGAAAATTTTGAAATTCGACACTCTATAGCTACTGTGATCACAAATGTATCAATTTTTCAGTGTTATTTTTTATAACGTGATCCTAACTAACCATGCTATTCATCGCAGTCACAAATCAAACAATCTACGTTGTCAATTTAGAAAGAAGAAGGTTTCATTGGGTCGGGGTTTAAAAAAATGATGTCAGCGAACTTTAATATTTCATGTTTAAAAAAAAAATGTATTACACTACCCTGTGCAAATTATTTCAAAAGGTGAAATGAGTGAAACTAAAAGATGTTGTTTAGTTAAGATTTGGCACTTTTCTTTTCACAAAAAAATATTACTGACTATCTTTGTAAAGGACCACATTTCAAAAAACTCATACCATGACAAAAAATATTTTGGGTTCTCAAAAATGGACTTGAGCAGAGTAAATGAGATGGGGAGAAGTGATAAAGCGATATAGATAGTGAAGCTGTTCGATGACGAATTAGAGAAAGACAGTGAAGACCACTTAGTGAAGATTTCAAGATGCTTTTGCGCAAGATTCTTTTTTTGCAAAAGAACCTTATTTCAAAAAATTCCACCCTAAAGGCAATGTGTGTGAGTCAAATTAATAATCAAATTATTATTTATTATTATTATTAGTCATGTATGTGCCCTGGTGGACCACGCGAAGTACAGTTAGAGACGTTTGTTGTTGTTAGCCTTCCTTTGCGCCAATACAAATTTCATTCTTTCGCTATGAGTTTTTTTCCTTTCGTCAGATCAAGTTGTTCCAGTCTTCCGGCATTTTTCTCTCTGGCCAACTTTCCAAATGTTAACCTTGTGTCTGAAACAACCTCAATCCTGAATTTCACGTTGTGTAATATTTGTTGATCTTAGGTCCTCTTTAATTGCACCAATCCATTTAATTATTTCTACTTTAGCTCTACTCCTATTTTCATAAAATTCGACTATTTTTCTAGTTCGCGTAATGGGATTCATCCGTTTTATATGTCCGTAAAACTTAAGTCTTCTTTTTCTCATATCTCTATGTACATCTGTGAATTGTTTGATTTCTTGGTTTTCTCGATGTCGGTATGTTGTGCTATTTATTTGTTTGGGGCCTAAGATTTTTCTTTTCTTCTTTTCAATGCCCTCGATGTCTCAATTGCTATTCAAAATGAACGTTTCTGCCCCATATAGACATTCTGGCTTAATAATTGTGTTGTAATGTCTCAGTTTTGTGTTTTTAAATATGCATTTTTTGTTGTAAATAATTTGTGTTTCCATGATTATTTCACCCAAATATGGTGTTACCATATTTTGTTTTTAGAAATGGTGTTCTTGGTCTGTTGCAAATCATGAATTGCGTCTTTTCAAAGGAAATTTGGAGTCCTACCTTTTCTGCTGTTTGTATTAGGATTTCAATCTGTTTCTGTGCCGTTAATATATCTTGAGCCAATTGCTAGATCGTCAGCAAACGCCAATTTTCATGGTGTTTCACCCCAGTTTAATGGCTGGTCAATATTCAGGGCCGACTTTTTTTTCACACCACTCCTGTATTACCTTTTCTAGAACACACACATAAGAGTGGCGAGAGTCCATTCCCTTGTCTTACTCCAGTTTTAATTTCGAAAGGTTCTGAGATGTCACCCATGAATTTAACTTTTAACCTTGTGTTAGTTAATGTTGCTTTAATAATTGCCAGCGTTTTCAGATCTAGTCCTTGTTTTTTCCAGATTTGAAAGCAAGATTCACGGTCAATAGAATCATATGCTTTTTTGAAATCCACAAATTTACAGACGAGATTTTTATTGTACAGTTTTTGATGTCTTAGGATCAACTTTAGATTCAGGATCTGTTCAGGGCAGGATCTGCCCGGTCGAAAACCTGCATGATATTCACCAATTTTAGACTCTACCCTGCGCTCTGTCTAGTGACATGGAGATAGGATCCTGTAACAAACTGGGAGAAAAGATATCCCTCTGTAGTTGTTTACATCCGTTCTATCTCCTTTCTTGTGTAGTGGATGGATTAGAGCATATTTTCAATCTTCCGGAATCCATTCGGTTCGCCAAACTTCTTGTAGAATTTTGGTTATTTCCTTGATTGTATCTGGACCAGCGGATTTCAAAATTCAGCAGTGATTCCATCTTCACCAGAAGCTTTGTTATTTTTAAGTCGTTTGATTTGCCTAATTATTTCATCTTCATTCGGTGGTAATGACTCTGGGTTTGTTTGTTTATGGTTTAGTGGTGGTAATTTGTTTAAGGGCTCAGGATAGTTTAGTAGTTGTTCAAAATATTTCGCAAGTTCTTTGCAATTGTCTTGGTTATTTAGAGCCAATTATCCGTTTTCATTTCGGAAACAAAAACGTTGAGGTTGATAGCCTGTTAATTTAGGTTTAAATGTTTTGTAAAAGTTTCGGGTGTTAGTTTTTTGGAAATCTTTTTCTATTTCATTAAGTTGAATATTTTCATATTTTCTTTTAGTTTGTCTAATTAGCTTCGATGTTTCTTTTCTTACTTCCAAAAAGATTTTATAATTTATTGCTGTTTTTTGACTGTTCCAATCTTTGAATGCTTTACTTTTTTGCTTTACTATTTAGAATACTTTACTACTTTTGAATTACATTAATGAATCAATTTGAATCATATGCATATATTAAATTATCAAATTGAAAATTAAAGGTCAAATTAAACTACTAATAAAAATTAAAAGGATGAAAAAACACAATAAAATCGCTTGCTACAACGGTTTTTAAGAAAATTGTCCCCAATATTTGTAAGTTTTCCGTATAAATAAGCCAGCCATCGGATTCCCTTAAGCCATTTTATATGATCATCGATTTATTAGACAACGAACTGTATATGCAAATATAAAATGTCATTCAATGGTTCGCAAAAATTATCACTTCTATAACTCTTATTTTTCATAGTGTCAGCTGCACATTTCAATAAACTGCCTTCGTCATCACAACCCATTCTCCTGCATGCTATTTTTCATAAACTCTACGCTTCTTTTATACGACATTCTGCCACAACAAGCCCTACCAAATTCTTATATATGAAATAAATTTAAGAAAATACTCTCAAGATATTGGTCTAAAGTTTTTAAACAGGATGTCAGAATCAAGAGAATTTACGTGTGGATTTCTAGACAGTTTATATTGGTAGCTTCAGCCTTGACATAAATATTGGGCATTAAATTTAGCCCCAAAAACTTTTCCAAATAAATCTCTGAAACATTAATTGGAATGAAACCAAATATTTTAGTGTCGACGTTTACATGAGCTGGGTCCAATTAAAACTTGAGGCTCAGGAGATCACAGATCAAATTAAAATACATTTTAATTTGACTCTCTGGGGGCTGACCTTTCAGTTTCTTGGGTTTGTCTGAAGACAATTATACTAATTCTATAGGGTGATCCAAAAAATTATTAAAGTTTGGTGGAGCTGTAGAAAATTTGATAGGAAGAGTAGAAAGGTGGGGTCGATCTTAAATTGGGAAAGGGCTCAGGGAAATTTCGTCACCAAGCAACGTTATATGGGACATCAGCGCTTGTTTTGTGTTCGCAAGTATTACCGCAACAAAATTCTGCCACTATAGCGCGCCGTAGATTTCGACAACATTTCAATTTAAACGCTGTTCAGCAATGTACAATATTTTTCGTTTCGGGAAGTATTCTCTTCCCGTTTTCAAAACGAACCTAAAAAATAAAGTATATTAATTTCTATAAATTATGAAAAGATTGAAAGTAAATATATTTTTTGTGTATGTCAATGATACTTACATTGACAATTAATATAAGAAATTAATATACTTTATTTTTAGGTTCGTTTTGAAAACGGGAGGAGAATAATTCCCAAAACGTTAACGTTAAAAGTTTGTATATTTTTTTAGAACATTTTTATATTTTCAAAATTTTGTTCGTTAGGTAAATTTATTACAAAAAAGAATCACTGAGAAATTTTTCTCCGTTTGGTTTTTTGTTTTTACCCAGTGATTCTTTATTTACACAAGAACAGATATTTTGATATTTTTTGAGTTTTAGATCGTGGCGAAAAAACCCAAATGAAGAAAAAAATATATTGACACGCCCCAATTATTATTAAGACTTTTAGATTAGTTATTCAGACATTAATGTCCAAGCCTTCCGATGTTTAATCAATGGGTTCGTTAATTTGAAAAAGCTGGTTCAACGTTAAATAAACGCGTCCCCGGTGACGAAGGTCAGCGAGAGCCAATGAAAGCATTAAAAAAATGAGCAACTTCTTTAAATGTAACGAGATCGCGAGTGCTTTGCATCTTTACAATGTACATTATGCATACACCTGCACAAGGTTCAGTTGAAACCGACGAACCACAATGATAGACTTTTAATAATAATAATAGAACAGCTCGACAGGCCTTAAAAACCCATAGTTTCGATTTTCTTTACAATTTTTCTCCATTTTATGCTGTTCATGGCTACATCCCACCATCCTCCTACCCTTGCTGAACCTAAATTTTTCTTGCTTTCCTCCAACCACTTCTTTCCTGGTCATCCTCTTCTTTGTCTTCGTCCATCTCCTCTTAACAATGTTTGTTTTGCCCATCTACTATCTGGCATTCTTAACATATGAATCAACCACTGCAATCTGGAAGACCTAACTATCTGACAGAGATGGTTTTCCGTTTAGAAGTTTAATTTTTGCATTAGTTCTCTTTCTTCATATTGTCTCTTGTAATTTCACTCCATCAAATATCTTCCTTAGTACTCTTCGCTCCCAGACATTCAATTTTTCTTTTTTTTTGTTCATTACCCAACATTCACAGCCATATAGTACCGTGGGTTGAATAACTGCTCTGTATAACCTTAATTTTGCTGACCATGTTATTATTTTTTTTTTATCTAATTACTTTCACTCGTTACTTTATATATTATAAATCAATATAATTTATTTTTTAATTTAGTTTTGAAAACGGGGGGACAGGACCCTCCGAAAAGTTAATATTAAAAGTTTGTAAAATCTTTTATAACATTTTTATATCTTTAAAATTTTGTTCGTTAGGCAAATTTATTACAAAAAAGAATCACTAAGAAATTTGTCTCCGTTTGGTTTTTTGTTTTTTTGTTTTTACCCAGTGATTCTTTCTTTACATAAGAACAGGTATTTTTTATATTTTTTGAGTTTTAGATAGTGGCGAAAAACCCAAAGAAAGGAAAAAAAAATATATGAACACGCCACAATCATTTAGACATTTCTCCAGCATCTTTTGCCTTGGTACTTTCCTCATCTCAATTGCTTTCATGTGGTCTTCATCGAACCACTTTCCTTTTCGTCTCCTTTCCTAGATATTTTTGTTACTCCTTCATTCCTGTTTCTAACTCTTTCCATTTTCTGTCAATACTATGCTGGCTCGGTTTGCTCAGAATATTTTTGTCATTTCTTCTTCAAATTTTGTTGGTACCTCTTCCTTGATGTTCGTAATCACCAGAAAGTTATCACATTTTTGCACATATAAACAATCTAGTCTTCAGAACATTTTCAGAACAACAATTTCCAACAATTATTGTAAATTTTAAGAATAAATTTGTTCAAATTGATCAACTTGTTTTTATTTTATTTTATTTAAAAATGTTAACAACTCCTTGACCCAGTACAAATACAAATGAATCAAATCCAATGACATTGAATTCAAAGGAAAAACCTAAAAGAAGTAGTTTATAAAGGTTATATTATGACTATTTCAAATACTAAGCAGGAATAAATCTGCATTGTATTTTATGTTGAACATGTTCATCATGAGAGCTAACATACTACAATAATCAAAAAGTAAATTGAATTGAACGAATTGGATGTCACACGATGTCATGTCATACTTGATGAATACGATGAGTATGGTTGAATGGCATTTAATATTTAATAAAAATTGGATAAATAATAACTGAGATGTGCGATAGTGGGCTATTCTGAGGCAACAACGTGAATTATTTCACTATGCATAACGTTTAAATAATAATGTGTATTGACTCTGTGATCAGTTGGAAAGAACTCTTTCTGAACAGTAAAATAATTGCTCAAAAATATAGCTTCGTGATACTAACTAAAAATAAACTTATTTGTTTAATTAAATAAAAGGCTGAAAACCTAGAGACCTCTCCAGAAATGTTTTTGAAAGATTACCCAATTTGTAATGGTTGAATTTATAGTCCTAATGGGAAGTTTGAACAGAATACTTATAGCTATTTAAATAGAAATTAATGATCTAGTGGGAAACGTAGAAACCATTATCTATTAATAAAGATAAGTTATTTCGTGAGCTGGAATAAGGCTTGCAAGTCAATTTATGGCTTAGCACGCACCAGTCTACATTTCATAAGCTGATTATATCGTTGGCTGATAGGAATCGCAGAAAAAAAAAGCGAAAAGACCATTACTTATGTATAATAAAATAATTGTTTTTCTTCGTATTAACCTTTTGTGTCCATAATTCGTTCCGTTAATGATGTTAATTTCCTTTAAATACGTCGAAAAAGTTTATAATATATAGTGCCATTTTTTTAGAACAGCATTTCTGTGTATAAGTTGATACCCGATAAGCAATGAATTATTTCGAGAATCTATACAAAGACATATTTACCAGTAGTACAAGGATTTTAGTTACGGTTTAGAAACAGCTAAAGGTGAACCTGGTTCAGTCGGTTGTGAAAGGTTAAACCCAAAGAGAACCATTAAACACAGAATAATTTTTTTTTTAATTTTTCGAGGCGCGTTTATCTATCTAACCATGTTCTTCTAATTCGAAAACTAAATGATTTTCTACAAATTACAAAGATTTAAAATTAATTATTTTGTGCGATGTAACACTGGTTTGTTAAACGCACCATGTTCTCTTAAATTTGTAAATAAACTTTGAAAAATGGATCGATTGGGTTGATGCTGTTCGGGATATTTTCGAAATTATTGCCTGTTTACAATTCTTATGATTTTCCTTGTAACAGCAAATCATATAAAATTTTCCTCCGTTAGAATAATGTTAATATTATAATAAGTATAATAATTTACAAATTTAAAACTAATAAGCTGTGAAATGTTACATCTGGCCAAATTATTGAAAGAATTGCAAACCAATCCAAATCTCATCCCTTAGTTGGAAATTATTATTATTATTGTCATTCCTTAGTCGGAAACGTGTAATAAATATTATGTGTGATATGTCGTTGAATTCACAAAACTTGTAACAGCAAATCATATAAAATTTTCCTCCGTTAGAATAATGTTAATATTATAATAAGTATAATAATTTACAAATTTAAAACTAATAAGCTGTGAAATGTTACATCTGGCCAAATTATTGAAAGAATTGCAAACCAATCCAAATCTCATCCCTTAGTTGGAAATTATTATTATTATTGTCATTCCTTAGTCGGAAACGTGTAATAAATATTATGTGTGATATGTCGTTGAATTCACAATAAAAAGTAGAATTGACTCTAAACCTAAAATGACATTTTTCGACTATTTAAAAAAACAAAGTTGATGGTCAATATTTGAAGAAGAAATGACAAAAATATTCTGAGCAAACTGAGACAACATAGTCTTGAGAGGAAATGGGAAAAGTTTGAAGCAGGAATGAAGGATTAATACAAAAATATCTGGGAATGGAAACGAAAAGTAAAGTTGTTCGATGGAGACCGCATGAAAGCAATAGAGATGAGGAAAGTACCAAGGCAAAAGATGTTGGAGAATCTAAACGATGTAACAAAAAGACAATATGAAGCAGCAAGGAAAGTAGTAAAAAAGGCTATGTAAAAGCAAGGAGCGAGAAAGAATTACGACAAATTCAAGAGAGATATGAGAATAATCAAACAAAAAACTTCTATCAAGAGGCCAAAAATAAGAAGAACCCTGTAAAAAACAACTAAAGTACGTACTAGGATGGACACTTAGTAGGAGATATCGAAGGAAAACTAAGCAGATGGAGAGAATATTTTTGAAGACCTGTTAAAGAGTGAAATGGTGAAAAATGAAGAAGACGAAATGGAAGGGAGCCAGAGCGAGAATTTGTTGGATCGGGTGGTATAAGTCTTCCGAAGAAGAAATAAAAGGGATAATAAAAAACCTGAAAAGTAATAAAAACAGGCCTCAATGGCATAACAGCGGAGATAATTAAAGACACCACACCTCCACCAATACACCACCTTGTAGAAAAGGAAAAGTGGTCGTAAACATGTTAAACTTTTGACATCTCTTCAAATAAAATCAGAAAGGAATAAAATTGATATCGCGAAAATTTGAGTTTTCCCACATATCTTCGGAAATTTTGTGACGTTGCAGAGTTCAGTGACAACAGTGTGCAACGTTTTTCTAATATAATTATCTTTGTATCTCTTATGGTCTTCGAGATCCTTGTAGAATGCATTCTTATATATACCATATACACCGTATACACTGTATATATATATATATATATATATATATATATATATATATATATATATATATATATATATATATATATATATATATATACACGGTAAAAAAGAAAGGAATAAAATTCATATCGCGAAAATTCGGTTTTTCCCACATATCTTTGATCTTCGGAAATTTCGTGACGTTGCAGAGCACAGTGACAACAACAGTTCAGTGACAACAGAGTGCATCGTTTTTCTAATATAATTATCTCTGTATCTCTAATGGTCTTCGAGATCCTTGTAGAGTGTATTCTTATCTTGGATACCAAACCTTAGCCAAAAGTCCCCTCCCCTCCCTTTATCTTTTGAACGGCCATACTTAAACTAATGAAATTTGGAATGTGAAAATGATTGCACGTAAACTTCTGTTCTAGTGATAACTGATGACGTAATCATCATAGATGGCGTCGGAGTGCCTAATGTGACTAATAATTTACAATGGGATCCTATGGCAACTGACACCTCGTTTGAAAGGTATTTAAGGGACCTATTTAATTATACTAATTTTATTTGGGTTCAAGGTAGTTTTGATGCATAAAATAAATAAATATTAAAATTTTAGTTTAGTGTATAATTAATATAGATTCACAAGTCCGTCCTTACAGTAAATATTCAAAATGTGCTCCACCTACTTCCTGATTGTAAAACATCCTATTGGTAAACAGAAATTGCTGTACGCTCTTCAACAATTCGTTGTCTTAAAACATCAATACTGTCAGGTATTGTAGCATATACTTTACATATATAGGTACCCCCACAGAAACAAATCCAAAGGTGCCGGCCATTCTATCGGACCTCGTCGTCTAATCCATCTACCACGATATTCCTGATCCAAATAATGTCTTACTGCAGCACAATAGTTTGGAGAAACTCCATATTGTTGGAGCATGATTTCGAAGTTACCAAATTCATCTGGATTGTTTTCCAGAATTTCGAGAATTAGTGGCTCAATCGCGGTTTCTAACATCCCCAGGTTCGCTTTACCGGTTAAACTACCATTCAAAAATATAGGCCCAACGATGTGGTTTCCCAGAATACCTGCCCAGGCATTTACTTTTTCTGGAAACTGTGTATGTTTTTCACTAAACACGTTAGGATTTATATGACTCCAGTACTTTAGATTTTGGGTGTTCATATTTCCATTGAGATAGAAAGTACTTTCGTCTGTAAAGCAAATTGTTTTTAAATAATCTACCCCTTGATCAATTTTAGTGGTTATATTTTAACAAAATTGCAGTCTTCGGTCGGGGTCGTCATCTGAAAGTTGATGCACCATTTTTAATTTATAAGGGTGAAATTAATTTTTTTTTCAACATCCGGCGCACCATCCGTTGACCGACTTCACAGGTAGATGTAACTTGGGTTGTAGAATAAGTAGGGTTTACTACAATTTCTGCAATTATCAATTTATTTGTCATTAGAAAATTTTTGGTCTGCCAGATCTTTTTGCAACTCCCTGTTGTTTCAAATTTAAGAAGAAGCTCCCTCAAATAAGTTCTAGATATAGGGCGATCGGGATACCTCTCATTAAAAAGGCGCTCCGCAGCATGAAAATTCTTTCCGCATTCACCAAGCATTAAGATAGCTGCTACCTTCTCTTCTAAAGTACGTACCATTGCGTATATTTAGACAATCAAACGTTTCGTGCAAAAAGATTTCAAGTAAATATTTAAAAATTGAAACCATGTAAAAGCAGAAAAAGTAAAATGTTAGAGAATTGCAAAAACGTCAATTTTTTTGACAATTACCCAGAGGCGGACTTGTGAATCTGTATTAATTATACTGTAAACTGAAATTTTAGTATTTATATAATTTATGCATCAAAACTACCTTGAACCTAAACAAAATTAATATGGTTGAATAGGTCTTTTAAATACCTTTGAAGCGAGGTGTCTCCATTGAGATCCCATTGAAAATTTAGTCAGAATCAGTTATCACTAGAAACGGAGTTTACGTGCAGTCATTTTCACATTCCAAATTTCATTAGCTTAAGTTTAACCATTCAAAAGATAAATGTAGAGGGGGGGAGGGGGGGATTTTGGCAAGTACTGTAATGATTTAGGAACATTATCAACCATTTATAAAAATATTCTATATATAGATAGCCGATTTATACGGTCATGGTTTTGGTTATTGCTTCAGGCACTTTCCAAGGAGTCGACTCGAGCCCGGGTGATGATGGCTATTAAGTTAGAAACCGGTAGCGACTGAAGGAATGAGAAAAGCACCCACGTGGATTACTAATGAATATGTTTGGCGTATTAATACCATTCTTTATATAAATAAATAATTCGTGGCAGCGAAAAATAGAATGAATGTGGCAAGCAAATCTATGATACATGAAGAACCAACATTATGTTGCTGTATGGAGCGGAGTCATGGATATTTTCTAATAATACCTAGTCATATGTTAAGAATATGCGAAATGGGGTTTATGAGAAGGATAATTGAGAGATCGACGAAAGACATATTAAAGAAGAGAATTAAAGGGGACCTGAAATGGAACAATAAAAACAAGTGAAGTGTGGGAGACGAAAGTAAAAAAAACGGGAAGAAGGTGCCCTACGTAATAGAAATAGAGTAGAAGGGTAATAGTGTAGTGAGATTGGCTGAAAATAGATTCAAACGTGCCGCAACATTGAGTTAAATGAATGTCAGATAAAAAAAATAAAATAAACCTATCTCAAACGGTTTCAATTCAATTTAACAAGAGAAGACATAAGAAGTTATCTTATATATTTATTCTTAGAAAAACTGTTCATGAACCGGCATAAATTCTAATCAAGGATATGAATTTCTTCGCTAATTTAACAGTACTTTGTTAAGAAATTCAATATGCTCGATGAGATTTTCCACTAAACTACAAGTCACTTTTTTTTAACTTTTAGACGCGTGTTTCGCTAACCATCTTAGCTTGATTCAATCTAAACTGTAGTCTATTTATATTATAACTTAATGAAGCTTGTGAAAATCATGAATCCGGAAGTCAACTAAGCGGTATATTAACAATTAAAGAAGCTGACTGAACAAAATCGGTCTTTTATCCCGATTCATGATTTTCTTACATTTTTCTGTTTGAATGCTTCTGTTTGATGATCATACGCATATCCATTGCCGTATTGTTATTTACAATTTCAACAGGTCTTAAGTTAATATATTTATATTATGGTCATGTTCGACTACATGTTGTCTAATACAAGATTTTTGTTTTCTCCCACATCTTATGTGTGCAATTTGTTCTTTACACCTGGTCAATAAGGATCTTTTAATTGCCCGATATACCTTCGATTACAATTATAACAAAATTTATTAATCCCCGATATAGATAATCTACTTTATCCTTTGGATTAACCAGAAGTTTTCTTAACTTACTGTATGTATTGTAGATCACGTTAATGTTCAAAATATTTTCTAACCCTTGCTTTAACTATACATCAAACAGCATTTTCATGAATTAATTTCATTTCTGTTCCTTTTGAAGTTGAATTTGTTGTTTTCTAATTAATATATTAACAATATTCATTATTATAGCATTTTACTTCTAACACATTAATTGTAATTAATCCTCGACGTATAACGATCTTATTATCAAAGCTATGATTCGAACCGTTAGGAATGTATCTCGAAGTAGTGTTTTTTCAAAAAATATCTAAAATATATAAAACATCCAACAATTGTAATATATCATTGTCCTCGAATTCATATGTGATGCTTTGTTGTCGAATTTACTGTGAATCAAAAATGCAAAGATATCATCATATCTTAGCTACACCCTCCGAAAGTGGGTAAATTCATCCGTCGCGTCTCCTCGGTTTAAAATTTCTTCATGAATTAGTTGCCTAAGAATGATGACTGAAAATCGCCCATTGTTTAATTCATTTTGTTTCCTTCTCTTGTTAGAGAGATGTATTATGAACTAATGTTATTATTGAACCCGAACTCACTCAGGTATTTACTCAAATATTCTGTTGCGGGTGTATCGAACTCGGAAACAATGATGGCAACAAGACCTTCCTGTTGATGTTTATTTTTTTACTTTTTTTTATAAAATGTGTTAACTTTATAAAATAACAGGAAGGTAGCTGGTTTGGTAGATTTTCAAATTAATTTAATAACAATTTTTCGAAGTTGTACGTGTATGTTCAAGAATCAATGTCTGTCAAAATTAATCTCATTAATTTTCTTGGTTTATGAATTTCAACAGATTTAAAGTAATGATAATCACAAAGATAATGGCATACGATATAATGTTATATCATATTACATCAACAAAGCAGATTAACAGTTCTTTCCTAAAGAAAACAGTGGGGGTAGTAAAGGGGTGGACCTTTTAGTCTTTCTTTGTCTTAGTTTATTAGTTTCGTTTTGTTTTTTCAACATCATCACCAACAGTACTTTATATCCATTTGATTGTATCATGTCCTGATGATGCTAACTTAGTTGGCGTGTCTAGAATTTGGCGTGTCTAGAATTTGATGAAGGAGTGATTTCGTATTCGGTAGTAAATACCTTCGAGTTTACTCATCTTATAAACAAAATATTTTTAAGAGAATCTTCCTAATTATCAACTAGAAAACCTACTGTTCAGTATGTTAATTTGTTGTTCCTCAAGTTCCCGTCGCTTTTTGTTTCAAAAAGGTTTAATGATGTTATCCCATAGATTGGAGATGGAGAAAAAATAGGCAAATTATAAAAACGGTGGGAACTTATGGAACAACCCATTATTTGGAGTAATGTATTTAGAACCGCTAATTTAATAAAACAAATAGGGTTCCATCATGATTACCAATTATCCTTTACTCAAAATAACACCGAAAAAAAAAACCACATAATCGTATTGAACAATTGCGGATGCAGCAGGCCATCGGTTAACTGTCACTGGTCTTCATGGCCACCCTCGAATTAGTTCCCTACGGAATCGTATAGGATACGGCCCACAAAACGAAGAAGTATATCGGTCGTTCTCCAACTGACACCTGACAAACGGCGCTGAATATAAAATTATTCGACTTGCGTCGGATAAATTTCGTCGGTCACTTTCCGTGGCAGATTGAACTGATTTAAGCATCAAGAACAATCGATCTTTTAATGTGGGAACATTTTTTACGATATTCTCTTCAAGTTGTTTATTATTTATGGGTATATTTTTATCAAAATTAACAAAAATAAACAAAACATTTTATTGACCTATATTTTATTGGAGATTATTTGATTTGTCACCAGCATTAATGAATAATCTTATATGTGACGGGTGGGGCAAGTGCCATTCTACCAATTTAATCTTTATAATTTTTAAAAGAATCAAGACAGAATATGGAATGATTTCAACACCGATGTTGTTGTGAATTGCTGTGTGGTTTAGGGCTTATTTATATAAACATTTTCCGCCAAAAATCCATATAAAAATAATCGTAACTATCAAATCAGGATATCTGATGACATTACAGTATTCTAATAGATTCTTATTGTTAGTAGGTAACAAATCTTAAAAAATTTGGAGCATATGCAAGTTCAAATTCAGCGTAAACTGGGTAGGGAAATATACAATTATGCACCACATTATCGAATCGGTCTTTCTGGAGACTCTTGCAATATTTACAGGGCTTCGCAATGTTCCTGGATCTCTAATGGGGGGGCCTATATCCAACTGTTCGGATGCCAATCCTGCCGATGTATCCACAACTTCCAAATATGTTCTTAAAATAGAAATCCTTTTGTCCACGGCAAATTTATTGAACATGATCTGGCTCTTCTTTTAGTTTATTTTCAAACCAAATGATTCTTCAGCCCTTTGCAGCTCTTGTCTTTGTAGCACCTCTGGGTCTTGTGAAAGAAGAACAGTATAATCTGCGAATCTAAGATGGTTTAAGTATGCACCATTGATCCTTGTTCCATCCTGCTTCCAATCCAGACTACGAAACACTTCTTCCAGGCAGGCTGAGAAAAGAAGGGGCAATATTGCGTCGCCCTGATGTACGCCCCGCTCTACTCTACTTTATTTATTCCAATCTCAAGATCGTCTAGGTAGATTGTCGTTGTGGCTTCATCATATATCGATCCTAGTAGGTTTACGTAAGCTTTCTCTACACCGTGATTAAGCAATGAATTTATTATGGCCTGCTTTGAGATTGAACAGCCGGTGCAGTCAGACTAGGCGAAACCGATCGTGGCTCATCTAACCTCGGGAAAGTACCAGTTATGATCGAAAAATAGTGAACTGGGGCCCTTGGAGAAAAGTATTAGAAAGCAAAGGAAGTTTACCCGTGCTCTACTTTGGTGCTTTGCGATTTCTTCATCCGCCATCCAAAGCACCAGCAAGCGTCTCCCAAGCCACAGTCTGACTGCTGCGACCGTTTAGCACAGCCTCCATTCGACATAAGCCATTTATATGTTCATGAGTTTAGTCGTTCCTTCATCCGCTTTCCAGGCGTTCAGCTTGAGTCAACATGCATTACATACATACATTATATTTACTGTCAAATTAGCATCGCATTATTTGCCATCACAACCATCCTGGAATCGCTTATAACACTCGAACACACATGAACGGGATAAATCTTCATCAGCAGAAACTTTTATTAATTCAAATATGTCTGTAAAAGTTTTACCGAGCTCAAACAAAATTTAATATTAGTTCTTTATGCCATCGTATTCTCGTGACAAGGTGACAAAAGGTACTGTCACTTTAAGCGCAATAATTTGACAATCCTTTGATCGATTCTAAAGATGGTGGTCTCATTTTATAGAGGAGAAACACATCTTTCAGGTTATATATTCCTTCAATAGATGGCGCTAGTAGTTTTCTTTAAATTTAAAACTTTCCGTTTTTCAGACATACTGTGTATTACAAAAACCAAGACAATTTATTTTTGTTTAAATCAACTCTAA
This sequence comes from Cosmopolites sordidus, assembly GCA_031761425.1. NCBI lineage: Eukaryota > Metazoa > Arthropoda > Insecta > Coleoptera > Curculionidae > Cosmopolites > Cosmopolites sordidus. The sequence goes on along the minus strand of JARFXV010001730.1, from coordinate 127,490 downwards.
TAAACCCACAATAGTTCCGTAATTAAAATAATTTTTATATAAATTATTTCAATGTATACAAACAAAATGAATATTAATATTTCTGTGATATTATCTTCTCTCTAATCGCATATATGTAATTCCATATTATTAAATTCCACTTTTAATATGATACCACTGTGTATTATGCACGTTCATTAAATCTGCTCATTAATATCGTTCGGTAATCGATACAAACGGTAATAATTAATGTATAATTTTGTTAAAGTAATTAATATGAAATTTTTTTTTATATAACCGATGACACAATCTTTTATGATCATCTATTACTCATTTTTTGAAAACAATGTCAGTCCATGTAAATTTTATACCTCTTTTGATAGATTTTCTATATCTTTTGTCAGATTATCTGGTACTAAACTTGAAGAGATTTACCACTAAACACTTTTTTTGAACTGCTCGACGCACGTTTCGCTAACCATGTTAGCATCATCAGGAGATGATTTAATCTAATTCTAAAACTAAACTATGTTCTATTTATATGAAAACCATACCTAACGAAGCGTATAAAAATCATGAACCGTGAAGTGTACTAAGCCTTACATTAATAATTGAAAAAGTTTACTGAAAGGAATCGGTCCTTTATCTCGGTTCATGATTTTCTTACATTTTTCTATTTGAATGCTTACATATGCTTAAATTACTAATATCTATACTGTGGTCATGTTCGATTGCATGTTGGGAAACACAAGATTTTTCATTTTTCCCATATCTAATGTGGGCAATTTGTTCGTTATATCTTGTCAATATGGATCTTTTTGTTTGCCCAATATACCTTCGATCACAGTCTTGACAACATATTTCGTAAATCCCCGACTTTTCATGCTGCTCTACTTTATCCTTTGGATTACCCAAAACTTCTCTTAATTTATTATATGGTTTGTACACAACCTTAATGTCCACTTTTTTCAAAATTTTGTCTAGTCCTCTTGTCAACTGGGCATCAAATGATATTACCATGAATTTCTTTGTGTCCTGATCCTTTTGAAAAGTCGAAGATTCTTTCAATAATTTTCTGAACTTATGTTTTCTAATTAGTTTATCTATAATGTTTTTATTATAACCATTAACTTATAGTTAATTTTCTAGTTAATTTTAATTCTTTGTTATAATTATCTTTATTTAAAGGAAAATTAATTAATCTATTTACCATAAAATTTAAACTAGCCATCTTATTTTGAAAGCTATGATTTGAATCGTTAGGAATATATCTCGAAGTGGTGGTGGTTTTTCTGAAAATATCAAAATCTAACCTATTTTTATTGTTTCTACTGGCTAACACATCCAGAAATGGTAAACTATCATTGTTTTCGAGTTCATGCGTGAATATTATATTTCCGGATTTACTATTTAAGTTCTTAATAAAATCATCTAAATTTTCATTTTTCGAATCGAAAATGGCAAAAAATGTCATCCACATATCTTAACCGTACCTTCGGAAAGTAACTGAATTCATCTTTTGCCTCGGTTTCAAATTTACTCATAAATAAGTTGGCTAAGAACGGTGACAGAGGATTGCCCATTGCCGTTCGGTCTTGTTGTTCATAAAACCTGTTATTAAGCTGAAAACAATTTTGCTTCATACATAATCTTGTTAAGGAGATGTACTCAGAAACAATTTTGTTATTAAAACCGTTTAACTCGAGTAACTCCCTTAGGTATTTCAAGGTATGTGGAATCGCGACACTCGGAAACAACGATGAAACGTCAAAGGAAACCAAAACCTCACCTTCCTGTAGATGTGTATTTTTGACTTTTTCTATGAATTTGGTTGAAATTATCACAGAACAGGATGGTAGTTGGTTTGGTAGATTTTCAAATTCCTTTGTTAACCACTTTGCCAAGTTGTATGTTGGAGAATCAATGGCTGATACAATTGGTCTCATTGATTTTCCTGGTTTATGAATTTTTGGTAGAGCATACAATCTTGGCACTTTTGGATTAGAAACATGTGATTTGCTTTTCAGAGAAGGAGAAATAAGGCTGTTACAAGATTTCAATGTATCTTTAACTTCGTTAATCATTTTTGACAATGGATTCCTAGGTAATCGTTTATAAGGACCGTCTTGAATTAATTTTTCAACGCGTTCAAAGTAATCAGGTTTGTCCATTACTACAACCTTATTTCCCTTATCAGCTTTTAAATAAAAACAATCTTTCTCTCGCAGACGCTTGACAATCTTAGAAACATTTGGCTTTATTTTGATTTTTATTGGAAATATTTTTTGCAATTTTACTTTTACATGACTCTCTGACGAAAGCCTTGGAAGACTCTGACGAAAACCGGTCAGAGTGTTTAATACCAGTTTCAATACCGACTACCATATCCTCCAAAGCATTTCGGCATGCCGGCAAAGCAAAATTGAGGCCTTTATTAAATATCTAGTTCGGGATTGTATGGAAAAAAAAGTGGACGTTAAGGTTGTGTACAAACCATATAATAAATTAAGAGAAGTTCTGGGTAATCCAAAGGATAACGTAGAGCAGCATGAAAAGTCGGGGATTTACGAAATTAGTTGTCAAGACAGTGATCGAAGGTATATTGGGCAAACAAAAAGATCCATATTGACAAGATATAAAGAACATATTGCCCACATTAGATATGGGAGAAATGAAAAATCTTGTGTTGCCCAACATGCAATCGAACATGACCACAGTATAGATATTAGTAATTTAAGACTAATTAAAAGTGTTAATAATAATAGGGCTTTGGATGCATATGAAAGCATTCAAATAGAAAAATGTAAGAAAATCATGAACCGAGATCAAGGACCGATTCCTTTCAGTCAACTTTTTCAATTGTTAATGTAAGGCTTAGTACACTTCACGGTTCATGATTTTTACACGCTTCGTTAGGTATGGTTTTTCATATAAATAGAACATAGTTTAGTTTTAGAATTAAATTAAATCATCTCCTGATAATGCTAACATGGTTAGAGAAACGTGCGTCGAGCAGTTAAAAAAAAAGTGTTTTGGTGTTTAGTGGTAAATCTCTTCAAGTTTAGTGCATCACACCAAAGGTTCCAATAGAAGAATTGACCTTATCTGGTGTTAATGTAGCGATTTCAACCTGCATTATTTATTTAAACAATCATCTTCAATAATCCCCATAAAAACTAATCCGAAACCGTCAAACCAGCATATCTGACGGCATTACAGAATGCTAGTCGCTTATTATTGTCTGTATGCAACAGGTCTGGAATAATTTGAGTCAAATTGAGAAACATGTGCAAGTCACTTCTCAAAATTCAGCGTAAACTGATAGAAATTCTCAATCATGCACCACGTTTCTGACAATTCCTCTACACGTAAGCAACGCACAATCGCTACCTGTTTTGTATTCTTAAAATTGTCTGAATAAAGGAAATATTGTCGTTTTATTAGGCGTCGGACGTTCATGATATTTTCACCTAAATTCACGTTGAGTTTCAGTTCGAGGGTTGCTATTTATGTAGTCGGAATAATAAATAAAAACAAATATTTATCATTGAAAATGGTTTTATAGTTTTTCAAAATATTCTCCACATTGATCGATACACTTTTACATTGGGTCAGGACTGTATGGCGGATAACACATCAATTCGATGTTTTGACCGGTCAAATATTCTGCGTCGCTGGTTCTTTTTTTTTATTTCTTCAAACATTTCCCCTAAACAAATGGTTATGTACTGTTCAGAATTGACCGTTCTAATTGATTCTCTATTGGCACTGTTATCACATACCAGTGATGTACGCTGGTATAATGGTGAGTGTGATATGGTTCTTCATCGCCTATAATCGAAGTGAGTTGATCGTCGCACTGCTGTTGAGAAAATTTATGTCGAAAGTCGTAGTAAATTTTCGCACCAAAATGCTCACGAATTAACTCCATTTTTTAGCTGAGATGAAATTTTGAAGTCACTAAACACAAATAGCGTCCGTATGATAAAGAATTCTGAATACGTATACACTCAAGAATGCCAAACCCCATAAATAGCAACCCTAGTAATTGAATTATTTCTTTTAATGTAAAGTGGTATTGTTAAGTTGTAAAGCCAGTCGCGTTGGTGTGGACGGCAAGAGTGGCGACCTGCCCCTGCTGTGCCGAAACCGCATTGGAGCGGTAGTTGGTTCGATTCCAGCGCTCTGATGGTAGTGTTTCTTTCTTTATTCTGTCTGTTTACTTCCTAAATGTTTGTGATTGTTTCTAGGCAAGAGTGTAAAATCCGACAACGAATTACCACTCAGTCACGCCAGTTAAAGGCTGGGTAAGGCCGGATACCTTCTGAGAAGTGCTCTACGTTGGTCACTCACCAGTCGGTAGGTTTCCTGATAGACTTATGGGAAGGCACATAACCAAAGGGTTCATAGCCCGAGGGGGGTGCTGGCCTGGGTTTGTCGGAAGCTCATGACCATGGTTCGAAACCCACGTTAAGCTGTAGGTCCAATCGCTAATGAACCTAGTTACTGATACGCCTCTAACCCTAACGCTTTCCCTTTTTTTTAAGTTTCAAAAAAAATACTTAATTTTTATTTTGTTATAGCATTTTTATTCATCTATCTCACTCAAACCCTTCAGTATGTGCGATACTTCAACAACCAATCAACAAAAATCTTTCCATAACCAATCTGCATTTATCTGAAAAAAGAATATAATTATACCGAAATTAAATTTTATTATCTCTCATTATTCTTTTTTTTATTCTATTTTATTTTATTATTTCAATTAGATCAATTTAAATCTGTTATGAATAAAACAGGTACTTACAAGAGTAAAATTATTCCAATTTCCATCTAAAGTAAATTAAATTGGTTTATTTAAAATGACGAATGTATTATGCAGGTTTCATTAAAATTGCTCTGGGTGTTTCTAAATGAGATGAAGCAGGGCATATTTGAAAAGGATTACTCAAATTAATAAAAAAAATGCCCCAATAAATTATTATCGATTTGATATACTTACAAAACAATTTTTTCTTAATATGATTGCCAATTTCTTGTATAAATTGCTTGTTCAACATATTATATAAATAATTTCCAAATAACTAGTGTTAAGTGCGATTGAATGACTCTAAATTGATAAAAGAAATTAATTATGTCCATGTAAAGAACAGATAAATAATTATATTTTCAGTGAATCGCATTTCAAGTTTTAAATGCCGGGATCGAAAAACTAACAAAGCTGTAATTAAGATACACGAAAAAGCAATTCTGCAAGCAAATAATTTATGTCTTGTAAAATTTAATATGCTGAGCTGTTTGAGTATATTCATTTACCGGCAAATGCAGCAATATTTTCCTGTTTTTGAAAACTCAGATGAACTTTACGATATTATTTTCATTACATGGCAGAATTAAATTTCCTTATTACTTTATTAATTTGGTATAATTATTGTAAATTGCAGCAGAAAAGTAATAATAATGTTTGATAATATATATGAAAAGTATTTATTGATTTGTATGTTATTTTGTGATATTTTTTTAAACCGAATAAAACAATTTTTTACTTTGTTATATTACTATTACTTATATTTTTAATTTTGTGTGACTATAGTTTCGTTCGTAAAACGATGTTACGATGTTATCAAACATTACTTTAAAACGAAGTTACATTTTCAAACAGTACTTTAATATATAAAAACTATTATTGATAAAGCTTGAACTTTAGTTCTTCTCTTCTTAGTGTTTTTAAGTAGTTAAAGTTTAGTGTATCTAAATATTTTTATTAACATATTACATTTCCACAATATAAATTACAACAATTCTAAAATATACCTCTGTTTCGTTCCCAAGCTAGCTTTACCCTGGTGTGTTCTTTAATACGATGTTTTGTTTCTGACCTTCTGCTTAAATCCTTACTCTTACTCAGTTTCATCTTTAAGACTTACTCCCATTGGGCGCCAATAACTCCTTTTACTGCGGCCTCGTGATGGTGGTAAAGTTGTTTACTAATATCCTGTTGTCCATTATTACCCCTAAGAATATAAATAAATATAAACATATAAAACTTATAAAAAAAATATGATGATATAACAAATTCTAAACTTCTAAAATTCTAAATTCTAAACTTCAATTAACGTGGTTCTACGAAACCTGCTCGCAATTATCTAAGGAAATGAGAATGTCTGATGACACCCATTACTGTTGTCTCATTGGACGCAGTCCAAAGAATTCTAACACTCCATATATACGCCATCCGACAGGAAGTCGGCGAAAATTATTGGTTGTTGACTGTGGATAGGGTCTTCCTATTCTTGACGAGAGAGCACACGTATATATATATATATATATATATATATATATATATATATATATATATATATATATATATATATATATATATATAGGGGAGGTTTATTGTATGATTATTGTGTATTGAAATACGTAAAACTTTTTTAATTATATTGTTTAAAATCCGGAACCATATTGAATTTACATCTACCGAAGGCATACAGTTATTTTTATTTAAATTAATTATAGCTGTTTCTTTTATTATTCTGGATTTTGTTATCGATTCTTCTAATACCGTTTTAGAATTATTCCAATTGATTTTATGTCCCGATTCCCATGCGTGTGGGCAAATTCTAGGTGTATTAAAATCACCCTTTCTAAGAAAGTTTTTATGTTATTTTATTCTAACATGCTCTCATCTGGTTTAGATGTCTCACCTATATAAAATGGATTGAAAATGTTAAATAAAAATTTTGCTAGTCTATAACATGGGGAATCTATACTAGTAACTATAGGGCGAACCAGCCAATAAACCGCACCAAACAATACACTTTGCTTTGCTGGATGCATCGACAGTTCTTGAAATGCTACGTATCTACGCTAACGTATCCATCGAGCTAGAAATGGGTCTTATCACTAAAGAAAATTCTGCGAGAAAACATCGCATCTTGCATCGTAGATTGAGCTGTTCCAGAGCCTACTCACTGAAAACCCGACGCAAACGCAGATCTGGCGGCTTTAGTTTTTGAATTAGTTGAATTTTGTATGCTCGTAAACAAAAGATCAAAGATACGATAAACCAAGCTGTTGAGAACGACGTCGAATCGATTGTTCACGATCATCGCGCACATTCTTACCTATCACCGCTACATTCTCTTCACTATGTACAGAACGTATCTATTTTAAATTATTGATTGATTTGTCCGTTACTTTGAGATAGTTCGTTTTTTTAAAAAGGAATAAAACAATGTTTACTTTGTTATCTATCACTTTTATTTTTATTCCGTGGTCTGATTTGTTGCCGGTGATCCAATAATGAAAATTAGGTTAGCAATTTTCTGTTGTAATGGCAATACTGCGTCAGGTGGACCATAAGTAGCTCTACATTTTTAGACATAAGCATTTAACAATGTATATATAAATATTTGGATTCGTTTTGAAAACGGGAGATTATTATAGAAAAAGAATGACTGAGAATTTTGTCTCCATTTTTTTTTATTCAGTGATTCTTTATTTAGATAAAAACAGATCTTTTTGAAATTTTTTGAGATTTAGATCGTGGCGAAAAAAAACCAAAAAAGGGAAAAAAATATATGAACCACGCCACAATGGTGTGGTGTTAAAATACTGTAAAGGTAGTTACCTTATCTACATCTGAAAATCTATTGAAATCTATCATCTATTGAAAATCGCACCCTATATTTATTTCTATTTCTATTTATTTGTTTTATTTTAATAATATTTCGACTAGCGTAGTGAACATACTTTTCACTTCGTAATTACTAAAGTTAAATTATTTCCATTTCTACTTTATGTAAATTAAATAGTTTCGTTTAAAATTGCGAATTAATTATACCGTTTCCATTAAACTGCCTTTGGTCGTATCTGAGCGAGATAGAAGCGATGATACATTCGAAGAAGATTATTCAAGTGAAACAAAAATTGCCTGAATTTGTTACTGTCCACTCGGTCCTCCTTTTAAACGTTTTCCTTAATTTTAGTTCTAATTTGTATAAATTGGGTATATAAAATGTGGTGATAAATGTTGAATATCTAATGAATTCTAACAAAATATAATGAAATGGTATTGATTGCCACCTGAAAGATAAATTAATGTTCTTAATTGTAAAACAATATATTAAGAAATCAAAAAGAATCAAAACAAGGAAACAATCCCTTCTTCTTATATTTTTCTTCTTTGTCTTCGGATAAGCCAACTTTTAGCCATGATAGTGAACGGTATATAGAAAATATTAATAGTGAACGCAATAGGAACATGCTACATTATATCTTTGGCCAGAACTGAAAAATATAGACGTAAAGAATGTTTTTTTACAAGACGGTTCGTCTTATCACATATCGATTTATTGCAAGAAAAACTGTTTAGCCTCGTTATTTAGTGTAAATTGTAATGTAACTGTCCATCAAGATCATGCGATCTTACACCCCTGGATAATTTTGAGGTTAAATCTCTGGCTTATAGAAAAAAATAAACGCGAACTGTTGTTGACATTAAACGAGCCATTAAGAATCATTGAAAATATACCACGTGATGTGTGTAAAAGGGAAATTTAAAATTGGTTCTCTCGAATGCATTCCACCAGACGAAGCGATAGGTGTATATTTGAACGTCATTGTTTCTTATGTATAAATGGTCTTATGTAAAATGTCTAAATGTCTAAAAGGAGTTCCCAAATCATTATCATGGTAAAGGTAAGAATTTTAAGAACATTTCAGGGCAACGCAATACGGGATACAGTAAGGAAGAAAGGCCCAAGACGTAAGGGCAAAATGGATAAGAAAAAAAATGTTGGAATAAACATGTGGAAAGAATGAATGAAAAAAAACTGATTAAAGGGATAAAAATCTGCTTTCCAAAATGTTGGAAACAGTGTTAGATCTCAATTTATGAGTAGGTCTATTAGGGAAGAACTAAGGTATTTTGCATATCTAAGAAGAAGATTAATTTCTTATCTTTACTTTTAAATTTTTCTATTCCATCCTTTAACATGAAACACTAAACATAACAAATGTACCATTAAATGACAAATTATTTCTATTTAACATCCAGATGTACGTTTGGGTAACTATGTTAACATCATCTGGAGATTATACAATATTCTGATGATGCCAACATGGCAGGAGAGCGTCGTGAAGACCAAGGTAACTGGTTGTTCTTGCTCTTTTTAAATCCTGTATAGTATATATATATATATATATATATATATATATATATATATATATATATATATATATATATATATATATATATATGTACATTAAAAAGCTAAGAAAGTTTACCCGTGCTCCACGTCATGCTTTGCCATTCCTTCATCCGCCATCCAAAGCGCCAGCAAGCATCTTCAAAAGCTGGGCTGGCGATATATATATATATATATATATATATATATATATATATATATATATATATATATATATATATATATATATATATATATATATATATATATATTATTATTATTATTATTTTTAATCACGTATGGGCCCTGGTGGACCACGCGAAATACAATTAGAGGCGTTTGTTGTTGTTAGCCTTCCTTTGCGCCCATACTAAATTCATTCTTTCACTATGAGCTTCTTTCCTTTCGTCAGACCAAGTTGTTCCAGTCTTCCTACATTTATCTCTCTGGCCAACCTCCCAAACGTTAACCTTGTGTCTGAAACAGCCTCTATCCTGAATTTTACTTTGTGTAATATTTTCTGATCTTAGGCCCTCTTTAATTGCAGCAATCCATTTAATTATTTCTACTTTAGGTCTACCCCTATTTTCATAAAATTCTATTATTTGTCTAGTTAGTCTTAGTCTACTCGGATTCATTCGTTTTATGTGTCCGAAAAAACTTAAATCTATATATAATATGAAATGAAATGATATTAAAAAAACAAGTTCATCAATTTTAACAAAGTTATTCTTAAAATTTACAAGAACTCTTGGAAATTCATGTTCTCAAGATGTCAAAAACTGCGCCATTTCTGTCTTGGCACTGCAATTATGGTTTCGATTTCTTGCCAAATTCTTTAGATCTTCCAAATTGGCAAGGTGGGTGCCGTATACTTAACTTTTAAGATATCCCCATAAAAAATCACAACGAGTCAGGTCCGGGGTTCGAGGGGTCACTGAATGTCCCTAGGAAAAACACCTAAACAATGGGCAAAGAGAGATTGGAAGTGTCTCAAGTGGCTCCTTTCTATTGGAACCAAATGTACAGAGTGTATCTTATTAAACCGATGAAAGGAATGAAAAAAAAAATGAAGCCTGTCGACATAACTCTAAGAATTTAGCATTAATGCGCAACCTTGGTGTTCTTCGAAAAAAAAAACAGGGACGTTTATTCTGGATCCCGAGTCCTTTTATGTTTATTTTTAAGAGCTTCCCCACACCATTGTCAATAGCCATTAAGGTGGAAATGAGAATCATCGGAAAATATGATGTCGACTACGAGAAATTGATTCATTATTTGGTTAGCGAATAAAAGTCTATCCAGGTCAGCCAGGTTTGTCGGCTTCTTAACTTAATTGAATCTTTTACCGACACTTTGTCATTTTTGGCTCCATTTGCTTGAACGGCGGCAATATTTTTAACACTTCTGGTTGTTGTTGATCGTACAGGCACCACACTATCGTGGAGAGTAAACTGACTTTAAAATTTTTTAATAACACAAGCAATAAATAGCCTCTTCAGAAGGACCACCACAACGAATACCACCATGGTGTCTGAACTGCTCGTTGAGTAGCACGAGGAGACCGCGAATTTGCGTAATAAAAGTGAAGAATTTCCAAATGTTATTCTAACGTGAAACCAACCATGATTGAATTGCAAACCTTTTACGAAAAACAACTGACAAGATATGTCAAAAATCGGTAAACAAATATAACCGCCATGAGCTGTCAAAATTCCATCATCCCTAATGGTAGACCCTTTATATATATATATATATATATATATATATATATATATATATATATATATATATATATATATATATATATATATATAAACTTCCCCTGTGAGATGACCCTCGAATATGAATGGACCGATTAATTCGTTTTTTAGCACTTCTGTACCACACATTAATGCTAAATCAATGTTGAAAATTATGTTCAGCGGTAGCTTGAGGGTCGGGTCATCGATTTTCATTATGAGGATTATTTATGCCATCACGAGTGAACTGCGCTTCATCACTGAACCCAACATACTTGTATAATCTCCGATTTGAATTTATTCAGTTACAAAACTACATCCTTAACGCAAAATCACCATCCCGCAAATGAAATGAATATAAACAATTCATGTGATTGTGCCATTTGGCAAATATCTGCAATCCACCTTGGTACTTACGTTTGGATCATTTTCAACGATGTCTAGGATTGCCTGTTCTTGTTCAGGATCAAGTTTTAATTGCCTTTCAGATTCAATTCTCGCACTTGGAAATATACCAGATTCTCCAGTAGTGAGAAAAACTACTTCAAAAACTTTTCTACCTGGCAGCCTCCGATTTGGGAAACGGTACTGATATTTGGGGACTGTGCGATTTGAGCTTCCGTCACAAAAGCTATAAACAAATAATTTATCAGCATAATCACGATGAGATAATAACGAAGGCATAATGAAATCAATGAAATAACTTTAAAACAATTTGCTAATTCTTACTTAGCAGTAAAAAGAGTAAAGGTACATTTTCTCACTCTATTACGTTTGCCTGCCATCCAAAAATATGTTAACTCCTGTATCACTGCAATAGCTCAGAATAGGGCCCGTATTTACTTTTATATTCATTTTCGGTCCCAAGAATATTTAGCTGAAATAGTAACATTTCCCCCTGAATCATCCTGTATGTGTATATATATATATATATATATATATATATATATATATATATATATATATATATATATATATATATATATATATATATATATATATATATATATATCTATATATATATATATCTATATATATATATATATCTATATATATATATATATATATATATATATATATATATATATATATATATATATATATATATATATATATCATCATCATCAGCCGGTATCGATCCACTGCAGGATGAAGGCCTCTTCAGCATGCTGCCAACCTTCACGGTCCTGGGCTTTCCTCTGCCACTCGGGTCCAATATACTTAACGATGTCATCAGTCCATCGGGCTTTCGGTCTTCCTCGCGGACGTTTGCGATCAAGCGGTATCCACTCCAGGATTGCCTTGGTCCATCTGTCGTCCCATCGCCTCGCTATATGGCCTGCCCATCTCCATTTCAACTGTTTTACTCTTCCAATGATGTCACAGACTTTTGTTTGTTCCCTGATCCATGCGCAGGACTTTCTGTCTCGTCTTGTAATGCCAAGCATACATCTTTCCATTCCCCTCTGTGCCACCCGAAGTTTTTGAATTGATTGCGATGTGAGTGTCCAGGTTTCACTTCCGTATGTCATAACGGGTAGAACGCACTGATCGAATACTTTTCTTTTCAGGCAAAGTGGGAGTCTGCTCTTAAACACTATGTTGAGCCTACCAAATGCCTGCCAGCCACATTTAACACGCCGTTCCACCTCCCGGGCGGTATTCCCCTCCATGGAAACCCTCTGCCCAAGATATACAAAGCTGTCCACAATCTCTAAATCCCTTCCTAAAACTGAAATTCTTCTGTCCTGAGCGAAGTTATTGAACATAACCTGACTCTTTTTTAGGTTTATTTTCAAGCCAAATGGTTCACCAGCCCTTTGCAGTTCTTGTATGCGTCTTTGCAGCTCCTCTGGGTCTTGTGAAATGAGAATAATATCATCTGCAAATCTAAGATGGTTTAAGTTTGCACCATTGATCTTTACCCCATCCTGTTCCCAATCCAGTTTACGGAATACTTCTTCAAGGCCAGCCGAGAAAAGAATAGGCGATATTGCGTCACCCTGCCGTACACCTCGTTCTATATTAATTCCCACTTCAAGATCATCAAGGTGAATTGTGGCTGTAGCTCCATCATATATCGATTCTAATAGGTTTACATAGGCTCCCTCTACACCTTGGCTACGCAGTGCATCCATTATCGCATGCTTTGAGATGGAATCAAATGCTTTTTCGTAGTCGATAAAAGCCAAGCACAGTGGCATGGTGTATTCGTTGTGCCTTTCTATGACCGGCTGTACAACCTGGATGTGATCCATTGTACTGAATCCACTTCTGAATCCTGCTTGTTCTCTTGGTTGTGCGTCATTCAGATTTTTTAATATTCTTTTAGAAATTATCTTAGTGAAAACTTTGTACATCACTGATAGGAGGCTTATTGGACGGTAGTTCTTTAAATCTTCCTGTGCTCCTTTTTTATGTAAAAGGATCACTTCTGCATTTTTCCATAAGTCAGGTACTTTTTGTTCTTTGAGGCATTTTGAGTATAATTTTGCCAGTGTTTTATGTAACGTCCGACCACCAGCTTTTAGCATTTCGACAGTTACACTATCCTTTCCTGGAGCCTTGCCGTTCTTCATCAATTCTATAGCATTTGTTACTTCCTCCACTAGGATATCTGGTATTATATATTGTTCTTTCGTGGGTATTGCTGTCCCTGACTGGCTCTGATCTTCATATAACTGGGAATAAAACCTTCTGACAATCTCTAACATTTGGGTACGCGTCCTGCACACTGTGTCATCCTCACGCTTTAAAGCATATATTTGCGTCCTTTTGTTTCTCAGCTTCTGTTTAGCTTTGTTAATTCCTTTGTTTTCTTCCAGGGTTTTTTGCATTAGCTGCATATTGAATCGGCGCGTGTCCTCTCTGATACGTTTTCTTATAGTTTTGCAGAGCTCAGTGTACTCGACCCTGCCAAAAGGACTACCTGCATTTCTCATTGTTCGCCGTTTCTTCATTAAATCAATGGTCTCACTGGAGATTTTTGTTTGTTTGAGACATTTTTCCTCTGGTGCTATTGATGCAGCCATTTGAAGTACATTGTTGGCGATTTCTTCATATTGAACTGATATTTCCACCTCCTCTGGATCTTGTAACGCAGCAAACCGGTTTGACAAAGCAATCTCAAAATCGCTTCCTCTCTCCAGCAGTTTTCCAGAATCCCCCTTGCCCTTCTTTGATCTTACCATTTTTTCGCGCTCTTTTCGACAGTCAATCCGAACCCTTGCTCGTACAATTCGGTGGTCACTTCCAACATTAAAATTGTTAAGGACAGTACAATTGGTAAATATTGTTTTATCGTTGGTCATGATGTAGTCAATTTCGCTTGTGAGCCCAGATGGACTTTTCCATGTCCATTTTTTGCTGATATTTTTCTTATAGAATGAATTCATAATATATAGTTCTTGTCCTTCAGCAAAATCAACTAATCTGTCACCTCTATTGTCTCGCTCACCAGTTCCATATGGGCCAGTTGCATTTTCGTCTGTTCTTGTTGTTCCAATTCTGGCATTAAAATCACCCATCAGGATTTTGTACCTACATTTCTCCTTATATAAAAGCTGGGCCACATCATCATAAAATTCCTCAATTTCCTCATCTTTATGGCTTATAGTTGGTGCATAAGCTTGGACGATTTGAAGCCTAAACTTTTTATTCAGCTGAATGACGCATTGGGCTAATCGGTCGGATGTACTTTCAAATTTTACCACACTGTCCTTCAGCTTTCGATTGATGAGGAATCCTATTCCGCCACATCTGCCATTTTCCGTACCTCGAGTGTAGAGTACGTGTCCAGTTGGTTCCAGTTTGATTAACTCTTCCCCCTTCCTTCGTGTTTCACAGAGCCCAATAATATCCCAATGTATGTTGTCAAGTTCGATTAACAGTTCTTGCAATCGGGCCTCTGTTTTCATAGTCCGTATATTTAACGTTGCAATGTCAAAAGTCCAATGGCAGCCTGATCTAACCCGGTGATTCTTAGCACCCTCTGCCTTGGGGCAGGTCTTCCCGCTGCCGTAGGTAGTTGCCCCTTGGCCTCCGGGGAATGAGGACCGTGTTTGAGGTTGTACTGTCATATTTCAACATACTGAAATACCATGTTGAAGGTATGGACCGTAATCTGCCACGCTGGTCCAATGCGGGTTGGCAGATTTTGGATCATGTTAGTCTGAGGTCTCCGCTTTGACCTGTCCGCCAGGGGTGACCCTCCCAGGAGCATAGACTCCAGACGGCATAGCTCAAAGCTTCATTGCCCTACTCAAACCCCTTTACCACGTCAAGGTCTGATCCACAAAGGGGATATATATATATATATATATATATATATATATATATATATATATATATATATATATATATATATATATATATATATAATGAGATTGAAGAGAAAACATATTTCCAGAAAAGTAAAGATAGGAATATATAAAAGAGTAATAAAACCCAACATCACCTACGCAAGCCAAATATGGACTCTGCATAAAACAGAGCAAATAAAATTGGAACTATGGAAGATGAAAATATTACGAAAAATATCGAAAGAGTTTGTTTTAGAAAAACTAATCAAGACTTAAGGGAGCTGTATAAAAAAAACATGTATACTGGGTATTATAAGAACCCAACGAATAAGATGGATATCGTATCTGAAAAGCATGCCAGAAGGAAGAATGCCTGAAATGTTACATAGCATATACAATAGGAGGAAAAAGAAGAAGAAACCCATAAACAAGGTTGTTGATCGAGGTAGAGAGAGAGCCCAGAAATAACAGAAGATAACTGGAAGGAGAATAAAAGCAACGAACAGAAGGAAATGTGCTAACCAAGCCACTGGCCAGGTTGGCTCGAAGAGCTAAATTTATATAGTCCTAAAAATTCGACATCCTTTTAGGCATTCTATATTTGAATTAATATGACGAAAACAGAATACAATAGTTGTAATTTATACCAATTTATAAAACTAAAGTTGATTTAGTTATAAATAATCACCTTAAAGCGGCCATTTAAAATGCGATCCATTAACGTTGTATAGCATTACAACGTAACGTAACAGTTGATATAACATTAAATTTATTTTGTAAATTTTAATTAATTCCCCTCTCAGCTGGAGAAAATTTAATTTAAAGTTGGGCCTAATCACTCCAAATATTCCATCGACGGCGTTGGACTTTTCCCTGGAAATTTTCCACATATTCTTTTTTGAATTACCTTTCGTCGGGAAATATTTTTACATAAATTTTGTTAAATAGGAACAAATTACAAAAATATTTCACATGGGAAAATTAATCACGGGAGAAGTCATGAAACAGCTTCCTCGTAAAGCTATAGTAAAACTTACATATCTTATAAATGCATCTTTTAGATTAAAGTATGTACCTAAGATATGGAAAGTAGCAGAAATGATAATGATCCCAAAACCACCGAATGAAGTTTCATCTTACAGGCCAATCTCCTTGCTACCTGTTATTTCAAAACTGTTTGAAAAAATATTCCTTAAAAGATTGAAGCCAATCATTGAAGATAAAAACATAATTCCAGACCATCAGTTTGGATTTAGAGAAAGCCACTCAACTATAGACCAGGTCCATAGGATAACAAATATAATTGAAAAGTCACTGGAAGAAAAAAAAAATTGTTCTACCGTATTTCTCGATGTGGCCCAAGCCTTCGATAAAGTGTGGCATGAGAGCCTCAACTACAAATTAAACAAGCTTTTGCCTAAACAGTTTGCGCAATTATTAAAGTCTTATATCTCGGATAGATATTTCAGAGTTAAACAGGAAGATGCATACTCTGAACTAAAAAATATTAAAGCAGGAGTACCGCAAGGTAGTGTATTGGGACCAGTCCTTTACCTATTATATACCAGTGATATTCCTGAATTAGACCCAGACACGATAGCAACATTTGCTGACGATACTGCTATTATGGCTGTAGGCGTAGACCACGAAGAAGCGGCAATAAACCTGCAAACCTCAGTTAATAAAATTAACAACTGGACTAAGCAATGGCGAATCAAATTAAATGAGTCTAAATCCGCTCATATTAATTTCACGAACAAAAGAAATCAATATATCCCCGTTAGTATAAATAATATCCAAGTACCATATGCTAATACAGCAAAATATTTGGGTATAACATTAGATGCCAAGCTACGCTGGAGGGCTCATGTCAAAAAGAAAAAAGAAGAACTTGACATCAAATTTAGAAAAATGAATTGGCTGCTTGGATGAAATTCCCCTCTATCAGTCTACAACAAAGTACTCTTGTACAAACAAATTCTAAAGCCCGTATGGACATATGGCATCCAGCTGTGGGGTTGTGCCAAAAAGAACAACTTGGAAATAATCCAGCGATTCCAAAACAAAGTACTAAGGAACATTGCAAATGCCCCTTGGTATTTCAGAAACAGTGACCTCCATAGGGACTTGGAAATGGACACCGTTACCCAGACCATTAGCAGATTTGCCCAGAGTCACGAGCAGCGACTTCTTCAGCACGTCAATGTCGAGGTCATCCAGCTCCTTGATAATGCAAGTCAAATCAGAAGACTTAAGAGGACCAAACCCTTTGAGTTGGTTTGAATGTTTGTGTTAGTAAAAAAGCAGAGCATATTGCTGGTGTATACGTTAATATTGGTGTAATTAAGTTATTGGATTTAATTTAAGGGATACTAGTGAGTAAGTTCTTAAAATCATCTTTTCTTTTGTAGTAACTTAGGTTTGTACAACATTACTCATTGATCAACTTTAGTCAGATTGTAATTTTGGAAAACTTCCTCAGGGATGTTTTATAAATAAAAAAAAAAAAACATGGGAAAATATTAATTGAGAGAAAATACCAATGACTATAACCAGCAAACTAATTTTGGTTTCTGAACGCGAATTTAAATATTTAACTTTACTTCGAAACAGCTATATTTGAAACTGCTTCACAATCAGTGATAAATAAACAAAAGTCAAATTAAAAAATATGGGTAATGGTTGACCATTTTTACTTGAAACCATCTAGACATTTTATCTAATTCAATGTAATATTAGAGCATTGATTTGGGCATAGATTGTTCAAAGCTCACATTATTATTACAAAATCTTAAAAATATCCTTATAAGATTCCTAAGACTTATTATTCACTAGAAAATGAATGTTCACCGAACAATCCATCGCTGAAATAGTTATGACATTTTGGTGCATGTGGTACTTCAGATACACTGCTAGATACACGAAGATTTAAACAGCCACCTCTCCTTCTCTTCTTGATGGACATTGTACACCATTTAACGCCTCTCATCTTCAGTATTTTTTGTTGTCGGTTACGTATTCAATTTTTTTGCGTAATTTATTGCATATTTAGGAAATATGTTCTAGTTTTCGTTTATACATTTGAGAAACCGACTTTACTTTAGCCTAACGAGTAATCTTTAATTTTTAAACATTAACCCTTATCAAACTAATACTTATAATAATTTTCATACTGTTAGAAGAATGTTGCTGAATATCTCACTTACATGCCAATTTCAACTAAATATTTAATAAAAAACTATAAATTACAGATTTTAAATAAAGAGTGGGCGTATAGTCGAGTCACTTATAAGACTTCTCCAAAATAAAATTAAAATTAGTCAATTCTAAAATATATCCGCCTCACCCCAAAGCTATATCTACTATATCTATATCTATATATAGAGAACGTCGTATTTTTGCTACGTAGTGATTAAGATAGACAATCATAAAATAAAAGCCTGCTCCGTAACTTCTAATTCAAGAATCTCTCTAATTCTTAGTTTTATCGATCTTGAAATATTCGATACAGTAAAGCGAATTCTCTCTGCAATTTTTCTATCTACGTCATTCGCCTTGTAAATAACTGGGGAATTTTACCTGCAACATTTAACATTGAGTGAAAAGTTATCATTAGTCACCTTCCAGTGATACGTGCACAATTATAAGCAGAGCAAAGTTTCTCCACCGTATCTACTTCTTCAGTTTAATTGTAACTACCTATTATGTCTGACTTATTTATTTGACTATCACTAGTGTCATCATGGTGTATACTTTACGCAAGCAAAAAAGTTTACCTTTTTTTGGCACATAACATAAGAGCGTGCAATTCTCGTGAAAGGCAATCATTGACAACTTTTCAGTTCGATTTACTGGCCAGGTAAATTTAACAAGGAGCTCTGTTTTATTTTTTCTAGCTGTTTCTACGAGAGTCAACTTGAAATTCTTTTTAGGTTTTCTATATCATCTTAAAACTGCTAAACCAATTATCTGTAGTTACGCTCCTTCTACTTCCTGTTATGGATTCACACATCCTTTCCACAACAGCACCTCGTGAATTATTTGCCTCCCAAGGAACCGCAGTCAATATGTTCTTTATATCTTGTCAATATGGATCTTTTTGTTGCTTTGCCCTATTGTGGCTATTGCCCACATTAGATATGGGAGAAATGAAAAATCTTGTGTTGCCCAACATGCAATCGAACATGACCACAGTATAGATATTAGTAATTTAAGACTAATTAAAAGTGTTAATAATAATAGGGCCTTGGATGCATATGAAAGCATTCAAATAGAAAAATGTAAGAAAATCATGAACCGAGATAAGGGACCGATTCCTTTCAGACTTTTTCAATTATTAATGTAAGGCTTAGTACACTTCACATTTCATGATTTTTACACGCATCGTTAGGTATGGTTTTCATATAAATTGAACATAGTTCAGTTTTAAAATTAGATTAAAGCATCTCCTGATGATGCTAACATGGTTAGCGAAACGTGCGTCGAGCAGTTCAAAAAAGCGTTTTGGTGTTTAGTGGTAAATCTCTTCAAGTTTAATATTGTTGCGTAGTAAAACGGTGTAAATGCAGTTTTACATTTTTCTAGAAAGATCTCAAAAATCTCGAGTCGCTGCTAATCGATCAACAGACCTTTTATCTTGGCGAATTTCAACAGAGTCAAACCGCAAATGTCATAGTAAGAATCGAAATCTTTGTGGAGACATAGTAAGCCAAAATATCTTGATACCAGTGCTATTTACACCACAAACATCTTCAGTGTTTCTTGTCCATGTGATTACTTGGACAAGTAGAATCGTCAAATATTTAAACGACGGAGTTGGCGACTCCACCTCAGTGGTTAAGGGTTAAACGAAACTGAACATTCTGGCCACAATTGAAAATATATTACGCAATATGTGTGAACAAGTAATGGACGTTCAAGATAAAATCAAAAATAACCGGTTTATCACTTGTAGTTATCATTGTACCTCGTTTTAAAATTCTGACATTCTTACTGAACAACATTTATATATAAACGATGTTCGTACTTGTGCAAACAATATCGTGATCAGAATTTCCTACAGATATTAGGTAACGCTAATAATTTAAAAAGAATAGTGTTAGATTGCCTACCACATTGTGGCCAACAACGAATTTCATAATACACAAACTCATATGCGAGAAGCGTCTATGCTAATTTTTAAAAGCTGACAACTTTATTAAGCATCACATACGTGCGTCGCTTTGGAAATATGGAAAAACACTAATGGGTCCCGGCGTAATGAAAACCCACCTTTTGTTTATTCGAATCGTATTGGAAACGATTCAGCTTTTTGACGAACGCGTGCGTTAACCAAATAAAATCGCGTTTCCATAGCGATAGGCAAAAGGCCATTAGTTAGGAAATGCTTTAACCAGCCTAATCCATCAGGTTGTATAAAGTGTTTTTGTACTAAACACAAAAGACATCAAACAAAAACTGTTTCGATATCCAGGTTTATTCACCGAAAATATTATTTCGGCTTATACCGCCAGTTATATAACTATATTCGTTTTGATTTCTGTAATTTCATCAGATTATCAAGAAACCTTTGACCATGTTAAATATGAATATTTTGAAATGTAGAGTAATCCGTTTCAAATAGGAAAATAATTCAATAGTAGAAAAAATGTAGTAACTTGTGGTTATTTGCAGTTTTCAATATAATTGATGTACGGAGAAAAAAAACGCATGCTGTTAACGAGTGGGTCTCTTGTTGAGTTAAGTTTAATTTAAGAACATCAGCGGCTGCAGCGGACTCCTAGTCCGTCATTACAGATCGTCGTATTTTAGCTACGCAGTGACGAAGATGGACAATCATATAATAAAAAGACACCTATTAAATTTAGATTATTATTTACGCACTTATTTAACCCTAAAGAGAAGTACTGGGTATGGGATACCTAGGGGTTAAGAATATCCAGTGCTTACCATTTTAAATGGTTACGTTGAGGAGATGGCTTTGAGTGGGGGATTTTTTTTACTATCCCCACTATAGATCCCCCACCATAACAATCTTAAGATGTGGATACTAACAAAAATATAGGCGACCGTAGTCAGTCTATGGCTACGCCACCCAGTGCTGTTGTTGTGTCAGTGTTTTGTCAATTTATTTAAATATCCTTTTTGCACAAATAATACTAGGGAACAGCAATTTTGTTGACTTGGATCTGTGACTTGTTTTTGACTAATTTTTCATCTCTGAATTCAAAAATATTCACAGTTTTTCTCTATCACGTCAAATTCTTATGCTACAGTATACCCCTCATTTTACCTTAAAAATGTACATACGAAAGGAAATAAGGTAAGATCTTACCAAATAGATTAGAATATTTTATTTATACAGAGTTTAACATATTATTAAAAGTTAAATTGTGTTTATACAAAAAATAAATAAAAGATATTATGGTAAACATTTCTTCTTATAGCTTTTCCACACCAGAATATCCACAAAATGAACACTCCAGGTGTTCATTTTGTGGATATTCTCGCTTGATACTCCAACAGTAGTCAGCCATCATACTGACATCCCATCTACCTTGATACCGCGCTTCCATAACCTTTAGATCTTGGTGGAATCGCTCGCCCTGTTCATCACTAACAGCACTAAGATTTTTCTGGGAAGTTAGCAAGATGACTATATAAGAAATGCAGTTTGATGCTCATGTTGCAACCAAGCTTTTTAAAGCTCTCCAAGAGTTGTTGAACAATTTCGATGTAATTCGCTGCTCGTGTATTTCCAAGAAAGTCTATACCAATATTTTTAAAAGCCAACCAAGCATTCCTTTCAAGTTCGGTCATTGTTTCACTGAAATTTTCATCTTTAACGAGTTGCCGAATCTGTAGATCATCAAACACACCAGCCTTTCTCTTTTTGTATGACAGGCTAGGGAATGCCGAAATGATATACTTAAAGCAGTCTGCTTTAATTGACAAAGCCTTGACAAATTGCTTCATGAGACCTAGTTTTTATATGCAAAGGCGAAAATACAATGTTTTTTCTGTCGACAAGTGGCTGATTTAAAATGTTTGGATCACCAGGTTTTAGGTCAGATCTTGGCGGCCAGTTCGATTGCACTCAATGCTTCTCACGAGCTCTGCTGTTTCACATGCACAAACAACAGGGATACTTGGTATACCCGCGTTGCCTGCCAAGAAGGAAACAGACCATTTTAAGGTCAACACAGATGATCCATTGGTGCATGTTATATTGCAACAAATCAATGACTGTCTTTATGTCGCCATATTCTTCACGCAAAGAAACTGAATGATCTATTGGGACTGAACCGTATAAATTTCCATTATGTAAGATGACACACTTCAAGCTACGCTTTGAGCTATCTATAAACAATTGCCATTCAGTTGCGTTATAGTTAGAAATGGCCAATTCTTTCATTAAACCTTCTGCGTTTTGGCAGTATACAAATCCGTCATTATTTCTGAAGTACTGCCTAAATTCACATTCTCTGGATCGATAATAAGTGACTTTAGCTCCTTTGTCAAGCAAATTTTTTTCGTGCAGTCTTGATGCTAGTAAGTCCGATGCTTTTTTGGATAGTCGCAAATCTCGTGCTAAATCGTTTAAATCATGTTGATTGAATCCTTGACGAACAGAATCATTGGAAACTTTAAATTCTTCGTCGGCGAAGTCACTTCGATTTTCACTTCATTCACATTCTTGTATTTCTAAAGAAGGTAATTCTTGAACAACTAGCACTAGAATTTCAGCTGAATGAGACACAGGGCGTATAGCTGACGGTAAACTAGGGTACTCAATTTTATATTTGTTTTTCTTGTGGAATCCTGATGTTTTCACTATGCAAAAGTAGCAATCACTTAAGTGATCTTTGGGCTCTCGCCAAACCATTGGTATACCAAACGAAAGTTTATTACGTGTTCTCTTCGTCCCCATTCGTGAACTCTCTACACACTGCTTGCACACTTTATGAGGGGCCCAGGATTTATCTTGATCACCTATTTTCACTTTAAAATAAGCAAAATAGGCTTGCCTGACAAATGTACTTATATTAGTTCGTTGAATGGGGATGGTAAAACTGCCACATATATAACAAAATGAATCAGGGCTGTTTAAGAACTTATGACGAGAACTACCAGAGGCAGACATAACGAAAATCTGTAGTTGTGTATGTATACTTTGACTTCACTATATCAGAGCGACACAGGCCCGCATACTTTAGCATCTCATGCATAACTGACCGAACTAGTTTTGGATGACGCCACGTCACTCACGCCCACACTCCTAGGTCGAAAAAGATTCGCCGGTAGAATATATAGTAGTGATTTCTGTGATTCACCAAGCTTAGTCGGATGCGCAACAACTGTAGAGAAAAAACTTGACGTGATAGAAAAAAACTAAATAAAGTTTTGGAATTAGCATGTCAATTTACGTATAAAACAGCTTAAATATCGAACTCAACAGAAATTATTTTTCAAATTGTTCCCCAGTGTAATATGTGTCTTTTTTCTCGATCTTGACACAGTTTGTGGTAAGTAAATCATAAATATTATATTTTCTATAGTATTTTTATTAAAAACTTTGTTTTGTTTATTTTTTTAAGATTTATTTACCGGTTTCTTTAATTTTCAATTTAGCTCAAAATGAACACGCGTTCTCGTACTCGTTATATCGTCTACATATCTAAACCAAAACAATATTTTTTTTGCTTTATCCGTTTTTAAAAAATTATTCTTCAAGTTTGAAATAAACAGTTCTGATAATAAAGGGCTTAGTGGTGAACCCATTGCTAAACCATCCTTTTGTTTGTAAAAAACGTTATTAAATCGAAAATAATTTTCATTAATGCATAAGTTAAAGAGTTCTAAAATATCTTGCTTAATAATTAGATTAATGTTATTTTTTATGAGTAAATTATCTAGATAATTTACTACTATCTAAATAATTAAATATAGGTAAAAGCATTGAGTCATTGTTGAAGCTAGTTCACTGTGGAAGCTAGTTCGTAAATTTATGTTATGCCTGTTTTATTTCAAAAAGTAATAGGGAGTTTATTAATTTTTCATATTCTGATAGCTGCATACTCTCGTAATGTTAAAACCCATCGTCACCGTATTTTATATCAAACATTCACGAAACCACCCGATGTATTTTTAACCCTTTACAAGTCGCCCTCTCAACAATATAGACCGCAGCTTCGAATAAGGAAATAGAAGTTACATTCTGCCTTAACAAAAATAAACTACGAGCACTGAAAGACGACAAAACTTTAAATTATGATGAAGCTGTTGCGAAATGGAACGGTGTAGCTTCTCGACAACGTTGCCAAATTATTAATCGTTGGGGCATCCCTTAATGGTCTCTGTCAGCAGAGAAAAGAAGTGAAGATAAATTTTTTAGTATGGCGTAGTCGTAGGCTGGAAGACGACGTGACAAAGGCCGCTAAATTATAAAGGTTTATACAAAGTAGTTTTCGGTAGTAAACCAGGAAAAAAAGAAGAATTTAGGCTTGGAGGGCAGTAATAAAATTTGTATTTAGCTTTTACGACAAGGCTGTAACATTATAATGACATAGTAATATTACTTCAGGGACTGCTATATAGTCTGAATGACAAGTATATTAATTCGAAGAAAACTCGTGTTATTTTTAAATAACGTCCCATTATTTATTCCACACAGTAATGCTAGAAAATTACCTTTCAAAACCTTCAAATTACTTTCACAAGCACATGTATTTAATTGGATTTTTTATACAAACATACTCCGAAAAAATTCGTATGATAAAGGATAGATGGATCCGTTATAGATATTTTTTAACGGCTGTTTTATTAAACTTGAAGAGATTTACCACCAAAACACTTTTTTGAACTGTTCTGATTCTATGGAATTGCTGACTGTTTTATGTACCGTCCCTATGACGACTGTGGAAACCGAAAGATGTTTCTGTACCCTCAAACGAATCAAAACATTTCTAAGAAACACTATGGACCAGGAACGGCTGTGCGCGTCAGCAATGCGCAATGTTTCTAATCTGATTAAATCTAACCAGATTAGGTTAAATCATCTCCTGATGATGTTAACATGGTTAGCGAAACGTGCGTCGAGCAGTTCAAAAAAGTGTTTTGGTGTTTAGTGGTAAATCTCTTCAAGTTTAGTGTTTCACACCAAAGGTTCCAATAGAAGAATTGAGAGAAAGAATTGTTTTCTATAGTTTAGTTTGTTTCTGTCTCTTTTACAGTACTGTCAAGTTTTTAAATCATTTTGATATAAAATGGCAAGCTGTAGTCGTCGATTTTGCAAAAATTCTGTGGATAAGTTTTGTTATATATGCTGACAATTTATTATAAAGTCACAAGATATATACATATCCGAAGAAGACAAGAAAGACTATCTTTTATATTTTAAGTGCCAAATTGGAGATCAAGATAAAAGTTGGGCTCCGCATGTTTGATGTGTGAATTGTCACGTAAAATTAGTGAAGTAAATGTATCGCAAAAAACATTCTATGAACCTTCTGACCGTCTAAGTAATTGCTACTTTTCTATCACTAAAACAGAAGAAATTTCAAAAAAGCAAATGGCATAAAATTCAGTATCCAAATTTACCTTCTTCGCTTAGGCCATTACCCCATTGACAGGAACCACCTGGTACCGGTGGTGCCTTTAAACATTGTGCCTTTAAACCTGGAGAATATGGTGCGCGTCACTTGAACTCTTCAGTCGAAGCGGACAACATTTGAAAATGCCAAATGAGATTTTGGCGAAATGTCGTGACTATTCACAGAATCAACGGATCAACACCCGGAATGATTTAGAAACATTATCTACCATCCGTGAAAATATTAGACGTAACATATATATATTTAAAGTTAAGCGAAGTCAGTCGCGGGTTAAATCTGGTTGGGTGTTCAGATCAAACTGAGCTTCAAGAAATTTATATTGAAGCCAATGTTGAGCGGGCTGAAAGTTTTTTTTATACATTTCTATGTGATAGTGATGATTCGGCAAAATTAACCCAGGTGTAAGCAAAAACGCAGACAAAAAATTGTGGAGTTCGAAACTCAGAATTCAACAAATATTCTGAATTCTATTTGAAATGTTGCACCTCCTTTAGTGGGTCACCTTCTAGGCGTTTAATTAAAAAAATGTTTTTTTCTTTTTTTTATCTAAACGATAAAAAAGATTCATTAAAATCATGGATAATAAATGATGCTTAATAAACAATAAAGAATCATTATCATACGCAGATATCATAATGATTATCTGAACTTTGGAACTGAAAATAATTATCGTGATGCCAAGGTGAACCGAACGATTAGATAATAAAGTTATTTAGCGAGATCCCCTGACCAAAAACTGGTTTTGCTCGTACGTTAAGCGAACACTTAACAGTCCCTTAATGACCCAACTTCGTTGTCGAATAAAGTTCGCTGCACACTAGCTTGATTAACACCTCTAATATTGTCTATTAATGCCAGCAGAAGTAACTAACTTCGAGCTACAATTCTAATTTTATCGGGATAATGGTAACTTTTCCTAGTCGAATAATTTTACTGGGTGCATATCGAAAATTACCTCATTTATCTTCGTCATTTTTCGGCTTTGAAACTTGTTTCGTTATTTAACCTAGTTGATGACATTATTTTGACATTTTATTGGTCCATGGGTATGTTAGGATCACCATCATTACTATCATTATTTCATACAAAATATATGAAGGTACAAATTCGACGTCGAAATCCATATAAAGGGTATTCCATTAAGAGGTTTCGAATGTTATTTATGGCAGTGCGAAGCTGGATAGTGTACAATTATACGTGGAATACAACATCTGTCAGATGACCACCATGACTTCTCTGGCAGCTCACAATTCTTTTGTTGAAATTCTCGATTACTGCTGAACACATTTGCGGAGTTATGTCACGAATTATTCGCCTAATTTCTTCTTTCAACTGTTGGACGGTTTGCGGATTATTTTCGTAAGCTTTGTTCTTCACATAACCCCACAAAAAATAGTCTAGCGGCGTCAAGTCGTATGACCTTGGTGGCCAATTTACGTCCCCATTCCGGGAGATCAGCCGGGAGATGGAGAGCCGGGAGATGGAGATCAGCCTCCATCCAAACTGTGTACGCAATAAAGTCAATGTTTCACGTGCTGTAGGACATGTCGCACCATCTTGTTGGAACCACATATTCTCTAAATCCATGTCCATTATTTGATCCCATAAAAAAACATCAATCATCATTCGGTATCGTTCTCCGTTTACTGTAACAGCTCGTTCATCTTCATCTTCAAAAAAATACGGTCCAATGATACCCTCAGCCCAATAACCGTACCAAACTGTGACACGTTGAGCATGCATCGTGTCAGGGGATTTCGTGGATTTCTCTAGGATTTTCATTGCCCCAGATGCGACAATTTTGTTTATTTACGTAACCGTTTAAGTGGAAATGAGCCTCGTCACTGAAAATGATTTTATCGCAAAAATTATTGTCATTTGCCTTCATCTGTAGGATCCAATTGGCAAATGCACGGCGTTGCCCATGGTCGGCTGGTTTTAGCTCCTGTGTTAGCTGAATTTTGTAAGGATGTAGACTTAAGTCTTTTTTCAAAATTCCCCACGTTGAAGTTCTGCTGATACCCAAATGTTGCGCGCGCCTTTTAACAGACATTTGTGGATTTTCAGTAATACTTTCACGAACCGCCTGAATATTTTCAACCGAACGAGCAGGACGTTCCCGGACTTTTGTTTCGATATCTTTCACAGATCCGGTAGTTTCGAATCTACTATTTTGCACTATTTTGCGAATGTTTACTTTTGACGGACGATTGCATACACCAAAGTATTCACGAATTCGCCGAAATGTGGCTCTCACAGAACAGCCATTTTGAAAATACGTTTTAACAATGTAAACACGTTGTTTTACTGTGTAGTGCTCCATTGCTGAAATTGTACTAAATTCCACAATTAAACCGAATAACATAAACAAAGTCTGAGATAAGAAGACTAGCAAAACAAAACATTCGAAACCTGACATTGACATTGACAGATGTTGTATTCCACGCATAATTGTACACTGTCCAGCTTCGCACTGCCGTAAATAACTTTCGGGTATGTTATGAAACGTTTCTTTTATTCGTTTCCAACATTCCAAATCTCGTAATGGCGACCCTGTATATACATATATATATATATAGACATATATATATATATATATATATATATATATATATATATATATATATATATATATATATATTAATCCACTGCAGGATGAAGGCTTCTTCAGTATGCTTCCAACTCTCGCAGTCCTGAGCTCTCCTCTGCCATTCAGATCCAATATACTTACTATAATGTCATCAGTCCATCGTGCTTTCGGTCTTCTCCGTGAACGTTTGCGATCAAGCGGTATCCAGTCCAGGACGGCTCTGGTCCATCTTTCGTCCCATCCCACTTCCATTTCAATTGCTTTATTTTTCCAATGATGTCACTCACTTTCGTTTGTTCTCTGATCCATGTGCAGGTCTTTCTATCCCGTCTAGTAATGCCGAGCATATATCTTTCCATTCCCATCTGCGCTACTCGAAGTTATTGAACTGACTGTGATGTGACTGTCCTGGTCCAAGTCTCACTTCCGT
The DNA here is from genome assembly GCA_031761425.1 of Cosmopolites sordidus. Classification (NCBI taxonomy): domain Eukaryota; kingdom Metazoa; phylum Arthropoda; class Insecta; order Coleoptera; family Curculionidae; genus Cosmopolites; species Cosmopolites sordidus. Next base: position 98,644 of record JARFXV010001730.1, on the reverse strand, counting down.
ATGTCATAACTGGCAGGACTCACTGATCAAAGGCTTTTCTTTTCAGGCAAAGTGGTAGTTTGCTCTTAAACACTACGTTGAGCCTGCCAGCCACATTTAACGCGTCGTTTAACCTCCCGGGCGGTATCCCCTTCCATTGAAACCCTCTGCCCATGATATACATAGTGATTCACAACTTCCAAATCCGTTCCTAAAATAGAAATCCTTTTGTTCTCAGCAAATTTGTTGAACATGCCTGACTCTTCGTCTGGTTTATTTTCAAGCCAAATGGTTCCCCAGTCCTGTGCAGCACTTTTACGTGTCTCTGTAGCTCCTCTGGGTCTTGTGATAGAAGAACGATATCATCTGCGAATCTAAGATAATTTAAGTATGCACCATTAATCCTTATTCCACCCTGTTCCCAATCCAGATTACGGGACACTCCTTCCAGGCAGGCTGAGAAAAGAAGAGGCGATATTGCGTCACCCTGCCGTAAGCCCCGCTCTACATTTATTCCAACCTCAAGATCGGCAAGGTGGACTGTCGCTGTAACTTCATCATATATCGATCCTAGTAGATTTACGTAGGCTTTATCCACACTTGAGTACATCCGGTTGTCGAGTTGGTCCCTGTAGGGAGCTTGCAGACGTTTCGCCAAAATCTCATTTGGCATATTCGGTGCGAGGTTACTGTTGCGAGGTTCGTGACTTTCAGAAAGTCAAGAAGCCAAATGAGATTTTGGCCAAACGTCTGCAGGCTTCCGACAGGGACCAACTCGACAACCGGATGTACTCCCGGAAAAAAACCTAATACATGTTTTTCCATCCGTTAAACAGTACGCTCAAACATATATATATATATATATATATATATATATATATATATATATATATATATATATATATATATATATATATATATATATACATTCAGTATTACAATTCTTTAGTCCAACAACAGTGTTGAGTGTCATCAGACACCCAACTGCTGGGTTCCATAATCTCATGTGGAACATACAACAACCTGCGTCTCCGTTTAAATGAGCGCTTTGTTGATTGTTTGATTGAGGACGTCTCTTTTGTTTCTTTTGTATCAAACTTTCGATGCTCTTTTTGCAAAAAAAATCAGTCCTTTCTAAACTGGTCCTATTCTCTACATACATATTCAACTTACAATCCAAATATCTTACGGTCTAAAGACGATTTTCGGCGAAGCTGGTTGAACTTATAGTAATTCTTTAATGACTTCTTTGCTAGTTGCATGCTTATATTCTCTGTCGACAAGAATCAGCAGAGGCCTTTTCTAACATTTTGAATGATTTAGCACAAGAAGTTTCGTGCCAAAGCTGACCCGTTACTACCTTTGAATAACAAATTATAATTGTCATTAATTAATTATTGAACAACCAACACAGAACGATGTAAGGAATAATAGAAAAATAGAAAATATTATGAGAATAGTAGAGTTAAAAAGAAACTGGGCATCCACGTACCATTATAGTAACAAAATTAATTAAAAGTATTTATATTTCCTGGAAAGAAGTGTACTAGATCTTGCAGAAAGCGAGCTCAATTATTTGAAGTGTTTTGTCGAGAAATGTAAAGAATTTTAAAACGCCTTAAAGTTCGTTCTTAGAAAACATGTAAGGAATTATTGAGGAGAAAAGAAAAAACCTCTACAAGAACAGCATAATTTGAAAACTTTGAAGGCTTTCAAAGGTTACCTTACTATATGGAGACTAAACTAGTTTTGTATATGATAGAAACAATATATATATATATATATATATATATATATATATATATATATATATATATATATATATATATATATATATAGGCGGACAAAGGAAACGCAATAGTCATAATAAATACTGAGGACTATATGGCAAAGATGACGAATATTTAACTGGAAAAGACATATAAACTAGTGAACAATCCAATAACCTATCTAGAAGAAACGACCAAAAGCAAAATCAAAGCATGGAAACTAAAACCGGAAATTGAACGAAGAATATTTCCAAGGGAAAAATCAAGCAGATATTCCAGAGATTCCATTAAGGCCCATAGTAAGTGCCTTTGGTTCTCCAAAACAAAATGTGGAAAAATATCCAGCAAGTGTCATGTAACCAAGCGTCAAACTTGCTGAGTCATATGTTCAAAACTCAGAACATTTGATAAGGATGATTAAAGATTTCTAACTAGAAGATACAGACAAACTGGCTAGTCTGGACATTGTCTCACTATATCCAAGTATCCCCATATACGAGGCCCTGGACCTAATTTCGATGAACGAAGACTTTCCACCATATGTAGGGGAACTCTTGGAACACTTCTTGAAGAATATATATTTTTCCTTCAACCAACAGATCTACAGACAGACCGACGGTGCCCCAATGGTATCATCTTTCTCACCCGTTATAGCCAACCTGTTCATGACTGACTTCGAAACAAAGCCATTAGCCAACGCTCCTTTAAAGCCCAAACTTTGGAAACGCTACGTGGATGATATTCTTTATAATATGGCCTCACGAAAGCGAGCTTCTAAACAACTTCCTAACCAACTTAAACGGAATCCACTCCAGAATACAGTTTACTCTGGAATTCGAACAAGATAGAAAACTGCCGTTTTCGGATCTTTTTATCACAAGGAAACTTTCTGAAACCCTCAAGTACACAGTGTATAGAAAACCAACTCACACCGTTCAATACCTCAACGCTAAATCCCATCATCATCCTTCTCAAATCCAAGCAGTAGCGAATACCTTGATTTCCAGATCCTTCCGACTGACACTACCAGATACACGAAGCGAAGAACTACCAAAAATGTCCACAATTCTTAGACAAAATGGATATTCAGAAAATTGTATCAGGAAAGCCATTTACCGTCAGGAAACCCAAATAGGAAGAACAATAGAGGATCATCAACCAAATGCATTAAAGGTCCTGCTACCATACGAAAAAGGAATCATAGATACGATAGGCAGACTACTAAGGAAACATAAGATCAGAACAGCCTACAAGCCACACAAAACTGTCGCAAACATCCTAAAAAATCTCAAGGACAAAGTTAGACTGGAAAATCATGGGGTGTATAGTATATCTTGTTCCGGCTGTAACAGAACATACATAGGACAAGCAGACGAATATCGACCAGAATACAAGAACATAAAAACAACTTAAAAAACAAACAAACCACTTCCGCTCTGTCCCAGAACCATCTACAAACAGGACATAAAATCAAGTAGCCAAAGAAATAGCCAATATTGAAAACTACAAGGTCCGAACAATCAGAGAAGCCCTTAAAATAGAAGAAAGGGGTGAGCTAAATACGCGAAACGACGCTCGCAACTTTCCAAAAGTATGGAAATCCTTTCTGAAAAAAGAAGAAACGCGGCAACGTGGCGGCGAGGTAGAAAAATCAATAAACGGACGCCCGACAGCATTGCCGAGCGCCGCAAATAGTCCCGAACTACCCCGATATAATCTGCGCAGTCGCCGACCGGCTATAAAAGCGAGCCCAACGACCCGTGCACGTCAGTTGGACTCTTCATTCGAAGCCGAAGACAATTGAAAATGCACAGTACAATAAACTAGCTACCATCCATAGCTAACTTCATTATAATGTATTTGTTTTGATTAATACGTATTTTTATTAAAGCACACATGAATATTTATAATAAAATGCATTGATGTACTCTATTCAACATCAAACATTTGCAAGTGAAATATAAAATATTACGACGCAAAAAGATTCGCAATTAAAATTTCCACAGTATGAAAGCCTAAATTTAAATATTTTATTCGGTTTATATAATTATTTATTCGTTTTAGTGCAGAAAAGAGTCAAGCGTGGATTTTAACAACAAACCATGGGAAAATGTTTAATAAAAAACAATAGGCAGGTGTAAATTTTGTCTATACGCATGGCAAGATAAAATAAAATAGAAATCATACAGTGATATGGGGATTTATTAAATGTTTATATTTCGTATAAGGTGGTTAAACACGATTTCACATTTATTCTATGATTATGTGACATACATGGCTTAGCCAGTAAATTATTTCATTCTTCTTATAGAAACAGATGTGATTTTGAAGTGGGGTTGGTGATAGAAGCTGGAATAAGTATTACGCTATCATTTAAATTATTTAAAATATTAATTTTAAAAGAAACAAGGCTACGTTTATATCGTCTTTAAGTTTTGTGATACTTATTTTTTGAAAATTATATCAATTAAATGTGAACCATTAGCCACAATGCAACTTTATATATTTTTATCACATTTTCGATAAATTTTGTCAGAATATCTGGTGCACATGCAGCGATTTCAACGAGAATGTGGTCCTTGAGTTGCTTTATGGTTTAGTGTTTATATACTTAAACCTTTTCTTTGAAAATCCTCATAAAAATTATCTGGAGCCGTCAAGTTAATTATGCATGAAAATTGTCAATTTGATGGGAATGGATTATGATTGCATTACATCAGAGCATATTGGAATACGAAATGATATCCCACAACTATCGATCCCGATATTTTCTACCAGCAATCTTGGATTTCTACATTTTTTATTATTTATATATACGTTTAAACAAAAAAGAGGCCTCAATGCTATAAACTAAACCATTTTTTACAAACGGAATATTTTCATAGTGGAGAATATTATTTTCTCAAATATCAACACAAAAGATGAAAATATACTTATCAAATGTATGCAAGAACAGTGTATACTTAAGTTAGGGCGAAAATTTGTGCAAATAATTAACAGGGAAAAAAATGAATAGGTCGAAAAAGTATAATATATATTTTATTAATACGCCTTTCCATTCGGATGAATCAACTTTCGAAACTTTTGTACCACTTCGAATTGGCGATCTCAGAAACTCAACAACAGGAACTCAACATTAGAAATTGTTCACCATGTAATTTATTTTTGGATATTCTCAAATACAAAGAGATCACAATATCATATATCAAAGTTGTTATATCAGAACTATATGCTAACGTATCAATTCGATGTTATTTTTATTGTTTTTCTGCATTATAAATAAACAAAAACTGGCTAGCATACATAGCTAACGTCATTATAATTTATTTGTTTTGATTAATATGTATTTTTATTAAAGGACACATGAATATTTATAATAAAATGCATTGATGTACTCTATTCAATAGCAAACATTTGCCAGTGATATACGATATTACGACGCAAAAAGATTTGCAATTAAAATTTCCATAGTATGAAAGCCTAAATTTAAATATTTTATTCGGTTTACATAATTATTTATTAGTTTTAATGCAGAAAAGAGTCAAGCGTGGATTTTAACAACAATTCATGGGAAAATGTTTAATAAAAAACAATAGACATGTGTAAATTTTGTCTATGTGGATGGCTGGATAAAATATTATAGGAATCAAACATATATGTGGATTTATTAAATGTTTATGTTTCGTATAATGTGGTTATTAAACACTTTTTCACATTTGTTGTACGAGAATGTGATATATATGGGTTAGCCCATAAATTATTTCGTTGTTCTTATAGAAACAGATAGGATTTGGATGTGATGTTGGTGGTGACGAGTGGAGCAAGTATCGAGCTCTCACTTTAATTATTTATAACTTTTAAAACGTTTTTAAATCATTGATTGATTGGTCCGTTGGTTTGTTGTACTTCATTTTTAGATTGAATAAAACAAATTTATATTTAAGTGAGAGATAGATTTACATTATGTGTAAAAAGTACAAGGAATTTTTCATTTACAAAGCGGGGGTAAAATATTCTTTAATTTTCTTTTCTGCTCTAAGATGGCACCACTGCGTCCATTTGCAATGTCCGAGCACTATAAGCTAACAAGATTTTATAAATCGGTTGGTTTTGTTAGTTGACGTCAAGTATTTATTGCAATTTAACTACGAATAGAAATATTGAGCAAAATAATTTCGTGTGCTGAATCGCTGAATATGTTGCAGAAAACCTACGATGAATCATGCATATCAAAAACACAGATGTGGTATAAGGTATATAATAGTATAGTAAACAGAGTACAAAGAGGGTTGAGAAGTGGTAGTTGATTGGCATCGTTTAGGTCACCGACGACCACACCACCTTCAACGTCTGCGATCGACGAAATATAAAACTGGTGTTCGAAAATCATCGTACGAGTCTTAGAGAGTTGTTTCAGGAGCTAAACATATCTTTTAAGTCCGTTCATAACACATGACTGATATTCTGGGCATGAAACGTCCCGCCGCACGACTGGTTCCGAAAGAGCTCAAGATCCGGCGAATAAGGCGGATGGTTTAACACTGGGATACTGTACCTGGCTAGAAACTTCTTAACAGACAATGCCGAATGAGCCGATGCATTATCTTGATGGAGAATCCATGACTTGTTCTTTCACTATTCGGGTGGTTTTTTCCTTATTCTTTCATGGAACTCAGCAAGAACGTCAAGGTAGTGATGTTGACTAATAGTTTGACCTTTAGGAACCTAGTGGAGGTACACAATTCCATGAATATCGAAAATGCCATTGGTCACATGTTATCATCTTTTCCAATAAGTATGGGTCATTTTCAATGGCATTTAAAGTGTCAGTACATTTTTGCTAGCTTCTTGTTGTTAAAACGTGGGAATTTTAGGCACTATTTTGGCACGCACTTTTTACTTTTTATTTCTTTTTACGTTTTATATATATATATATATATATATATATATATATATATATATATATATATATATATATATATATGTATATAGGTATCCACTCCAGGATTGCCTTGGTCCATCTCTCGTCCCATCGCCTCGCTATATGGCCTGCCCATTTCCATTTCAATTGCTTTACTATTCCAATGATGTCACAGACTTTTGTTTGTTCCCTGATCCATACGCAGGACTTTCTGTCTCGTCTTGTAATGCCAAGCATACATCTTTCCATTCCCCTCTGTGCCACCCGAAGTTTTTGAACTGATTGCGATGTGAGTGTCCAGGTTTCACTTCCGTATGTCATAACGGGTAGAACGCACAGATCGAAGACTTTTTTTTCAGGCAAAGTGGGAGTCTGCTCTTAAACACTATGTTGAGCCTACCAAATGCCTGCCAGCCACATTTAACACGCCGTTCCACCTCCCGGGCGGTATTCCCCTCCATTGAAATCCTCTGCCCAAGGTATATAAAGCTGTCTACAATCTCTAAATCCCTTCCTAAAACTGAAATTCTTCTGTCCTAAGCGAAGTTATTGAACATAACCTGACTCTTTTTCAGGTTTATTTTCAAGCCAAATGGTTCGCCAGCCCTTTGCAGTTCTTGTATGCGTCTTTGCAGCTCCTCTGGATCTTGTGAAATGAGAATAATATCATCTGCAAATCTAAGATGGTTTAAGTTTGCACCATTGATCTTTACACCTCCTGTTCCCAATCCAGTTTACGGAACACTTCTTCAAGGCCAGCCGAGAAAAGAATAGGCGATATTGCGTCACCCTGCCGTACACCTCGTTCTATATTAATTCCCACTTCAAGATCATCAAGGTGAATTGTGGCTGTAGCTCCATCATATATCGATTCTAATAGGTTTACATAGGCTCTCTCTACACCTTGGCTAAACATCGCATGCTTTGAGATGGAATCAAATGCTTTTTCGTAGTCGATAAAAGCCAAGCACAGTGGCATGGTGTATTCGTTGTGCCTTTCTATGACCTGCTGTACAACCTGGATGTGATCCATTGTACTGAATCCACTTCTGAATCCTGCTTGTTCTCTTGGTTGTGCGTCATTCAGTTTTTTTAATATTCTTTTAGAAATTATCTTAGTAAAAACTTTGTACATTACTGATAGGAGACTTATTGGACGGTAGTTCTTTAAATCTTCCTGTACTCCTTTTTTATGTAAAATGATCACTTCTGCATTTTTCCATAAGTCAGATACTTTTTGTTCTTTGAGACATTTTGAGTATAATTTTGCCAGTGTTTTATGTAACGTCCGATCACCAGCTTTTAGCATTTCGACAGTTACACTGTCCTTTCCTTGAGCCTTGCCGTTTTTCATCGATTCTATAGCATTTTTTACTTCCTCCACTAGGATATCTGGCATTTGTTCTTCCGTGTGTATCGTTGACTTTGATTGGTTCTGATCTTCATATAACTGGGAATAAAATTTTCTGACACTCTCTAACATTTGGGTACGCGCCCTGCACACTGGGCCATCCTCACACTTTAAAGCATACATTTGCGTTCTTTTGTTTCTCAGCTTCTGTTTTGCTTTGTTAATTCCTTGGTTTTCTTCCATGGTTTTTTGCACTAGCTGAATATTGAATCGGCGCGAGTCCTCTCTGTTACGTTTTCTTATAGTTTTGTAGAGCTCAGTGTACTTGACCCTGCCAAAAGGACTACCTGCATTTCTCATTGCCCGCCGTTTCTTCATTAAATCAATGGTCTCACTGGAAATTTTTGTCTGTTTGAGATATTTTCCTTCTGGTGCTATTGAAGCAGCCGTTTGAAGTACATTGTTGGCGATATCTTCATATTGAACTGATATTTCCACCTCCTCTGGATCTTGTAACGTAGCAAACCGTTTCCAGTTTTCCAGAATTCACCTTGCCCTTCTTTGATCTTACCATTCTTTCGCCCTCTTTTCGACAGTCAATCCGAACCCTTGCTCGTACCATTCGGTGGTCACTTCCAACATTAAAATTGTTATGGACAGTACAATTGGTAAATATCGTTTTATCGTTGGTCATGATGTAGTCAATTTCGCTTTCGAGCCCAGATGGACTTTTCCATATCAATTTTCTGCTGATATTTTTCTTTTGGAATGAATTCATTGTATATAGTTCTTGTCCTTCAGCAAAATCAACCAATCTGTCACCTCTATTGTCTCGCTCACCAGTTCCATATGGGCCAGTTGCATTTTCGTCAGTTCTTGTTGTTCCAATTCTGGTGTCTGAAATAGCCTCTATCCTGAATTTCTCTTTATGTAATATTTTCTGATCTTAGGTCCTCTCTAATTGCAGCAATCCATTGCATCCAATCCATTAATTATTTCTACTTTAGCTCTACCCCTATTTTCAAAAAATTTTATTATTTGTCTAGTTAGTCTTAATCTACTCGGATTCATCCGTTTTATGTGACCGAAAAAACTTAAGTCTCCTTTTTCTCATATCGCTATATCATGTATTGTTAAGACAGAAAAAAAGGCAATGGTAGCAATGTAAACTTGAGAACATGAATTTCCAAAAGTTTTCATTAAGATGTATATATATATATATATATATATATATATATATATATATATATATATATATATATATATATATATATATAAATAAGAACGAAATTACCAGAACCAGAACCGATTTTTCCGATATTATCATACGTTTTTGACGTGAAAGGGCGACCCGGGCGTCGATCATCTTCAACGTCTTCTCGGCCACCTTGAACACGCTTAAACCACTCAAAAACACGTGCACGCGATAAACATTCATTGCCATACCCTTCTTTCACTAAATTATAAGTTTCAGTAGCGGTTTTTTCAAGTTTTAAGTGAAATTTTACAATTCCTTGATCTATTGTTACACTTAACATTTTTTCCGGCGAAACAAAAAAACAACTCTAATACGAACGAAGGCTACGGTTATACGGATTTGTTGACCGAAGCGAGAGGTACTGCATTCGAAAGAGAAGGCTTCACGCTAAACAGCTGTTGGTCGCTGGCGTTGGACGCATGCGAACTTCTTCTGTAGCAGCGTGTGGGTCTCGTTAACCATTTTCACGAAATTCTTTATTGAACTTTGGTGTCGACGTTTAAGTTCTACAAATTAACTAAAAACTAAACACTTGGATGCATTGTTGTTGAGAAAAACCATATTTTAAATCCTGGATATGTTTAGAATAACAAAGCATGTTCTAGCGTTTTCTGAATCATTTATATATTATATCTGCATCTAGTTTACTTAATCAGTTGAAAGATGCTATTCAGGTTAAGTGATTCCTCCCTTCGTAAATCAAACAAAATGGCTCGCTGGATGAAGATGTACGTCAAGTACTTCAAGTGATGTGAAAACCGCTTATTTTACACAGTTTGATAAATTGCATTATATTGAGGGTGTTTAAAAGTCGGACATTATAATGTTTTTTTTTTAATTTTCAATATGAATGTGTGACTATCGTTACAACGCCGGCAGCCGTTTACCGGAGGCATTTGAGTCGGGAGTCACGGACGGATTATTTAAGCACGTCAGTATGGCACCACCCAGTACTTCAGAATTATTAAAGATAAAAATAAACCCTAAAACTGGGAACAGGTTTATTTCTGTCAATAACAATACTAGATATTTATTAAGTACAAGCACAATTTCAGAAAACAAGATGAAAAACAAAATAAAAACAATTAAACAATTGTGACACAAAAAAAAGACTCTAGCGGTGGTGTCCACGACTATCCTACTAAGCTGGGAATGTAAAGAGAAAGGTTCGATTTTGACAGATATTCTTGTCATTTAAGAGCTCTTGTCTAACTTACAAAATATAATAATTAGATTCTCTTAAGTGAACTTAACTCCAGGTAATCCAGAAGCCAGATTACACTAATCCAAACTAAATTAAATTAAAATAATTCAAATTGAAATGAAGTAAATTAAATACAATTGTCTAACGTTATTAAATGGTGGTGATTAAAGGAGATAGTGATTGAGCATAAATGTTGAATATTTATGAAAATATTGATAAAATAATAAAAATACTCAAAAAACAAGGAGTTTCTGTGCTCCATGTAAAATTCTCAATCCTTCAGTCGCCATCAAACGCCAACAAGCATCTCCCGAGACCGGTTTCTGGCCTTAAGCCGTCATCAGTCGGGCTTAGAGTATAATATCTGGCCTTATCGTTTTGTGGTGCTGTTTGATTATCCAGGCTCTGGACTGTCTAGTTACCAAGAAGGTCGATTACTGAGCAGTTCTGCGTCACGAACGTGAGCATTCTAAAAGATCTGGAGACTACATTGACCGGGTTCTACAACAAACGGCCCCCAAAATGACCGGAACTTTACCCGATGATTTAAAACCCTGCGGAACTACCAGTGGCATCCACTTACTAGATCTCTGTCAGTTTTGTCGGCGTGACGACGTCTGTCCAGCTCGAGGTGAGATGTTTTACTCCCTCGAGCTCGCGCAAAACAAGTTTACCTGTAGCGGCTCATAATTTGTAAACGCTACTACATATTTGACCTAAATATATTGAATTGCAATGTAATTACATAGAAGCATTTTAAAACAGAATCTAAATATCTTATGTTTTAATTGTTAGACTTCTTTTAGCTTAAATTAATTTTGAATTTGTGGGTAGTGACTTAATTATGTTATATTTGACGTAAATGTATTGAAAAATTCTATATATATTGTCCATAGGATACATAGAATATAAAAATTGTATATAAAATGTAATATAAATTTCAAATGAAAATATTATTTGGATTTGTACATTCCAACAGAGCGAAATGTTAGAAAAATGGAAAGATTGAGTACGGTAAGGAATAAGAATCACAAAACACAGAATATTACTTTTCATATTTTTATGGAACTGCTTTCTTTCTACAACTACACAAAGTGTTACAAGATTGCAAACGTGACCCGAAGCTCAAACAAGTTTATGTGTTTTAACGAAAAAGATGCGGAACAACATTTTCTATGGGATTTGCTGGAAGGACAAGAGAAAATTGTCTGTCTAATAAAAGCGCAAAAAGTTATGGAGTGTTAAACGAAAATCTGTAAAGTCATCAAACAAAGAATAGCTTTACTATACCGTTGGAATGCGACACAGAACTAATGCGAAGGATATATTTCAAGAGACTTTAATATTTTCATGAGACATTTCGTTATATTGAAACAAAAATTGAATTTCGATTTTTTATGGACATTATAAACAAACTAAGATTTGCATCTAAATTTCCACTATATTTAAAACTTGTATTACAATTGCTTCGAGATCAATTGAAGTTAGATCAATTGAAATAATTGCAGTTAGATCAATTCTTCTATTGGAAACTTCGGTGTGAAATGACTTAATGTAATTCTAAAACTAAACTACGATTTATATATAACAATATACCTAGTAAAGTGTCGTGGACTTAATATAATTGTATATTTTAACCCTTATTGAAACGTCCATGACACTAACTGGCTCAACCTCTTCGAATGGAAAAAACGAGTTTCTTTTTGACTGTAGGTCAAGCTTATATGAAACATTTCGAAACAATTTTATGCATAACCATAACAATAAAAGTTTAAGTTTTGTACAAAGTCTGATCGGAATATCAATGACAAATCGGAAAAGATATGAATTATTTAATGCCGTTTGGTATATCTCAAAAATAATTCAAGTTAAATTGCAAGAGTTATTTATGAGATAGACCAAATGATTCAAAATCATCAAAAAAAACAATATCTTATAGGGAACTTTATATATTTTGAATGCAAAGTAAGCTTCTCGACAGTCAATGGATCATGAAATAATACATTTACTTCCAGCATCATTATTATCCTTGATCATACTCAAACTGTAAGCGAGACGTACATCAAAAGCTTCAAATAACTGTTTAATTATTTCGTAAAATCTGTAACTTAGCAATACATAATTTAATATCACCATCATCATCATCATCCTATTTATTCATCCAGGTATCTCCGAATGTAGGTCTCTTCTAGTTCTCTTCATCTATGTCTGCTCTGTGCTGTTGTTTTCTATGCTAATCTTCAGTGTCTCTTTATGTAATCTACCCATCTCATTTGTGGTTGTCCTCTGTTTGTTTACCCGTCATATGAGCGTCAGTTTGAGATGACATGGTACCACCTATTGTCCGAGAACCTTTGGTTGTATCCTGCGAGTTTCCATTTAAGTCCGGTAGCATGTTCTACTATGTCTATAACTTTGGTCGTTTGTCGTATGCACGTTTGTTTTTGTGATCTCGTAGAGTTGTATTCAGCATTATTTGCTTCATAGCTCTCTGTGTCTTCGTCAGCTTGTCAAGATTGGACTGAGTGAATATTTTGGCTTTATGTTCAACTGAAGCCTTCTTGTTCTTCAGGGTAAAGTTCGAGTTTGCCGAATGCTACCCAACCCATTCGATATTTCGTTTGTTTGGGGTTTTCTTTATTCAGTTTAATTGATTAATCCATATATATATATATATATATATATATATATATATATATATATATATATATATATATATATATATATATATATAATTTGATATGTTTCTCGACCGTGCAATTTATAGTTTTTTTCTTGGGGAAATTGGTTGTTTTCGGGCTAGCGGTCAGCAGTAAAACAAGTGTTTAATCGTCTCAATATTTCGTCATTTTTTTGATGACTTCATCAGGAGACTCTAAAATTTTTTTTTTCTTTTTTTATTTAATAAACAATGAAATAGTATAGAACACCGACATATTAAAATATAAATTCACATAACAATAAATATATAAACTTACAATTAATGACTATGGTTTAAAACGTGTGTATCTAAATAACGTTCTTGAACGATACGGGCCCCAACCAGGAATTAACAATCTTTTTTAAACACTAAGGTATTTCAACCTGCAACCACCGAGGTTGAAAAGACTGGAGCACTTTCAACACGAACATCCATTGTTTGGTGTTATTTGAGAATATGGCAATAAATACTGCTAAGACCACTAGTATCTGATTTAAAATTCATCGTGGTCTTATTTTGTCTTATATGACACATCTCCAAAAACAGTCCTTTTTTGTAGTTGTTCATCTGTTGTATGACTTTTACATTGTCGAAATCCATATTATGTCCAGTACTGAGGAAATGGTCAACCACAGCACATCTGTTGTTGTGATTACGGCAGTCACTCTTGTGCAATGTCATTCTCTGTTTAAGCCACTGACTGGTCTGTCCTATATAAGACTGTTCACAATCTTTGCATGTCAGTTTATAAATTACATTTGATTGTAGACAGATTGTAGATTGTAGATATTAAAAGACAACTGGAGAGAAATAAAAAGACATACATCCTTGTCACATGAAGGGTTTTTTGAAAGTTTAAACTTCATTTTAAACGGTACGTATTTTATATTTAACAAAAAATTTTACCAACAAAAGAAAGGTACGCTAATGGGCTCTCCAATCAGTCCAATATTGGCAACTATTACAATGGATCACGTGTTTCAACAAGCAATTGGAAAGTTATCATTTCATTTTCCATTCATTTATAAATACGTCGACGATGTAATTTGTGCAGTCCCCAATGAACATATAGAAATAACGTTGAACACGTTCAATAAGATACATAAAGACATTCAGTTCACATTAGAAAAAGAGATGGACAATTCGGTACCTTTTCTGGACACCAAGGTAATAAGATTACATAACAACAAGATAATCTTGGATTGGTTAATTCTGGCCCAACGGGCCAGAATTAGTTTACAAAAAAATCCCAAAAGTGAATGGTCTATCCCAAGGGGTGACAAAAGTATTCAAGGACTTTCCTCACATAAAAATCAGTCAATACAATCAACTAACGATCGCTAATCTGTTCACCAAAATCAAAGATACCATTCCAATCGGTCTACAATCAAATGTAATTTATAAACTGACCTGCAAAGATTGTGAACAGTCTTATATAGGACAGACCAGTCAGTGGCTTAAACAGAGAATGACATTGCACAAGAGTGACTGCCGTAATCACAACAACAGATGTGCTGTGGTTGACCATTTCCTCAGTACTGGACATAATATGGATTTCGACAATGTAAAAGTCATACAACAGATGAACAACTACAAAAAAAGACTGTTTTTGGAGATGTGTCATATAAGACAAAATAAGACCACGATGAATTTTAAATCAGATACGAGTGGTCTTAGCAGTATTTATTGCCATATTCTCAAATAACACCAAACAATGGATGTTCGTGTTGAAAGTGCTCCAGTCTTTTCAACCTCGGTGGTTGCAGGTTGAAATACCTTAGTGTTTAAAAAAGATTGTTAATTCCTGGTTGGGGCCCGTATCGTTCAAGAACGTTATTTAGATACACACGTTTTAAACCATAGTCATTAATTGTAAGTTTATATATTTATTGTTATGTGAATTTATATTTTAACATGTCGGTGTTCTATACTATTTCATTGTTTATTAAATAAAAAAAGAAAAAAAAAATTTTAGAGTCTCCTGATGAAGTCATCAAAAAAATGACCAAATATTGAGACGATTAAACACTTGTTTTACTGCTGACCGCTAGCCCGAAAACAACCAATTTCCCCAAGAAAAAAACTATAAATTGCACGGTCGAGAAACATATCAAATTATATATATATATATATATATATATATATATATATATATATATATATATATATATATATATATATATATATATATATATATATACATATATAAAAACAAACAAAACAACGACCTAACCAAGTTACAATTCTAACAGAAAAAAAAACAATTTCTAAAGCGAAAGAAACGATCACAAAAAACTGTTCATTCCTGCAAAAATATTCCCTTCAACTGAAGCCCGAAGGAGGTGACACTCAAACATTTCAATTTATTACTAACACTGTTGTATAATTTAGGATTACAATAAGAAAAACTACGCTGGAAAAGCGAAGTCTTATGCCGGTGAACTGATAAAACTGAGACCTGCCTGATATTCACACTGTGAATTTCACCACAAAAACCAGTTTGTCCCTCAAGTATGCCGGCTCAGAACATATTATTAGTTTATGCAGGAAAACGAGATAGTAGTATTTCATAAATAATTCAATATTTAGCCAAGCTAATTTTTTTTATTTATGTGAGACATGATCAAACTTCCTAATTCCACTAATGAATCTGACTAGATTATTTTATGCTATCTGTAATTGATGCTTAGTAAAACAATCTAAACAAGGATAATATACCATACTACAATAGCTGAAGATTGGCAAAATTAACACTTCGCAAAGTTTTTTTCTCAATTGAAAGTTAATTAGATACCGATTAGCATACAATGTTCTGATTTTAAGATAGACTTTCAAAAACATATTCTCTACATGGCTGGTAAACCTGAACTTTTCATCAATTGTAAGTCCGAATATCTTTGCTTCTGAATAGAACTGCAAATCATGAGAACCGATGTTAATCTTTAGTACATTTCTGATACGGTATCTAACATTATTGGAACAAAGTAATACAACACTTGATTTACTTTCATCTATTGATAAGTTGTGATCGGTGGAATATGCACAAAGACTGCGAATATCGGCATTCAATGCTACAGCCGCCAGATCAGGTCTAAGTGGAGAAAAAGAATGAACAAGTTGGATATCATCAGCAAAGGATTGAATAACTCAATGATTGATACAGGAAAGGAGATCAGCCGTGTATATTAGAAATAACAATGGTCCCAAGACTCCTGCGGTACGCCGGACTGAATCAGCTGAAATTCAGAACGGTGCCCCTCCAACTCCGTATATTGACTCCTACCATGCAAGTATGATTGAAAGAAATACTGGACATTAGTGGAAAAACCAAAATAATTGAATTTCGCATTTTGAGTAATCTATAGAAACCAAAGCTACCGCCATTCCCCTGTTCAAACTGTTCATCAAAGTATCAGTCAAATTTAACAAAGCTCTGTTTGTACTATGCGAGGCCCGAAACCCTGACTGTCCAGCGGGGAGTATTCTAGCGTTATCCAGAAAACTGTTCATTTGATATTTTACAACTCGCTCTAGTATTTTTGACATTATGGGCAATAGGCTTATTGGTCTTAAGTCTGAGGGGGCAAGTGGACGAGTAACTTTGGGAATCGGAACAACGACAGCCTTGTGCCATGTTCTTGGAAAGTAATTACTTTCCAAACACCTATTAACTATATGTACTATATGTAGTAGGACAACCGGCAAACATATTTTTATCATACACAATGTAATGTCGTCAACCCCAGAAGCATTTTAATACCTTTTATTATAACTGAAATGGTCGCAGGCCCAACAAGTGTAAAATGAAAGGTAGGCTTATCTACATCCAACCTATTACTGTAATAGAAGTTTAAAATGTCTTGGTTAACATTTGCAGTATGAAAAACAGATATAAAGTAGTCGTTAATCAAAGATGTATCGTGAATGTCTGATGGAAGTTCTGACGTAGTCGACTTCTTAATATTTAGTGTTGCAATCTCGGACCAAAGAGTTTTCTTGAATCTTTATTTTGTTCAAGATAAGCCAGATAAGCTTTTTTGGAACTGGAAACACCATCGGCAAGCCAAGTCTCAGTCACCCCAAAAACATCAGCAGATCAGCCCGCAACATGTCAACAAATCCATCAAAATCACTCATCAAAGAACGAACATTTAAAGAGCATATTCTAATAGAATTCCTATAGACTTTAGCAATAATCAATTCTGCAAAAAAAGATTAATATACAGGACAATTTCGATCTCTGACGCTATGGTTTGCTGGAGGTTTAGTTTTAGCTTTATTATTATTAATAACACAATTGTTGCATGAATAAACATCCGAATTACAATTTTTAGAATCGTATTTTTGAGAACACTTAAAACAAATAGCATTGTTTTTACAATCCTTCTGGAAATGACCAAAGCAGGCAAAACATTGGATAACATTTAAATAATCGCATAGTTCGTCTTTTTTCCAAGTTAATCAAACATGACCCACTTAAATTAAATTTTTTCTAACTTTTGTTTATTTGGTTATTAATTTAATGTCATTTATAGAAGAGAAACTGCTCAAGTCGTTAAAAGCAAATAATCCCTCGACAATAGCACTATTGTTAGAAAATTCATCATCGACAATAATATTTTTTATTTTTAATCTCGGATTATGTTTTCGCGCAGGATTAATATTTAGTTTACTGCCAAACTTAGTATCTAACGAGTTTTTCAACTTATTCAAATTATTACAGTAAACAGCAATACCATTCTTGATTTTTTTCGTCCCATCCACACAGATGTCCATCCACACAGATGCCGTATAGTTTTGAACTCATTATAGTGTTTACGACGTCTTCATCGGAATTAACACTAGTAGATTTAACAATCAAAACAGGTGAATTATTTAAATTCCTTATCAGCGATTCACTGTACGTTAAGGCACTTTTATTAACGGCATCTGCTGGCTGACTTGCCGATTGATTTTTTACAACCGAACAGTTCTCCAAATCACGCACTTCAACTTCTCCATTAATTTTTTTTCGTGATGCAGACACTGTATTAATTTTCGGAGGACTATGATATCAGTTTTGTTGCCTTGGAAATGCACAACACATTCGGAAGCACTAGCTTTACATAAATCGCAAAACCAATAAACATTATCACACTTTGCAATAGTCTATTATCCTTCAAATTATCATAGAAAGGGTGGAATCTTTTCTGACAAAGTTTACACCGTATGCTTTTATAATTAACAATAAAGTTATCGGAGCAACGCTCACATACGTTCACGTCGCACGACATACTGACGACTACTGCATTAGTACTGTATACTATATAATATATATGTATGTATAATATATATATATATATATATATATATATATATATATATATATATATATATATATATATATATATATATATATATATATATACATACATATCGGGTATTCCAAAAATCAACATCAATCGGGGGTAATAGGACAAGGACAAAATATATTTTAAAATTATAGGCATTCAAAAAAAAAAAAAAGAAAATTGATACCCTGTGATGATCTTTCAAGTACTGTGACTACAAATCTTAACTTTTCTTCGTTATTTTTTTTGTGAGATAACCCTGAATAATCTTTCTGTAAATTGCAATCTAAAATTAATATTCAACTGCCTCAGTTTTAAAGATAATATCACTTTTTTGCACAACTACGTGCGCAAAATTATTATATCTCCCAACTTTAACGAACTGCGCTGGAACAAAAAATTTACTGCGTTATTTTGGCAAATGATTTTGAAAGATGGCGTATTTAGTGCGGATTCCAAAATTGTATGACACTTGCTAGATTATTTCTTAAATGAGGAAAACATTTGTTTTGCTAATGAAACCCCATTTCAAGCAAATTCTTTTTAAATTTTAATTATGAATGGTAAAATTAATGAACCATTTGAGCTGCCAGATAACTTGAATGGCGAGGTATAATTAGATTTTTTTTCAAGACCATTTACCAAGTTTATGGGAAGACGTGCCGCTTAACATTTATGGAAACATGTGGATTCAACATGATGGCTGCCCAGCGTATTATGCTTATCCAGTACGAGAGTTCCTTGATCGAGAATACCCGGACAGCTGGATAGGGTGGCCTGAAACAATTTCGTACCCAGTCCGTTTACCTGACTCAAATCCTAAAGATTTCTTTTACAGGGGAGCGGTAAAAGAAAAAGTCTACTCCAAATCAATTCAAAACTTAACAGAGCTGCGCCAAAAAACAGCCGTTGAATACTAAACTTGAAGAGATTTTCCACTGAACACCAAAACGCTTTTTTTAATTGCTCGACGCACGTTTCGCTAACTATGTTAGCATCATCAGGAGATGATTTAAATTTAGATTAAATCGTCTCCTGATGATGCTAACATGGTTAACGAAACGTGCGTCGAGCAGTTCAAAAAAACGTTTTGGTGTTTAGTGGAAAATCTCTTCAAGTTTAGTATTTTACACCAAAGGTTCCAACAGAAGAATTGAGCCGTTGAATACATCAACTCTGTGATTGTTTCTAGGCAAGAGTGTAAAATCCGACAACGAATTACCCCTGAGTCACGCCAGTTAAAGGCTGGGTAAGGCCGGATGCCTTCCGGGAAGTGTTCTACGTTGGTCACTCGCCAGTCGGTAGGATTCCTGATAGACTTATGGGTAGACACATAACCAAGGGTTTATAGCCTGAGGGGGGTGCTAGCCTGGGTTTATCGGTAACTGTTGACCGTGGTTCGGAATCCACGTTAAGCCGTAGGTCCAGTCGCTAAATAGCCTAAGATGCTGATGCGCCTCTAACCGTAAATCCTTTCCTTTCCTTTTAAGAAGATGTAGGTCTTGCACACAGGTCTTGCACAACATTTGTTATGAGTCAAAAAAAAATTGATTTCCATTATTGTATTTTACTTAAAACTTAAACGAAAAGAAATAAAATCACTATAAAAAAGTCATTATTTGATTACCTTAATTACTACCAGTCTCTATACTCTATTTTTATTTGAATATAATTTTAAAAGTACATGACTAAGATGTCTTTTAAACTTTTCTGATAACTGTCACTAGGCCACTATAACTGTCACCCTGAATATGCACTCAAATTCTTATTATTGTTTTGGATTATTCCGATGACGAGTATATAAAGTTATAAATACATGTCCTTATATAATTTGCTTGTATATAGTGGTATGATTATTACAGAAATTCCTTAAATGAAATCGAATGTTTTGAGGTGGAAGAAAATTAAGAAATTAAGTTCGCTTTGCTCTGAAATAAAAGTCGTGAAGAGAAAATATAATGTCTTAAAGAAAAATCTCTCATAATATCACCGACATGGACAATTTAAATAAAAAATCCTCGATTTTGTCCAATGCACCAGCATTCGTTGCAGCAACAACAATACATATAATTTTTCAAATAATATAAACCGCGGTGCGATAAAAATTTCCCGTCAGTTATATAACGGAACGTGATTTGAATTCGAATGTGTCAAAGCCGAGAAAAATTTGACCAAGAATATATTAGATGTATATTGAATGCTTATTCAGATTCCAGCTATAAGAATATTTTATGTCCCTTTACACAATTTTTATCTTCACGGAATAACCTGCTTTTCTCTAGCCGCCGCCGTGGAGACGGGAATTCCGCTGGGTATCTATCGTTATTAAATGAAAAAACGAAGAAATCCCCTCCATAAATTTATAGGGCCTTTTGGGACTCCCTCAGGAATAAACCGTATAAAATAAATATTTGTTTTCAATGTAAACATTACACTTTTAGGACGAACTAGGAAATATTATAGTCTGGAATATTTATGCTTAATATATTCAAGAGAATGAAAATAGGTACATAGAATTATTGGAAAAAATGTTAATGAGGGAGTTTCCTTCAGAATATGGATCAGGTTGTATTGTTCATTCTTCAATTTACGTAAAACATCGATCTGTGTAGCAATAAAACTGTCTTTAATATAAGCTCAATTTTGAGCCTAATGTTTGAGTTCACATCAGTGACTAGCCATTGGCAATTAGTACAAGGTCAGTTGACTGTATTGACAACGATATATATTATTTTCTGATTATGGCCATTCCAATAATGAAACTACTTTAAGTTAGAAACAGGTGCCCCATTAAGGATGGATCGCGGCCGTATCTTGAAAACTATTTATCCCACAACTTTGGGGAAAAAAAATTTACAAAAAATGATCATGAGAAATTCACCAAAAATATTTTTAAGCTTCTAAAACGACCGCAAGAGGGCGTGAGGAGCTAAACATTTTTAAAAATCATTTTTTTTGTGTATTTTCAAGTGTTAACCGAGTAAGAAAAATTCTCAGTTATAATTAGCAAACTGTCTCCTACAACTTTGTTTTATGACATTTTGTCGTAACTTCGCGAATAAAGAAGTGGGGGGGGGGTTACCTATTTAGATAAAAAGTCGTCTAATGTTCGTTTGCCTAAACCGATTTTCCTCAATTTGGATTCATTTAAAAGGCAATTGCTGGGACAATCGGATAATCTGGGAGATAAATTATTTAGTTTATAAATGAAACTGCGAGGTGGCGTTACATTAAACAATAGTTTATTTGAAGTTTTGTTCAGTTTTTTTCAAATGGAATGGTACAGCTTTTATTACATGGATAGAAAGATAATTTAAAGAGGAATCATCCAGTGAAAATCCGAAATCGAAATCTTTGACATGTCAAGAGATATTTCGATTTTTCTGAAAAAATCAGTTATTATTTCACTACTACCTGCATTAAGTTAAAAAAATATTAACCTAATATTTGCCTTCCTTCACACTCTACCCAGGCTTAGGACTGGTCCAAATTCTTTGTGCCATATTAATTTGGAGCGTGTTTAAAGGCCAACGGGCCAACAACGAAGATAATAAAAATAACAACAGTGAAATAAAATTAACAGCACAACAGTCTAATAATTAACAGAATCTGAACTTTAACGCCTTTCTAAATATTCCAAATGCCTTCCATCCTTAGAAATGCAAAGATTTATTTTTCGACAAGTACTAAAAACGGCAGCTTCAATTTCCGCTCTTGAAATGCTGGTTATTGAATTTTGAATTCTTTCAATCATGTTTTCTCGTGTGGTAGGGCGAGTTTGAAAAACAAGGTCTTTTAGTCTTCCCCACAAGTAAAAATTGAGAAATTGAAATTGACTGTCAAATCCGGTGAGCGCGCCGGCCACGAAAATAAACTACCCCGTTTTTCCGCTTATGTAATTAAATTAGAAAATATTATCAAGGTAAGAATTAGAACATTTATGATGATTGATACTGAAGAGATAATTTTATTTTTTAAATAAAATTGTTGCGGTTGCGATTGCGACCTAAATATTAAGACCCATTTTTAACTTAATATTACTGTAAAAATTAAAACTATCTGATATTTTTCAGAAAAATCGAAATATCTCTTGACATGTCAGTGATATCGATTTCGGGTTTCCACTGGACCATTCCTCTTTAAATTACCTTTCTTGCCATGTAGTAAAAGCTGTACCATTCGATTTGAAAAAACTGAACAAAACTTCAAAAAAAACTATTGTTGAATGTAACGCCACCTCGCGGTTTCATTTATAAATTAAATAATTTATCTCCCAGATTATCTGATTATCCCAGCAATTGCCTTTTAAATGAATCCAAATTGAGGAAAATCGGTTAAGGCAAACGGACATTAGACGACTTTTTATCTCAATAGGTAAAACTATTCAGTCGTCACGCCCTCTTGCGGTCATTTTAGAAGCTTAAAAATATTTTTGGTGAATTTCTCATGATCATTTTTAGTACAATTTTTTTTTCCCCAAAGCTGTGGGATAAATAGTTTTCAAGATACGGCCGCGATCCATCCATATATATATATATATATATATATATATATATATATATATATATATATATATATATATATATATATATATATATATATATATATACCTAATGAATGCGTGTAAAAATCATGAATCGTGAAGTTAACTAAATGTTACATTCGTAATTGAAAAAGTTGACCGAATAGAATAGGTCCTTTATATAGTTTCGCCCTTAACTACTGAGACATGGTCCCTGAAACCTTACGATAGCAATTTCCAGAAATTTCTCCCACTATCGTTGACGGAAAATTCCTTTATGCCAGTATCCTATTGAAAGTGAAAGTGAAAGGTTGATGGTATAATGTTTGTTTGTTTGTTTGTAATATATATATATATATATATATATATATATATATATATATATATATATATATATATATATATATATATATATATATATATAATTATCATCAGCCCGTGTCGATTCACTGCAGGATGAAGCTTTCAGTACTGAGCTTTCCTCTGCCACTCGGGTCCAATACACTTAACGATTTCATCAATCCATCATGCTTTTGGTTTTCTTTGCGGACGTTTGCAACATCGATTCGTTCGATTAAGCAACATCCAATCCAGGACCGTCCTGGTCCATCTGTCGTCCCATCGCCTCGCTATATGGCCTGCCCATCTCCATTTCAATTGCTTTACTCTTCCAATGATGTCACAGACTTTTGTTTGTTCCCTGATATATAAAACTGTCCACAATCTCCAAATCCCTTCCTAACACTGAAATTCTTCTATCCTGATCGAAGTTATTGAACATAACCTGACTATTTTTTAGGTTTATTTTCAAACCAAATGGTTTGCCGGCCCAGTTCTTGTTTGCGTCTTTGCAGCTCCTCTGGGTCTTGTGAAAGAAGAACGATATAATCTGCAAATTTAAGATGGTTTAAGTTTGCACCATTGATCTTTACACTATGCTGTTCCCAATCCAGTTTACGGAATACTTCTTCAAGGACAGCCGAAAAAGAATAGGCGATGTTGCGTCACCCTGCCATACACCTCGTTCTACATTAATTCCCACTTCAAGATCATCAAGGTGAATTGTGGCTGTAGCTCCATCATATATCGATTCTAATAGGTTTACATAGACTCTCTCTACACCTTAGCTAAGCAGTGCATCCATTATCGCATGCTTTGAGATGGAATCAAATGCTTTTTCGTAGCCGATAAAAGCCAAGCACAGTGGCATAGTGTATTCGTTGTGCCTTTCTATGGCCTGCTGTAGAACCTGTTTGTGATCCATTGTACTGAATTCACTTCTGAATCCTGCTTGTTCTTTTGGTTGTGCGTCATTCAGCGTTTTTAATATTCTTTTAGAAATTATCTTAGTGAAAACTTTGTACATTACTGATAGGTGGCTGATTGGACGGTAGTTCTTTAAATCTTCCTGTGCTAACCTGGTCCCGCGGACTAAAGTAACTACATGGTTGATTTTTTTGCTTTTTTCATGGTAAGTTTTCATTTAATGTTTTATATGTATTAGTTAATATTAATTAATGATACCTTAGAATTTATAAATTTTAATAAAATACAAATAATTTTCCTTATTCTTTTCAAATTTTTGATTATTTTTTGTTGAAGTGAAACTTCTTAGACGGCGATTCGACAATCGATAATTGACCGAGAATTGAGAGTGAAATTTGTATATATATATATATATATATATATATATATATATATATATATATATATATATATATATATATATATATATATATATATATATATATATACCTAATGAAAAGTGTAAAAATTATGAATCGTGAAGTTAACTAAATGTTACATTCGTAATTGAAAAAGTTGACTGCAATTTGCAGAAATCTCTCTCACTATCGATGACGGAAAATTCATGTATGTCTCAGTAACTTCCTATCTACCAGTATCCTACTGAATGTGAAAGTGAAAGGTTGATTATAAAGTTTGTTGGAAAAATATAAATACCTGGTCCCGCGTACTAAACCTAAGTACAAAGGTGACTTTTTTGATTTTTTCAAGATAAGTTTTCATTTAATTTTTTTATATTTATTAGTTAATATTAATTAATGATACTTTAGAATTTATAAATTTTAATAAAATATAAACTATTTTCCTTATTCTTTTAAATTTTTTATTAATTTTTTATTGAAGTGAAACTTCTTAGGCGGCGATTCGACAATCGATAATTGGACGAGAATTGAGAGTGAAATTTCAAAGACGCGTCACGCTTAGGCACATTTCGTTACATGATAGAGAAGAAAGATATAAGGTAAAGAGAAGGAGAAAGAGAGCTATACATTCTGACGCAGGGGTGGAGCAAAAGAGAGCGATGCATACACAGTGATACAAAGCTATAGAATAAGATAGTGTCGCGCATGCGCACGTTGTAGATGTACGTCTCAGACGGTATATACGAACAGCTGACGCGTTGTGTAATTAATATTTATTCAAGTTTCACTTGTCTACACTTGTACGGTGCTGAACGCATTTTTTTATTTACTTATTTATTTTTTAATTCTGGCACAAATTTGGAACCCCAACACCTAGCACATCAAGAGTAGTCATGTCATATGATGACCCAATGTTTGGTGAACAAATTCGCATCATGTTAGACAAGTTAAAGAAAAAAGAAGCTGATTTTTTCGAATCAGATCTTGATGATAGCGTCTACAGCGAAAGTGACCACGAAAAAGAGTCAGAGCTGGAAGTCACTGATGAGGAGACCGAAATAGTGCGAAATAAGAGTGGCGAGTATTGCGAAACAGAGAACAACGAACTGATTGAGTTATGGCAAAAAATATTTAGCGTCGATATGCTGGAGGATATTATTAAATGGACAAATCTAAAATTAGGCCAAAGGCCAAAAGCCAAATCTAAAATTAGGTCAAAGTAACATCAAAATATTTAAATTAAAAAATTATAGAGCTCAGAAACACATAACTCATAAAGATAAACGCTGTCTTAGGGCTTTTAAATATTCATCTGTGTTCAAATCAAATCATGAGGATATTCGCTGTATATCTTCTACTGACGGAACTTGTGTCCAAAAAAAGATTTTCTGTGCTTTTGGGTTATCTCAGAGTCGATAATTCACTAGACAGATAAATAAGGAAACAAAACGATCCCTTAGCTACTCTTGGAAACTTGCTTGTGAAATTCACAAAAAAAATATTGTTTAGGTGAAAATGTAACCGTAGATGAGATGGTAATTGCATTTTGTTGTTGATGCAAATTCAAAACGTATATCCCAAGTAAACCTGCAAATATGGGTCGAAACTACAGTGCTTAGCCGACTGGAGAACAAATTATCTTTACAAGATACAAGCATAAGTAGGAGTATGCTTCGGAAAAGGAAGTGATTCAATCGGACTAACGGATGAAAAAAAAATAGGCTTTCTTATTGCCCAAAAATACTTTCATTACATTTACAAGACACTTCGAAGTAGCCTTGAAGCTTGAAGCTTCCTTATTTGAGATTCAATAAATATGCTTTCTTTTAGTTTTGCCTTATTTTATAAGATATGCCTTCTTTTACTTAATTGAGGAAATATTTCTTTTAGTCCAACTATTATCTTGATCTCCAATTTGACACTTAAAATATAAAAGGTAGACTTTTTTAACTTCCTTGGATATAGATCTAGCGTATGACTTTAAAATATATCGTCCGCATATATAGCAAAATTTATTCACGAGATTTTTGCAAAATCGTTAACTAGAACTTGCCATTTTATGTACAATAGATTTAAACACTTGACTATATTGTAAACGAGCCAGAAACAAACTAAACTATAGAAAACACTAAAATTGCCTTTAAAAGTTCGTAGAATACTTTGAAAATACTCCCTCTATGGTCTTTTGTTAATTCCTACATTGCGCAGTCCAAGATCAGGTACAAATAATTTCAATTACCCCAGGATATAAAGGCATTCAAAAAAGCATTCTTATCAATATTACCAAAATCATGTCGATTTGTGTAATTTTCGGATTCAAAACACATCGATGCATCATTACATTTGAGAGATAAAGCAGTAATCCAAATAGTGGATGGGACTAGATGAAAGTATACCAACGAAAGAGAAAACGGTTCTATCTGCAAAAAATTAATGGTTACAGCTTTATACATTCTTGGACATACGTTTCGTAGACACTAAAATAGAGAATTATTATCAGGGAGTATCACGCTTTGTTACAGGACCAACTGAAAGATGTCAATTAGGCTAAATATCAACATCCTACCAAGAAGAAAATACTCTTTTACCAGTATAATACACCTACATACATCTCTGGTTGTTGATGTAAAAATCCATAAAATTTGGTTCAATGTGATTCTATATAGGTAGTATTGGTTCGATTTGCCTCCTAGGTATAAATTATCTTCTCAAGATTAATTTCAAAGGCTGGAGTTAGCACTGAGATTTATTTTGCAGAGTTAGATAAATCAGATTGTATTAAGTGTATTAAAAAGTTGAAACATCGTTGGGTTTAATGTATTGAATTGCAAGGTGACTACGTGAAAAATTTAAAAATCATAAAATATTATTTTTCAATACGACAATTTTTGAACGACCCTCTTATACACTAACAATTTTTCATACCGTAGTTTCTGCGATTTTATTTTGGTATAACTGAAGTATTCAACACGCATCAGCGACGAATTCATAAAGATTATCGATCAATAAATGTTATTGCAGAAAAGATTGATTGTGAAAAAGCTTTATTGGTATAAACAAATTCCAAAACAATTCGTTACAGCCGACGAAATTTGTATATATATTCATATGAGACTTGTTGCTGTAAGGCAAGAGACTCCAAACTTTCCAACCTTGGAACCATACTGATTACTCCAGTAAGTTCCAAGAGCCAAA
The DNA here is from genome assembly GCA_031761425.1 of Cosmopolites sordidus. Lineage (NCBI taxonomy): Eukaryota > Metazoa > Arthropoda > Insecta > Coleoptera > Curculionidae > Cosmopolites > Cosmopolites sordidus. Next base: position 70,747 of record JARFXV010001730.1, on the reverse strand, counting down.
ACCGTTTTAATTTTTCTGCCATTATTTATAATTTCTAAACTAGTCGCCGAGTACCCGCCCTTAAAGATCATACGCTTACTAACTTCGCTAGTCGCGGGGATTGATGACACTGGCGGGCCGGATTTGGCCCGCAGGTCGTAGTTTTTGGGACCTTTGCTCTAAAGAATTAGAAATCTTCTATATCTAGCTGCTATAGCACTATCAGCTCTTTCACAGCAGCTCAGGGGAAACCTCAGTTAAGGTGAATTCATTGCTGCATTAGAAGGTATACCAAGTCGTAGACCTATAAAATCTCGAACATGTTCAATGGGCGATATATCAGATGACCATGCATGTTAAAAATTGCTATTGGCCCATTGCAGGACTTTATATGTAATTTGGTTATACATTTCATTCACTGATTAGCTTACGCCGCTACCAAACTTGCCAATATTTCTTACTATTGACCAGATAATGATGATTGTACTATGATCGCAGGAAGGCATCGACAGAATACTTAAATAGAGTATAGGTAAAAATCCTACCTTTACGAATGTTTTTACATCCGACGTTAAGATAATATTCACAGGGCTACTGCGAACTTTCGTTGATAGATGGCGCTAGGCGATGCGATTCACCTTACCTTCCCTCACAGATCAAATATCGTCAATCTTCGTTCTGCTGGTGTATTTAATTGCCTTGGAAAATAATTTCAACCCATTTGTAAAACTCCCAATATCACCCTTCTTTGTTTTTTTTATATTAATTTTGGTTTTCATAGTTATTTATCATAAGCACAATGTTTAATGATTCAACTTAATGAACATTGATTCCCAGTAGCTCTTGGCTTATCATTAAAATTTCAAGCAACTCTTTCAAAACCATACAATTATTGATTGAAAAATACTTTGCTGAAGTTCCAATGTCATCTGACTTGTGAGCTGTTTGTTTTTGTGTTTATTCTCTTTTACTAAAATTTATTATCTATTCTGGTAAAAGTAATTTTTTCCATGGAAACGTGATTTATTTCTGGCTCTTGGAACTATTTATGACAAAGTATTTATCAATACACTACCACGCATGAACAATATCTTAATATACTGAAGTTGTTATTGATATTAAACTATTTAACTCGACAACAGGTTTCAGGTTAAAAAACCTTTTTCATCAGCAATAGTAATTGTTGGGCGTTTTCCTTCCATTGTTATTACACACGTAATCACTGTAACTTTAACAATAACTAATGCCACCAGCAATAATACAAATAACTGGCGATTTATATTGTCGCGTAACCAATTTAATTTTTCTTTGTTTTTTATGTTATTTAATAACAACTTTTTGTTAAATGTTATTCAATATCTTGGAATATTAATATATATTAAGTTCGGTCATAGTATAAGATACGAATAAACCAAAAATATAAAGGACTATTTAGAAATAGTTGGTCCGGAATAAAAATGCCAATATAATCTATGGAGTTGACTTGGAATGGAAAAGAAAATGGAAATGCACAACAATGAAAGATGTAAGAAAACCTCTTTTCTTGCAGGATAATATACCTTGCCCAATAGCCTTTTATATAGATACACACATTTTTTTTAATGATTTGAATTTTTCAACTAGCCGCCATATTCGTCTGATTTAAGTCTTCTTATGTATACTCAATAAGTCATAGAGATAGCTCATATTTACCATAAATAGTTGCTTTGAAATCAAATATCCAACATAACTTTCTGATTTATGTTCTATTTCCTAAACTTAAGAAATCGAAATAAGAAATAGAGATTACAACATCTGGAAGACGATGATGGATTTATTTTTTTCTTTCCGTAAAGATATCAAATATCAGCAGTGGTAAAGTTCCGGACTCCTTACGGTACCGTTCCACCACCACCCGAGATTCCTGTTACCAAAAATCGCGCGTCCGTCTGGCAGATTTCAGGCAGGCTTTTGTGTCTTGCCCTGCATGACCATCGGCGGAATAGATCAAATTACTTCGCACTCTACTTGTGTGGGATACTAAAAAACAAAGGGGGGTGTTATTTTCGATTGAACTTACACGAACTACAATTTTAAAATTTTAAGTAGTAAAATGTAATATATACTTGTTACTACGTAAAAAGGACATTAACATTATAATACAATAAATAATAACGGTCAGGAATTCCATGTTTAATGTCTAGTTGTGTAATATAAATTCAATAAGGGTAAACCGTTAAAGTCTATCAGGTGATTTAGCAGAATATTCCATTTTTTTTTATTTTATTAATTTCTGAGCTTTCTTAGAGATTTCGTATTTTTAACATATTTACATTAAATAATATTTTAAAATTTTCGTTAAAAGTGTAGTATTATGAAATTACATTATTAGCAAATGGGTATTATTGTTGTCCTAAATATAACTTCTTTTTTGTTTATTGAGTCCAATAGAAAAATATCTTTCTGTTTGCTTAACATAAACTTTTATATAAGCACCTTAACTAAATGAACCCCTGATTTATAAAGTTTATTCCTTTAACTTCTATTATTATTAATATTATATTATTATTTACTTTGAAAGCAACTTATATGTTGTTTTCTTGGATAAATGCTCTAATAAAGGTTTAGAAAAGTCTCAGTTCCTTTATTTAAAAAGAATTTCTATCAGACTCCCTTGGTCTTTTTCTTTTGACGCCAGAGAATGTAATTCTTTTAGGTCGGCTACATGGTACGGTGAAATAACCCCAGACCTGTGCTTTGTCTCAGAGGTTGCCAAAAAAAGCTCTATTCTAATCTCAAGGAAAGTCTTAACTAAGCTCTCACACAGCCAACACCACCCCGTAGTTTTCGAAACTGGAATTAAAATCTCGATAATCTACTCTACATTCCGGTCTAGGTGGAAATTTGAGAAGACCTAATGGGATAAATTTGCTGTTAGCAAGACAAGATCTCTAGAATGATTCCTCTTAAGAACAGCAACTAAGGCAAATTTGTAAAACCCCTTATAAATACAGCTAAAAAGTATATATCCCGTGGTTTTCGAAGGTTATACGTCGCAGGATGGATCGACCAGATTCCAGAACGGTGGAGACTCTGACATAGCGAATGAGCTTTTTAATAGTATGGATACAGAACGCCGCAAAAAGTGGGAAGAAACTATAGGTAACAAAAACTTCAAGAAATCCAGTAGAAAAGCCTGAAGTCCCGAGAAAACTAGGTAGATCTAACCCAGCCGATCATGACCCACCAGAAGTATCGGCAGATCAAATCGCTGCAAGAGCTATAGCTCTCTTTAAACCCCCAGTAACAATCAGCCGTCAAACAATAGCAGCCTACCCTGATTACTCTAGACCAATCACCGCGGTAGAGGTAGATTAAGCACTGGAAGATACCAAATTCAGCAATGAGGCTCCTGGTTTCGATGAACTTTACTTGGAATTTCACAAAAACTACTGGAAACATACAAGAATGTGGTTGAGTAAATTCTACTTCAACATTCTGCTAACAGGACATATCGCAGTTAAACTCAAGAAATTTAAAATAATCGCTGTTCCGAAATCAAACAAACTCAAGAACCTACCTGAGAGCTACCGCCCGATAGCCCTATTAAGTTCATGCTACAAATTTCTAGAGAGAATGTTACTAAAACAACTAGGCCCACTGATACTGGAACAGTAAAGAGCAATAGCAAAATGAGACACTTTAATAACGTGCAAATAACAAGGGTCGGTACTCAAACATGCGACACACAACGCCAACAAAATTTGAGGTATGCCGACGATCTGACTCTTGCTACCCGCTGTAAAATCATAAATGAGGCTGGTAACATATTATCAGAAACCCTGTCTGAATTGAAAAAATATTTTGCTGACTGGAGACCAATCCCAAACATGAATGAATCTGAATTCTGGTGCTTCTACTTCAATAACAAACAAGCACGTCTGACACGTCCCCAAATATACTTTAATAACATCTAGGAGTACCACTGGATCAAACACTTTCGTATAAAAATCATCTGGAGAATACCACAGCCAAAATAAACACTATAAATAAATTCACAAATTTTGCGGTTCCACTGGGGGCGTAAATGCATCTAATATTAAAACATCAACTCGAAGGCAGGTCTACTCGGTTGCTAACTACTGCGCATCAGTCTGGCTTAACATGTGCCACGTAAAGGTGATTGGCACCAAACTCAATGAGACCGTAAAAATAATCAATAAAAATCACACCTCTATCCTGGCTTTCCACTCTGAGCAATATTGCTTCTCATACTACCCGCAGACAGGAACGACTAGTCAGGAAATACAATAAAATAGAATAAAATCCCCACCTCCCAGTTCACAGTGACTTGCCTGTTGTTGGCCTGCGGAGACTGAAATCTGGTTCACCCCCACTGCTGTTAGCGGAACAACTCCTGCGAAAAAATTTCAACCTTACTGCTAAATATAGGGAATTCTATAACATCTCGTGATCCGTCGTATATGCTGTGATTTATTCTACAAATAGGAACTGACTGGGTCGCCTGCTTGTGACTGTGGAGAACTCTGCCAAACTTCATCACGTTGTAGCTGAGCGCCTCCCTATGGTGGAGAAATGAATTATATCTTTGAAAGCACAGATTTTATGTTGGACTGGATCAATGGCCTCTATTTTAAAATTTAATGTACTTATTGTGATATATCTTCGGTTCTGTGTATGTATTTTTGTATATTGCAATTTAATGTATGTGTGTTATATTTAAATGTGTAAACGTGATGCTGAATTTAAGTCCATGTAAGCCGTACTCTTAATAAATTTCCATCAAGTACCACTTAAATATCACGAGAAATGATCGCTATATAAATACGTAGTCACAAAACGATTAAAAGCGAGCAGGAAAGCACGAGGCGAAACTAGTTGGTTTACTATTGAAAATAATTAAATCCCAAAATTGATAACATCTGTTCCATAACTCGTTCCAATACAGCAGCTAATAGAACTTTACATTAACTTAAATATGTTTATCCCGAGGCAATGAACAACAATGAACTCGAATGTTACAGTTGAACGGGTGCGAGAAATTTAGAAACATCTCCTGACCCCCCTTTCCACTAATATTTAATTAAATTCATACATCGTCTGGGTGAGTTACGAGGCAAATCAAAAACCTATTCAGCTGCAAGGGCACCAAGTTAACGCGGCTTTGTTCTCCTAGCTTAAAATTAATATCTTCGATTTGCCATTACACGTACTTCGAGTTGAAACAGTTAGTCTGCGCCAACACCATAAAGCAACTGCAATGGCTCAGTCTTTTCAGTAACCTAGAAAACCTTAATGTCAGATTGAAGTGGTAAATGTTAACAGTCCTTTGTATTCGTTGGGTTACTCTAACAAAAAATGTCTTGGGCTATAAAAAATAAGTCATTTTAGTTCAATATACCAGGTCAGTTTAATCATCAAAATAACTTTTTATATATCTTACACAAATATGTATATGCGATCAATTCAACGTTTTGTTGAACCAGTTAAAGTTAGAAATCACGTGGAAGCGTTTTTACAAACTTTATTTTTGTTTTTGGTTTTGGGCTAAAGATTAATTTCTGTTTACAGTTTACAATATTTATATTAAAATTAATGTTAACTAAGGGCTGTGTCAGCAATGACATCATCTGCTGGGGCTGACTCATTTGGTTGAGGTGCAAGCTGGCGATGTTAGTCATATAACTCCTCCCGCCGAAGACGAAAACAAAAGGGGTGTGAATGTTTGTTTTCGACCATATCCTGTAGGGGTATTTCTTCATTTCTTTTCTTGATCGGGTTGGTGGTTTGGACCGGGTTCTTTTTCTTTTTGTATATTTTCCATGCGAATATACTCATTATAGTTCCCACTATAAAGATGGTAGTGAGGGTTGCTTGTTCTTGTAATTGTTTTATTTGGTTAATGTCGATTGATTGTAGTTGAAGATGGGCTTGTTTTTGAGGTCCTTCTATAGTTCCAAATTCGATTGGTGGTAGCAGGTAGGGATTGCCTTTTAATAATTCTTCTTTGTTCCAATATTGATTTTGTAATGCCTGAATTCCACAATTGTGAGGTATTTGTATAAGGCTTGTTTATAACAGTTTTGATATATTCTTAATGGTTGTTCATTGGGAATAATCAAAATATACTTGTTATTGATCCATTGTATAATAGGTTGGTCTAATTTCACATTGATCAGTTGGCATTGGCGATTTTCTGCATATCGGATTAATGTAGTAATGCATTCTTTCGTTGTTGACTTCAGTTCGTTTGGGCAAAGATAATTATCTTCTATTTGCGGACATTCTGTGTTGCTAAATTGTTGCGAATGAGTACCAATAATTAGGTAGAGTTGATTAGGTACAATCAAGGTATTGTTTATTTTCTATTATTCGTGTATTTCCAAATTGAAAGGGAAATAGTGGTGTTTTTATAGGGGTTATAGTTACGTCGGTTTCAGTCTTCGCTCTTATAGTCTGTATCGTCACTACAAGTAGGTATACTGTCAGTATCTTCATTGTTTTTCTGTGGACAAAAAGAATACTTTTTTGGTTGTTGTAGATTAACTTTATGAATAATTTTATCTTTAGTTGTTATTATCTTTTTTCCTATATCTTGTTTTACTTTAGCTTTTGTATAGCGAGGTTTATCTTTTGTTCGCTTAGCTGTTTTATCTATGACATATGTATCAAATTGTTCTTCATAATCTATTGGGTTTTCTCTATTCTGATTACGTTTTTCAATTATTTTTGTCTTTGTTTCTAGAGAGGTATTATATATATTTTTATATATTTCTTTCAGTCGTTCCTTTCTGTCATTAATGAATTTATTTATTATTATTTCGTCTGTTAGGTCGAATGGGTCCAAGGCATTCAATTTTCCGTTAATGACATCTATAGGCCTTTGTTTAGTGACACCATGTGTTGTCAAGTTGTATCCTAATACAGCGTATAACATTAATTCTTTTTCATTGGCATTTGGATCTTTTAGTTTTAATACTCGATATAATTCAATTAATGTTGAATGAAATCGTTCAACAGGACTATTGCTATTCGAATTTCCTGGGGTAGTAAAGTGTATTGAGATGTTATGTAATTTGCAGAATTCTAATAATAATGATGATTTAAATTCCGTGCCGTTGTCACAAGTAATTTGGCTTGGGATACCATGGTGGTTCATGAATAATATTAAATTATTTAAGACAATACTTGCAGTACAACGTTGCAGTTTTACGTTATTTATTTGAAATGTATCTATATGTATCGATTCTAAAGGTTGTGTTGGTGTTGGTGATATCGAAAATTTTATTTTCGGTGGATTACGATCATATTTGGATCGTTGGTATATCTCGCAATTATTAATTAGTTCGGTTAGATCTTCTTTCATTTTTGGCCAATAATGTATTTTCTTTAAGGCTAGTAAACCTTCATTGATACATCTGTGGCATGTTTTAGTATGATGATAGTTAATCAATTTCTGTTGTTTTTCTTTATCTTCGACATCATTCAATAGTATTTTTGATATAAGTAATTTGTATGAGTTGTTTTTGAACACGTTCGATAATATAACGCTAATCTCAAGATATAAATTTTCATCTGTATAATTTGTATAGATACAATAAAGTTTCTTGGGTTCTACATACTCTTTGAAGAAGTGTATTATTTCTTCTACGTAGTTTTCTGTTAAGTGGACGATGATTCTATTCTTATGTCCAAATATTTTTCTTCTTTTAACATGTAGATTTCCTCCTGTTTTTCTTGTAAATATTAATTGGTTGGAGTACATGTTTAGGCAATTTTCCGTAATAGGGATATTTAAAATTGGATCTTCCAATGATGTGTGAATCGTTTCATTGTCTTCTCGATTTTGTTGTTTTCGAGGGGGTTTGATTTGAATATTTGAGTGAACTATGATTTTAGGGGTGTTTATGATTTCATTAAGTCTTTCATGTTCTTGATCTGTCATTGGTATTTGTCTTTCTCTTTCAATGTACTGTTCAATTTCATTATCTATATCTCCTGGATTTCCAATAATTGATTCATTTTCAATTGCGTTACTTTCAATCCTTGATAATGCATCTGTATTGGTATTTTCTTTTCCTTTTTTATATTCAATTCTGTAATTGTATACTTCTAGTTTTAGTCTCCATCTGACTAGACGTGAATTAGGTTCTTTCATATTAAATAGATATTGTAGTGGTTTGTGATCTGTGACAATTATAAATTTACGACCAAATAAATAGGGTCTAAAATGTTGGGTGGCCCACACGGTAGCTAAGAGTTCTTTTTCTATCGTTGCATAATTTGATTCAGCTGGGTTTAACGTTCTTGATGCATAAGCTACTGGTAAATCGCTACCAACTTTTCCTTGGCTTAAAATTGCTCCGATGGATACGTTCGATGCATCTGTTGTCAATACGAAGGGCTTTTCAAAAGCTGGATATTGAAGTATAGGGTCGTTACATAGGATATTTTTACATGTTTGGAATGTTTCTATAAATTCCTTTGAATGTATTATCTTTTGATCCTTTTTAAACATTTCGTTAGGGGTTTGGTTAATTTTGCGAAGTTTTTAATAAATCTTCTATAGTAACCTAATAATCCTAGAAAGGCTTTAATGTCCTTTGCAGTTTTTGGTATTGGATATTTTAATATTACATTTATCTTTTTGGGATTTGGTCTGATTCCTTCTGGTGTTATGACATGACTTAAAAATTCTACTTCTTTTTGTAAAAATTCAGATTTATCTAGTTGAATTTTCAATCGGGCTTCTTGTAGTCTTGTAAATACCAATTTCAAATGTTTCATATGTTCTTCTAGACCTTTAGAAAATATTATGACGTCGTCCATGTAGACTAGGCAAATTTTTCCTACTACATCTCGCAAAACGTTGTCCATAACTCTTTGGAACGTTGCGGGTGCATTTTTTAATCCGAATGGGATTCGAATAAATTCGTAATATCCATTTTCTGCATTAAACGCTGTCTTTTCTACTGAGTTCTTATTCATTTCGATTTGGTGAAATCCTGATGATAAGTCTATTGTAGAAAAATAAGTGCATTTGCCGAGTTTTCTGTTGTCGATAACTAGTCTCCATTTCTGTTTTCTACTGGCGTCAAGTTTTTTCGGTACTATCCAAATAGGGCTGCTCCAAGGGCTTTGACTATGTTTTATTATTCCATCTTCTAGCATTTTGGTTATCTGTTTATTTATTTCTGCTTTATGAACGAAGGGGTACCTATATGATTTCGTATGTATTGGAATTTCATCGCTGGTTTTGATCTCGCGTTTAATCTGGTTGGTAAACGTTAGTGCATTTTCTTCTTTGTGAAAGATGTTCGTGAAATCTCGACATAGTTTTATTAGTTCGGTTTTTTCTTCATAGTTCAAGTGATCTGTTCTGAGTAACTTTGAAACACTCTTGTTTCTATTTTGGTCCTTAATTGGAAGATTGTCAAAATGGAATAAATGATACTGTTCCTTTTTTGTGTCTGCGAATGGAATTGTCTTCAATGGTCTTAGTAATTTTACAGTGACTGGTTTGTTCGTATGATTATAGATGTCGGTATATGCAAATCCATTTTTTGGGGTAGTGAGAGTTTCTGGTATAAAGGCTTTATTATCGAAATTTTGTTCAGGAATAATTATATCACTGTCTTGTTGATCCACTGGTACATTTATTAGGTGACCTCCGTGGGCGTTAATTCTGATTTTAAATTCTTCTTTTTCTGGTTCTCGGAAGTATAAAGGAATCTGTGTGGTTCTGTTGATTAATTTATTGTTTGATAGGTCGATCGTGAATTTGTGTTTTTGAAGTTCTTTTAATCCAATAATTCCGTCGAAGTATTCATGAAAGTCAAATAGGATAACTGGTATTTCGACTCTTACTTGAAGTTCAGGGAAGGCTGGTATTTCTGCTTTGAATAATACTTCTTTTTCTCCTATTCCTGTTTTTATCTGAATAAAATTTTTCTGCCTTTGAAGGTTTTAAAATTGAGTGAAAACATCCGGTGTCGATTAAGAGTTTTAAAGGTGGGTTACTTATTTTTATGTATGGTAGGTTATTATTTGTATCCGTATGCATTTCACATTTTACGTCAGGTTTTCGTTCGTTATAGCAGTCTGAAAATTTCCGTCGTAATCGTAGTTGGGTGTTTCGTCATACGGTTCTAGAATTTCTGCTGAGTCCTCGTTATTATAAACTGTCGTCGTGTCTGTCCATCCATCTTCGTTATCATATGCAGGGGTCAAGTATGAATCATATTCGGTATCTTCTGATGATTCATTTTCATCTGATATAGTTCTTGCGATGTAAAATTTCTTTGACCGGTAGGTTTGAAGAAATTTTGGTTTTGTCTTGTTTTACTTGGAATTGTAGATGTTATAGACATCGGTTCCGGTTTATTGGTTGGTACTTGTCCTGTCGGTTGAAATACGTTTTTCGGTGGTCCGAAAACTTGAAGATTCGTTGGGAAATGTTGATGTATTTGTCGTGGTTGGACATTAATTGGTCCTTGTGGAAAGGGTGGTTTGTAATTCTGGTAATTCTGGATTATTTGAGGTCTAACATGAGAATTAAATCTTGGTGTTTGGAATTGGGGTCTCATTGGCGAATTAAATTGTTGAAATGGTTGGAATTGAGGTCTCGTTGATGCATTGAATGGTGTTTGAAATTGAGGCTTCGTTTGCGAATTAAATTATTGGAATGGCTGATAGAGTTGTGTGTTCGGATAATTTAAATTTGGTTATTTAAATGGTTGAATTTGTGTTTTTAAATAAGGAATATTATTATGCGTCTGATGTTTAAATAAATTCTTTGTATATTGGAAATTTTGTTCTTCTGTCATATATGACATCGCGCTTTCTAATGAATCTGGGGCCTTTAATCTAATGATACTTTGCAGATATCCTGGTAGTCCTCTGATGAATGTTCTTAAGCTGGCTTGTTCATATTGTCTCGTATAAATAGCCTTTGTTGTGACATTCATGTGCGTGATGGGGATTGTATTTACTTTCTGGGTTAGTTGACTTCTCAGTATCTGAATTATTTTCCCGAATTCTAGCGGATTCTCGTTCTTTAATGGAGAGGCTACTAACAAATCTTGTTCTAGGCATTCCAAGTTTCTTTTGTCTCCAAAACAGTTATATAAGGGTGTTTTTAAGTCTACCCAATTTTCTAATTCCAGTCTGTTGCCTACTAATAGTTGTGCTCTGTCTATTAGTTTAATTCTAGCTATTCTGGTCAAATAACTAGTCGTATCGTCGTTTCCGTATTTGTTGAATAAGTAATCAATTGCTGAGATGAAACTAGCAAGATTAAAGGTGTTTCCATCATAGGGTGGAATTGTGTCTACGTACATACGTAATGACATATAATTTATATTCTGTGGAGTGGTCATTTTAGTTGATATATTCAAGGTGTTATTAAATTGAGAAATTAGTTCTTCTTCGCTAATACTCATAAATTCAATAATTTACTGATCAATACTTGATTATAAAATAAAATATTGAAATATGCTATGCGTAAAATGTTAAAAAGCGTTTTTACATGATTAAAAATAAAATATAATAAAATAAAATAAAATAAAATAAAGGGATTAAATTATTAAAGGGATATATTAACCATAATTTGTTAATATAAACTTTAAAAATAACTAAATTTCTACTTAGTGACTAGATATTGCTGAGAGAGACGAGCAATAGTCTTTCTTAATTCAAAGTTCGCGCTTTTAAATTAGAGAAAGTTGTATTCCTAAAATTAAATAATTAAATAAAATGATTGATTATAAGTTTCGCGCCAGATAATCGTTTAAACTAATGATATGTGGAAAAGTAAAAGAGTGATGAGGGATGATTCGTCTTAAAATTAGATTTGATGCGTTCTCAAAATTAGGGTGATTTTTCTTTGTCGTGTTTGCTTGTTTGCTTGTGCTTTTTGTTTTTTCTTAACCTACGTTTCTTAAAATTACTTTCAATCTCTTATCCGGAGAAATCGAAAGGGGTCGATAAAGGAGTACTGGACACTCACCGTATTTTTAGCCTGTCACGGGTCGTCCGCCGCTCGTCCTTCTATCGGGGTGAACCTCTAGCTCTGCAATAGTCGTTGGTTTCTTTGTGCTGGGTTGATCAGTAGACGGCTTCAATCCAAATCAGACTCGATGCTGTGGCTTTGGGGATGAAGGTGTGGTCGATACACTGATCCGTTTTCCGACTGCGCCAGTTAAAGTTAGAAATCACGTGGAAGCGTTTTTAAAAACTTTATTTTTGTTTTTGGGTAGTACAAAGAGTAACGGTTCTATTGACAGTTAACTAAAGATTAATTTCTGCTTACAGTTTACAATATTTATATTAAAATTAATGTTAACTAAGGGCTGTGTCAGCAATGGCATCATCTGCTGGGGCTGACTGATTTGGTTGAGGTGCAAGCTGGCGATGTTAGTCATATAACTAACCACTAATTGTGTTTTTTTTCTTATAGTCCGGTCAAATTAGACAGAAAAATAATAGTGAAAGTACATAAATTCACATCAAGGTGGAAGTGAGTAAAATTGTTCAAAACATAATTAAAAATAACATTTCAAAATTCCCGATCATTCCGGTACGTGGAAAAAATTGACTCGAGGTCAAAGGTAAAAAAAATTTCGCGATTTTTATGAAAACGGTAAGTTTTATCGTAAAATTACTTTAGACAAAAATTGTTTAAGGTAATTAAGTTAATTGTTAGATTATTAATTATCTATAAAAAAGGTATCAATAATTTTTTTTCTAAGAGCCACCGTTCCTGAGATATAACGATTTAAAAAGTTGTAAGCGTCATAATATGCATAAATACGTCACGTATATACATCTCTGCAGCTGTAATATAAGTAAAAATATTTTTCTATCGGTGATTGTAACTTACATTTAAAATATAAAATATATATATGGCAAAAATAACAGGACTGACATTTAATAATATTAAATTAGAACGCGCTGACAAAGTTGTTCCTCTTTTAGCTATGAGTAGTACCATAAAAGTTCGCGAAGAAACAGTTTCTGTTGACCCTGTATTATTATTCCAGCGCATGAGTATTACTGTAGCATTTCAAGATGAAATAGAGAAATATTTTGAATATGAATTGTCTCCGTACCCTTTATTTTTTCTCCTTTATTTGGGTTTTTCGCCACTGTCTAACACTCAAAAAATATTAAAAATACCTGTTCTTATTTAAAGAAAGAATCACTGGGTAAAAACAAAAAACCAAACGGAGACAAATTTCTCAGTGATTCTTTTTTGTAATAAATTTGCCTAACGAACAAAATTTTAAAGATATAAAAATGTTATAAAAAAAATTTACAAATTTTTAACGTTAACGTTTCGGAGGGTAATCTCCCCCCGTTTTCAAAACTGAACTAAAAAATAAATTATCTTAATTTGTAATATATAAAGTATCTAGTGAAAGTAAATATATTTTTTTGTATGTCAATGATACTTACATTGACAACAATGGATTTTCATGACAGTGACATACTACCAAAAAATATATATATAGGTAATGTTTACTGTGTGATTGTTTATTATATTGGTTGTATATTCAAATATTTAAATGTTTTTAATTGTATTCTTTAGAATCGGGAACCATATTGAATTTAAATCTACCGAAGGCATAGCAATACAGTTATTTTTATTTAAATTAATTATAGCGGTTTCTTTTAATCTTCTGTATTTTGTTACCGATTCTTTTAATACCGTTTTGGAATTATTCCAATTGATTTTATGACCCGATTCCCATGCATGTTGAGAAATTCTAGATTTATAAAAATCGCCCTTTCTAAGAAGGTTTTTATGCTCTTTTAATCTAACATCTAACGGTCTAGATGTCTCACCTATATAGAATTTGCCACATTCGCAGGGAATTTTATAAACCACATTTTTGGTATTTTGTTGTATATTGTTTGGAGTGAAAGTAAATATTTTTTTTTCAATCATCAAACATTACTTAGATTACAGGTATGGGCCTGATATTTGTTTTTTATTTAGATATTTACAAAGTAAATATATTAAACTACAGCATTCTGAAAACAGTTTAACATTTCTTTACAAATGTAAAGATTGTGACATAATACCAGAAGGTTTACGTTTACGTACACCTTATAACACAAACAGAAGCATATATATTTTACATAGGGCTAGTTTAGCACTTTTAAGAGATTATATCCAACATCACATATACACTAAACAACAATTAAAGACTGACATTAATAATACATTACAACAAATATACGAAAAAGTAACTGAAGTAGATTTTAATCACATTTATAAAAGCGTCTATTCCAGTTACACATATCACTTCAATATCCAAAAAATTACTCACATTAAGAAATTTATTGAAAAACATGGAACACATACAAAACACATTAATACACATACAGACAAAAATGTCATTAATAAAACTGTAGTTAACCTTTCAAATAAAATATTATCTGATTCTGAAAAGTATGTACTTTCTAAAGGACTAAATTTTAGAGTTACATCGAAAGATATTCCTAAATTAGACCTAATTTCGGCAGTAGAGTCTGTTGCACAAAAATTACCTTTGGAAAATGCAAATGAATACAGAATTAGTTTAAAACTTATCTTAGAAAAACAATTTAAAATCAAATCAAATTTATACCATGAGGAAAGGTTGGCTATAGATAAATTAAAAAAAGATACATCTATTAAAATATTGCCATCAGACAAAGGTAACGCCACAGTTATTCTGGACACTACAGAATATAATAACAAAATTAAAACTTTAATTGATGAGGGAAATTATATTAAAATACCTACAGATCCAACATTAAAATTAGAGAGACAAATTTACAATACATTATATAAACACAAACGTGAATTTACAGATCTAGACTTACACCAGAACTCACCTAGAAACTTACACCACATTATAGTAAACCACCTCAATTCTATGGTCTACCAAAAATACACAAAACTAATATACCACTTCGCCCTATAGTTAGTAGTATAGATTCCCCATGTTATAAACTAGCAAAATTTTTATTAAACATTTTAAATCCACTTTCGGGTAGAACAAATTCATATATTAAAAATACTTCAGATTTTTTAGATAAAATTTCGAACATTAAAATTACAAACCAAAATTTAATGGTTAGTTTTGACGTGTTGAGTTTATTTACTAATGTACCAGTTGATAAATCACTATTAATAGTTAGAAAGAGATTAGAACATGATACAATATTAAAAGACCGCACTAAACTAAACATAAATACAATTTTGGAATGATTAACTCTGTGCTTAAAAACCACATACTTTCAATTAGAAAATGATTATTATCAACAAAATTTCGGAATGGCAATGGGTTCTTCTCTTTCGCCTTTGATGAGTAATATCTTTATGGAGGAACTCGAGAATGACATATTAAATAAATCTCTTAAAAAGCCATTAATATGGCTTAGGTACGTTAATGATATTTTTGCTATATGGCAACATAGCATTGACAATCTAAATATTTTTTTACAAGATATAAATTCTCGAGAGCCTACAATTAAGTTTACTTTAGAGATGGAGAGGGAGAATAATTTGCCATTCCTCGACACTTTAATAATAAAACAAAACAACACATTAAAAACTGCAGTTTACAGAAAACCGACAAACACTTTCTCGACTTCCCTCTTTATCTTTCTCCACGGATTCATGTTTCTCTCTTCTTAGGATTTGCACTACGAATAACGAATAGAAAGAAAATCACATCGTATGAAGAGATCATTGCCAAGAAACACTATTTTACAGAGTTCAGTTAGTATAAATATATAAAATATTTCTTAATCATTCACCCTCTTAATAATATTCTTATCATTTATCGTCTTGATAAATATTTGAAACAAAAAATAATCACAAGATAAAACAAATTCGAGAATGTAACTTAAAAAATATTGTGGTCAAAAAAATAAGAATGTTGAAGTATATTGATACCGTAGGTTCACATTTTATTAAATATTGGTTTTTAGTGTTTGATTGATGTTGTTAGTGTAAGTTGTCTGTGTATACAGTCATTTTGAAAACGATGGGTCGTATTTAACATTGCATTGATGAAGAACGCCGGCTAACTGTGCAATTGGGAGAACACAAAAAAAACTTAGAAATTTATTTGGCAAACTTTGGAAAGATCTAGAGTTGTTTCAAAATTATTAAAAGAAAAAACATGGAGTAAAATCCAGTGTACCGAGGCCGGAAAGAAAAATTTCTTGCCTAGAAGATGCTCGTTTAATTCGCGAAGTATGTAAAAATCCTTTTTTGAATTTTGACTACGACGGTTTCCAGACCGGAATTTCAGTTACCAATCAATACGAGTAGTATAAGGAGACACTTGCAACAATTTGGCTATAATGAGAGAATTACATGGAAAGTTTCCTCTTTAAATAAAAAACACTTAAAACATTAGGACACGACATAATTTAAATCAAAAACTCTGGATTTTTTTTTCCGATGAAATTAAAATAAATTTATTTTGTAATGATGGAATAGTACGTGTTCGGCGTCAAGTGAATGACCATTTGAATACAAAAAAATAATATTGGTTTCGTCAAACATGTTGGTGGCAATATTTAAATTTGGAGTTCATTTTCATATGCGGGAGTTAGGATAAATCTAAATATGACCAAAGAAATTTACTTAAACATGTTACAGAATATTGTATTGCCTTATGTCGAAAAACATATGCCATTATGGTGGAACTTATGGTGGAACCAGCACGACAATGACCCCAAACACACCGTCAAAAGTGTGAAAAGATAGTTGGATACCCACAATATTGTTTGTTTACCTTAGCCGTCTCAGTCACTGGACATGAATCCTATAGAAAATTTGTGGAAAATTTTGAAGACGCTTGTAACTTTCGGGTAAATATTAAATACCAAAAAATTATGGGAGACGACTGTTCAAGAAATGCGTTATTCTATTCCAGTTGAAGATTGCCGCAATCTTATAGTCTCACTGCTTAAACAATGCGCCGCAGTTTTGGAAAATAAAAGCTATTTAACAAAATACTCACTAATAAGTTGATTTTGACTAGTTTTTCCTTGTTATACTACTTTTTTTTGCTCGTGCTCTTTCTAAACACTATTATTTTTGTAAGCAAGCTCTTATTTACCGAGAGTTATGTATTTTTTGTTAATATAGTTTATATAATTTTTGGTTCTTTGTTATTTGATTGATATGTCAGTCGTCAGTTCCAAGGACAAAAGGAAAAAAAGCAAAAGCAAAATTGCAAAGTACTAAAGGGTCAATCGAAAAGTTAAGACAAGAATCAATATTTTAAATAAATATGTGTAAAATTTGGCAATAATTAATTGGTTGTTACTTAACGAATGAACTACAAATAAACCAATGAACAAATATAATAAGACTTAAGCCACCAACTTGAAGAAAAATTAATTCAACTTTCTCTTTTTGATTCAATAACTGATTCATCTTAGTGACTAAATTAAAACGTAATTTTTATACACATTCAAATACCACAGCTTTCAAATAATATTGCTTCACAATAAGAGGACAATAATGATGGCTCCTTTCAAACAACACAATTTTTGTTTAATTTCTATCCCTACACTATTACTATGTTATATTCTTTTAGTTCCCGACGACTGCAAATTATTTTAATTGCTTTTGCTAATTGGTCTAAAACGACTACTCCAATAAAGCATTTGGCACAGCATTTTTTTTGTCATTTTGATTTATCAAATTATGTATAATGTGGTTTATTTAAAAAATTAGTTCGCGAATCTCTTATATGATTATGTATGTGTATCATTATCATTAATTATTATCATATATTGTTTTTAAGGTCGTGTCACTGAACATTCTGTCAATTCTGTCAATCGGACTCAATCATGGATATTTCGTATTGCGGGGATTGAATAAATACATTATTAAATTACTAATTTATATACCATATCAAGAATAAAATATTCATATGTAGGTTTAATTGTTGTGTATTCTTTGTATGCACAGAAACGTGGTACGGTGCATGCTCAAGTTTTGACTTGATCAATACATATTTGTATTTTCTTGAGGATACTGGAGGATATTGAAGAAATCTGACAACACCGGATGGCAATGTTTCTAAATTTTTCTTAGTTAAGTTATTTTCTTCAACTTGCATTTAGAAGTACTAGTCTCTCACTTCAAATATAAAAGTTAGCCTATGTCAGGTTCTAAAAAAATGTCACTCTATATATATATATATATATATATATATATATATATATATATATATATATATATATATATATATATATATATATATATATATGTATGTATATTGATATATATATATATATATATATATATATATATATATATATATATATATATATATATGAAGGCCTCCCGAGCATGCTTCCAATTTGCACTGTCATGGGCTTTCCTCTGCCATTCGGATCCAATATACTTGATGATGTCATCCGTCCATCGTGTTTTCGGCCTTCTTCGCGGGCGTTTATGATCAAGCGGTATCCATTCCAGAATTGCTTTGATCCATCTGTCGTCGCATCGTCTCGCTATATGACCTGCCCACTTTCATTTCAATTATTTCACCCTTCCAATTATGTCACATACCTTCGTTTGTTCTCTGATCCGTATGCAGGTCTTTTTGTCCCGCTTTGTAATGCCAAACATACACCTTTCCATTCCCCTCTGTGCACAGGGTTCACCTCACAGGGTTCCCTCTGTGCACAGGGTTGCAACCCGAAGCTTTTGAACTCATTGTGATGTGAGTGTCCATGTTTCACTTCCATATGTCAAAACAGGCAGCACGCACTGACTAAAAACCTTTCTCTGCAGACAAAGTGGGAGTTTGCTCTTAAATACTATATTGAGCCGGCCAAATGATTGCCAGCCACACTTGGCCCGCCGTTCCATCGTCCAGGCGGTATCACCCTCAATCGAAATCCTTTTCCCAAGATATATGTAGTGTCCACAACCTCTAAATTACTTCCTAAAATAGAAATTCTTCTGTTGACAGCAAATTTGTTAAACACAACCTGACTTTTTTAGGTTTATTTTCAAACCAAATGGTTCTCCCGCCCTTTGCAGCTTTCGTATGTGTTCTTGTCTTATCTGGGTCTTGTGAAAGGAGAATGATATCATCCGCGAATCTAAGACGGCTTAGATATGCACCATTGATTTTTATTCTCTGCTGTTCCCAATCCAGATCACGAAATACCTCTTCAAGACAGGCTGAGAAAAGAGCAGACTCACCCTGCCGTACACCACGTTCTACGTTGATTTTAACTTCAAAGTCATCCATGTGAACTGTAGCTGTAGCTTGCTCATACATGGATCTCAGTAGGTTCACACAGGCTCTGTCTATCCCTTGGTTAAGTAATGCATCCATTATGGCTTGCGTTGATACTGAATAAAATGCCTTTTCATAGTCAATAAAAGCCAAGCATAGTGGCATGGTGTATCCATTGTGCCTTTCTATGGTCTGTTGGACAACTTGGATATGGTCCATTGTACTAAATTCACTTCTGAATCCTGCCTGCTTTCTTGGTTGTGCGTCATTCAGTGTTTTTAATATTCTTTTAGATATTATCTTGGTGAAAACTTTCTATACAGATATATATAGATATAGATATACAGATATATATATATATATATATATATATATATATATATATATATATATATATATATATATATATATATATATATATATTTCTATACAGGCACCACGTGGAGAAAGGGTGAAAGATTTCTGTAATATTTCCCATAATATATATATATATATATATATATATATATATATATATATATATATATATATATATATATATATATATATATATATATATATAATTTGGTACATCTAAATAATGATAATAATTTTTCTCTAATATTTTATACAGGAAAAACCTGATAAAATAACTTTTATCAAACTACCACTAGCAAACTTTGAACCTTCACGACTCACGAAGCTAATCCACTCAGGCGTAAACTTGGCTTTTAATAATCTGAGTTAGCCAACTCTAGCAATATAAGGATGGCTATAATTTCCTCAGACAGAAGTCTAAGACGATAAGACATATATATCCGAGCCAATAATTAAGTTACAAATCTTTTATAAAACTCCCCCGAAAATTTTGCAGGCTTTCCGAGAAATTGCCTGAGGCCATCTTGTTAATGGAGCATCATATTTTGGCCAGAAGGGAAAAAAAGTTAAAAAGTTCATTTAAAACTTCTCCCACCGTTATAATACTTCTATTGCCTTGTGTACATTTCAGACCCACGACTGACGTTTTTTTCCTTTCTTTAAATTGTGGAGTTTTCCCACTCATCCTTTATTATTTCATTTTTTTCTCTGGCAAATTGAAATTGAAGATAATATTTCGTAAAGGAAATATTCTGTTGTATTTTTCTTTTGGTAAAGTGAATTTTAATGACTCAAAACAGTAGAATAAAATAAAACAAAACGAGAGGCTTCTATCCCGCCACTTGGTCGCCACTCTAATGGAAAATGTTCTCCCTTTAAAACAAATGACTTTCTTGTAAACACAGTAACAGGTTCAGAAATCCTTTCTGCAGTGATTTAAAAAATATACGTTTATAGAAAAATAATAATTTATTAGTGGGCTGCATAGGCAACTAAGAACATTCAGAAGCCAAAGAGAGAGCCCTGCGATCAGATTATAACAAAGGCCCATTAATAGGTAATAAAAGGAATATTAACCAGGAGTGCACAAAGAAAATTAAGATGAATGGATGTATAAATAAAAGTACGTATAGGTATTTTACCCATTCATTTGCAAATCAGTAGTAGGAGCACATCTATATGTATTTTATTGTTGTTTCAACAATTATTTGATATACTATACATTATTTGCAATAAATTGATTATCTAGCGAGATGTTTGAAATCGCACTATCTTGTTAAGAGAAAACATTCTTTATATCCACATTGATCATTGAGCATCGAAAGTAACACTATCAAAGTATTTCTATCATCGTCTCTAAAAAAATTAGGTCCTAGCATCCCTTCAGTCAAAAAAAAAACGGGTAAGTTCCTAAAGATGAAGAGGTACAGGTAAACTGCAAATTGTGCAGTTTGTCAAAAACCAATAAAGCTGGAAGTGCGCTTCGTCAGAAAATATAATTTATTTCCCAAAATGAGGACAGCCTTCCAACTTCCAGTTTCAACGCGCAGTTGAATTGTTTAACTTTCCATGGGTAATTGATGCAATATACTGGACACCACAGTTTATAAGTGACCTTTACATTTCAAACAGTATATTACTTATAAATAATATATAACTATATTAAACAGTATTGCCGCTATTACATTTCAAAGTTCTGACATTCTTATTGGAAAAACTATATATGATCGATCATAAATCTCTGTCCTCCAGTACTTTCAACAATATGCTTGTCTTATTCTTTATGTAAAAAATGTGTTATTTATACGTGTATAGTTTATGCTACATAATCCTGTTAAAAGACCTCTTGCTATCTTCATAAAATTGTTGTTTTCTCAGATATAATTTATAGTGTCTTGAAGGTTCCTAATTTTTTTTTCGTGCATTTACATCTCTATTATTTTATAGGACATACATTTCAATAACGCTTATGTGTTTGTCACTTCGTTTAATTCATATATTATTATTATTTTTTCTAAAGTAAGTATTTCTAGATTAAGTAGTCATCTAACATAGTCTAGCTTTTTCCGTTTTTTTGTTTCTTGTGTAGCATATAAAGATACAAGGCGTCCCATAAGAAAGTTTCTATTTCATAAGCTTACTGCTCGAATACAACAACTGTGAGGGGCACGGGGTGCATGTCAATATATAACTTTACGCTTAAGAATTTAGTCGGTATGGAGCGTTTTTCAGGAGCAGACGGTGCATTATGTGTGCGAGAGAAGTGTTCCTCTCTTCAGGAAATGGACTAAAAAGTTTGAAGAATCCCATTTAACTATGGATAAAAGTAAGTCCGGACCGCATTTTTGATTACTCTTACACATTCAGGACGCGCTACATTTTCATATTGGTGGCCTGAATGTTTCGTTTAATACCGACAATCTTCATGGTTTATTTCTGTTAACCAGAGATTTAACGTAACCCCGCAAAAGATAATCCAAGCGCGTGAGATCGCATGATCTCAGTGGTCAGTTGACATTTCCATTTTGCAAAATAAGGTACCCAGGAAACTTGCCATAAATCGTTTGTCTGGCGAGATATATGCCAAGTTGCACCATGTTGTTAAAACAAAAAGTATTTTTTATCGAAAAAAGTATTCTTTATGTAAAAAATGTGTTGTTTATACGTATATAGTTTATGCTACATAATCCTCCTAAAAGACCTCTTGCTATCTTCATAAAATTGTTGTTTTCTCAGATATAATTTATAGTGTCTTGAAGGTTCTTAATTTTTTTTTTCTGGCATTTACATCTCTATTATTTTATAGGACATACATTTCAACAACGCTTATGTGTTTGTCACTTCGTTTAATTCATATATTAATATTATTTTTTTCTAAAGTAAGTATTTCTACATTAAGTGGTAATCTAACATAGTCTGGCTTTTTCCGTTTTTTTGTTTCTTGTATAGCATATAAAGATACAAGGCGTCCCATAAGAAAGTTTCTATTTCATAAGCTTACTGCTCGAATACAACAACTGTGAGGGGCACGGGGTGCATGTCAATATATAACTTTACGCTTAAGAATTTAGTCGGTATGGAGCGTTTTTCGGGAGCAGACGGTGCATTATGTGTGCGAGAGAAGTGTTCCTCTCTTCAGGAAATGGACTAAAAAGTTTGAAGAATCCCATTTAACTATGGATAAAAGTAAGTCCGGACCGCATTTTCGATTACTCTTACACATTCAGGACGCGCTACATTTTCATATTGGTGGCCTGAATGTTTCGTTTAATACCGACAATTCTTCATGGTTTATTTCTGTAAACCAGAGATTTAACATAACCCCGCAAAAGATAATCCAAGCGCGTGAGATCGCATGATCTCAGTGGTCAGTTGACATTTCCATTTTGCAAAATAAGGTACCCAGGAAACTTGCCATAAATCGTTTGTCTGGCGAGATATATGCCAAGTTGCACCATGTTGTTGAAACAAAAAGTATTTTTTATCGATATTTATCAGTTCACGCCACAGATACTGTTAGAATATTTCTATTGCTTTCGCCATAACCGGTAACACAAAAAAATAAGGTCCTATCACTCTTTCAGCCCAAAAACTGCATAAAACATTGACTCTCTGAGGATGCAGATGCAATTCCTGAGACACTTAAGGATTCATATTGGATTCAACAACACTCTCAGTAACATTATATTATTAAAAGTATTTTAGAGTTTTTAATCTACTGACATTGATAATATTTTCTTTTCGGTAGCAATTTAACTTGTTTATTATTGTTGTTTGTTCAATTAAAAAAGTTAGTAAATAAAACCTGGAAGATGTCATCGACAAAATGATTGTGTTTAAATGGCCCGTACACTTTTTGTTACATTTGTGGCGAGTATACGGTGAAAAAGTTTTGAAATCCCATATCTAAATTTGTGCATAAATTATTTCGCTTTCATTAACTTGAAAATCAAAGATGTTGATAAACTATAGATTCCAAACAATGTTTGCAAAATGTGTAGTGAATATTTCAGGTAACGGACTAATGGTAAAAGAAGGCAATTGAAGTTTGGTGTGCCTATGATTTGGTGGGAACCAAAAAATCACTACATTGATGGTTATTTTTGGCTAGTCAAGGTAGATTGTATTAACCGAAAAGAAGACCTACTTCTCATTAAGAAGACGTCCCTGTTCTAACTTTTCATGGCTTGTCTGATCTTTCATATACAGAATGTGGTATATCTGAAGATAGGCAAGCTTGTACTAGCGAAAACAGTGATAATTTGAAGCTATGGATGTCAAAACTCCTACTTTTAACTCAAGACACTTTAAGTGACTTCATTAGAGACCTCGACCTTTCAAAAGAAAGATCAGAACTGTTGACATCCAGACTCAAAGAGAGGAATTTACTTTCTCCCGGCACTAAAATTACACGTTATCTTGCTCGAGTAATAGAACTGCTTCCGTTTTGCTCAGAAAATGATTTCATTTATAATGATATCGGTGGTCTTTTATCAAAAATGGGGTTTTTGAACTACCAGCCAAATTAAATTAGCCCACTAAATTAAATTAGTATGGAACCATAACTCTTGAGTTGACGAAAGTCAAGTACCATGATCATAAGTGGATAATATGGATTAATTTTGAAATGGTAAACTTTTTATTGGATCAACAATCAGGCTACACAAAATTTACATGTTTTCTCTGTTTGTGGGATAGCAGAGCTAAATCGAGCATTGGATTAAAACAAAATGGCTTAAAAGAAAAGACTTCACAGTTGGGAAACCAAATATCATAAATATAGCGTTAGTTACTAGGGAGAAAGTAATGTTGTCTCCATTGCATATAAAATTGGGACTCATTAAACAGTATGTCAAAGCAATGAATAAAAATATTTCCTGTTTTAATTATATATCGAGGAAATTTCCTAGTTTGATCAAGAAAAAACTTAAGGCTAGTATTTTGATGGACCGCAATTAGGTTTTTGATGAAAGACAATTTCCTGCCGTCAATGAATGATATAACCATTCGCTTAGTTTTCTTTCATCATGTTGTAAAATATTTCCTGGGGAATTATAAGTATGCTGGAAAATTTTAGGAAGCTTAGACGGAATATCAAAGTTCACTAACTCCACAATCATTTGGACACATTTCCGGACAATCTTGACTCTTACAGTGAGAAACAAGGAGAGCGATTTCATCAGGACCTAAAATATGAAAGAAAGGTACCAAGGTCGATGGGATGAATACATGATGGTTGATTACTGACTGGAGTGTCATGCGTGAGAGTTTGGAAGGAACTCACTCAAAGAAATCACGAAAAAGACACTTTTTCCACGTACAATGATGCAACGAAAGGTAAAAAATATGAAATAACCGAATTTTTTGGACACCTATCACAACGACCATATTCAAAAATAGTTTTAGTTTTTCCGGCATCAAATCCACTCTAGACCTGTGTTATTTTTTACACAAAGTCGGGGTCTCCTTTAACATCCTTTAACATTTACATTTCAAATAGTGTAGACGCTATTACGATTCAAAGTTATAGCACTCTTATTAGAAAACTGTTTATATATTTTATTATATTTTTAATATAGGGTATTGAAAGCTGTTACATTTTTGCTGACGTAAATTATAAATTAAAGTTAAAGCAAATGAAATTGCGTGAATAACCCGGTATATAAAATATTAAAACAATATGTCGGAAGTCTAACACATAGCCTATCTGAAAGTTGAATAAATATTTTATAGCACACGCGATGGAATTTAATGGAATTTTAATAAACCATTTTAAGTAACGAACCATTAAACAACACTCCTTTTAGGGGGCGAGACTTTTTTCGCAACCAATTTGTCTGACAAGATTCGTTCGGCTTTGTCGGGAAAATTATAATGAGTCATTCGCTTGGAAAAAAAATGGTAATTAGGTTGTATCTGTTGGTCTCGTAATGTTCCGGATTGGATAGAAAAGTCAATTTGTGGCACGATTTCGTTCGGTTCCGAAAGAAAATGCTGAAAGAGGAAATCGATAGAATATATCGTTCGAAATTGCCGCGATTCTAGAGACGAAGCTCTACACAATAATTATTTTTATTGTCTTCTCCAAATATGAAAGGTGTTAGAACAAAACAGTTAGCTCTTGAAGGTTAACTTAGATTAGATATTAATTTGGGCCAAATATACCAAAAAAAATTACAATGAATCACATTCTAATTACATTAATAAACAAAGGGAAGCCTAAATTGAAAGATGGATTAACATTTTGCTTAATTTTTTTGTTTTGTTTTACTGTTGGTGACTTTGATACTTTGAGGGTCATAATCTACGATTCTTCCAATTAGAACCCCCGAAAACCATTCGAAAGAACAGTGTGTTAAAAAGCATTCCAAATTCAATGAATGCTTTGCCGGAATGGCGAGAAAACGTACGTATTTTTTTTCGGAAAAATGCTGTTCTAATCAACTGAGTTAATTTTCAAAAGATTAATTAAGAAATTTGATGAAACTGGATCGATAATAGATGCAAGATCTCGTCAGAATAAATGTGAGACAACGAATGGCGTACGAGAAATAGTGCTATGGTTTAAGACGTGTATACAATACTCTTTCTTATATTGGATCGTCACTAATGTTTTTTTTTAACCATTCTTACATCTGACATGGTTTTTAGAGCATTATCACGGCAGCACAGAATTGTTTACAAATGAGGCTGGAAATGCAAAAGGAACTGGACTACACAAACTAGACGATATGGAACTTAAGGGGGCATTCTAGTCTAGAAATTTGAAAAAATCGTTTTTGTCCATATTTCGATAGTTTATATATTCAAGATTATCTCCTTAAAAGGATTTTTCAACATTTGAATTATTTTTAATGTTATAGTTATTTTAGTGACGTAGCACCCAGGCCGGTTTGTGTGGAGCGCCTGTAACAATAGGCGACTGAAAGCTGCAGCTACCTGAAGATGAATAACTCTCTCCCCTTTTTTTATGAGTAAGCTGATTAAGAGAATGTAAGTTATATGTACGCATCTATCAGTTACACTGCCTGACGTAAAACTTTAAACGTTTTTCTCGAAACTACTTTTTTCGATGCGGTTGACATAATATCTCAAGTTCTAGTCGACCGATTTACTTAAAATTTGGCATGAATATTCGTTATATATTCCTCTATCGCATGAACCAGTAAATTTGTATTTTGAATATTTTAAAAAAAATTGGGAAAGTTAAAAAACTAGTGGGAAAATCGACCTCAATTTTTGAGTAGCCACCATTTTGCGAAAAAAAAAATTTTTAATACTTTTTCTGGTTAATACGATACTGGCATTTATACTGGTAAAAAATTATCCAAAATTTTATTTTTCAAATGACCAGGAGGGTAGGTATCATGACGACCAGGACACGGCTTTTTTCCCCCTCTACTTCAACGACGAATAACTTGCTGAAATTTTTATTTTTTTTAAATTTTTTTCTGTACTCTCGAAATATGAATAAATCACCGAGTTGAGATGTACGATGTGGGTAGTATTGCGTTAGTCGCCGTACAAGTTGCCACGTCGCAGACAACGAGGGCTGTATAAACAAGTGTCCGGTTTGAGCGAGGTTGTATTGTGGGTCTAAGCAAGGGTGATATATCATATAGGGGCCATCCACCCACCGCTGACGTCGTTTGAAATGGTTTTAGATGCGACAAAATTGGCACCAAGAATGGAATAATGTTGTCTTTGATGATGAGTCTAGGTTCATACTCCTGAGCTGTGATGGACGGGAATTAATCCGAGGTAGTCAGGGTGAACGGGAAGAAGAGAGTTGTATTGTTGGTCGACACACACCATCACAATGCGGAGCAATGGTATGAGGTGTTCGAGGCAAACTTACCGCTCAACGTTACCTGGCAGAGGTTATAGACGCCGAAGTGCTACTAATTCTTCGGAGGTTGCCAGGAAGCACGTTCCAAAAGGATAACGACCGGACACATGTAGCACAAGCTGTGCTTAACTCCTTTGCTTCAAACAATATTCCTATATTACCTTGGCCTGCTCGTTCACCTGACCTGTCACCAATCGAACATGTATGGGACATGATTGGTGTCGACTCAACCGTCATCCACATATATCGGCGATGGCGGATGACCTCTGGCGGCGTATACAAGAGGTATGGACTGACATCCCCCAAATCACCATCCAGAACCTATTTCGCCCAATGCCACGCCGGCTTGAGGCAGTTAATCAAACACGTGGAGACTTCCTGTGCTATTTATAAGTGTACCCCCCACAATTGTAATGGTTTTTCTACTTTTTATGAACTACTTATTAAATAAATTTTATTACCTTAACTGTCTTTTTTTTTGTTGTTGTTGCTATTTCTATTTTCGATAATGTTGGAGATTTTGGACAGCTTTATATATCTTTGACAGAGGTTTTCAATGGAGGGGAATACCGCCCGGGAGGTGAAACGGCGTGTTAAATGTGGCTGGTAGGTATTTGGTAGGCTCAACATAGTGTTTAAGAGCAGACTCCCACTTTGCCTGAAAAGAAAAGTCTTTGATCAGTGCGTTTTACCCGTTATGACATACGGAGGTGAAACCTGGACACTCACATCGCAATCAATTCAAAAACTTCGGGTGGCATAGAGAGGAATGGAAAGATGTATGCTCGGCATTACAAGACGAGGCAGAAAGTCCTGCGCATGGATCAGGGAACAAACAAAAGTCTGTGACATCATTGAAAGAGCAAAGCAATTGAAATGGAGATGGGCAGGCCATATAGCGAGGCGATAGAACGACACATGGACCAAGGTAATCCTGGAGTGGATACCGCTTGATCGCAAAAGTCCGCGAAGAAAACTGAAAGAACGATGGATTGATGACATCGTTAAGTATATTGGACCCGAGTGGCAGAGGAAAGCCCATGACCGGGAAAATTGGAAGCATGCTGAAGAGGCCTTCATCCTGCAGTGGATCGATACAGGCTGATGATATATATATATATATATATATATATATATATATATATATATATATATATATATATATATATATATATTGTTAAATACTACTCTCCTGGCGATGTAATAGAACAGCAACGTCCCTATATGACATGTCATACTCTCGCAGACCCACAATATGACCTCGCTCAAACTTAGACAATTAGCGAACCGGGCCCGCGGAGAAAATTATTAAAAAGCAAAGGAAGTTTACCCGTGCTCCACATCGGTGCTTTGTCATTTCCTCATCCGCCATCCAACGCGCCAGCAAGCCTCCCCCAAGACCAGTTTCTGGCCTTAAGCTCATCAGTTGGGCCTAAGCTGAACGCCTGAAGAGCGGATGAAGGAACGACTAAAACCATGACCCTATAAATTGGCAAACTAAACTTAATTTTTTCATTTCCACTACTTTTAATTACTTACAATTATTTTCACTATTAAGTTACATTCATTATTCTCTTTCTAATTGTCTTATATCTATCATACCTATCGTCGCTAAATGGCCTTTGTTGCGGACGCGACATTAAACTGAAATTTTCTCTCTCTCTCTCTTGGCGATACCGTTCCTGGTCGTCTAACCGTTTGCTTTTTAATATATATATATATATATATATATATATATATATATATATATATATATATATATATATATATATATATATATATATATATATAGGGTGTAAGCAATTGTTCGATTTTTGTTGACTTCCATGGCGTCAGTAATGACTGATTTATCGGCATAGGCCAATGATTTAACATATTCAAACACTATATAACTCATATATATAGACAGCTTCAAACTGATACTGACCAAACTAATTCAACCAAGAAATCAATGACTTGATAATGAAAAATAAGATTTTTGCGAAACGTTGTCAATAATGAACAATTTCTAAAACGAATGAATTGACACCCGAAAAATTAACAAGAGGGCTAGACAAAATTTTGAAAAAGTAGACATTAAGGTTGTGTACAAACCCTATAATAAATTAAGATAAGTTCTGGGTAATCTAAAGGATAAAGTAGAGCAACACGAAAAGTCGGGGACTTACGAAATTAGTTATCAAGACTATGATCGAAGGTATATTGGGCAAACAAAAAGATCCATATTGACAAGATATAAAGAACATATTGCCCACATTAGATATGGGACAAATTTAAAATCTTGTATTGCCCAACATGCAATCGAAAACGACCACAATATAGATATTAGTAATTTAAGACTAATTATAAGTGTTAATAATAATAGAGCTTTGGATGCATATGAAAGCATTCAAATAGAAAATGGTAAGAAAATCATGAACCGAGATAAAGTACCTATCCCGTTCAGTCAACTTTTTCAATTATTAATGTAAGGTTTAATAAACTTTAAGGTTCATGATTTTTACATGCTTCGTTAGGTAGGGTTTTTCACATAAATAGAACAAAAACTTGAAGAGATTTACCACTAAACACCAAAACGCTTTTTTGAACTGCTCGACGCACGTTTCGCTAACCATGTTAGCATCATCAGGAGATGATTTAAACTTTAGATTAAATCATCTCCTTATGATGTTAACATGGTTAGCGAAACGTGCATCGAGCAGTTCAAAAAAGCGTTTTGGTGTTTAGTGGTAAATCTCTTCATGTTTAGTATTTCAGACCAAAGATTCCAACAGAAGAATTGAAATAGAACATAGTTTAGTTATAGAATTAGATTAAATCATATTCTGATGATGCTAACATGGTTAGCGAAACGTGCGTTGAGCACTTTAAAAAAGTTATTTGGCGTTTAGTGGTAAATCTCTTCAAGTTTAGTTAAAGTCTCTTCGAGTTTAATGTTTTACACTGAAGAAGAATTGAAGCGATTTGATTTAATGATTGATGAAGTAGAAAAAAATATCTGCCTTAAAATATCTCGAATAGTAATTCAAATAATTCTTTAAGCATAATTTGTAATGGGAAGTTTGTTATTTATTGATGAAAAGAAAAATTGCCATCATCTGATTGCTTTAACCACCATAAAATATATTCTTTTTTATCGTAACTTTGTATAGAAACCACGCTTGACTTACCGCATTTGCTTGGTTTTTTAAAATAAAAACTCGCTTGTCAATACGGTAACTTTCCGGCTTTCGCTTAACTAAAATTCCTTGAACGGAAATTTCTTTATTAATGCAGTTTTTCTAACAAAAGTTCAACCCTCAATTTCACTTCAGAAATAAGCACGCAACTTTGACCTTTATTTGAAAACTTTATTAAAAATAATATACACCTGAGGTTCTTACAAAAGGTTAGTTGGACAGGTGCATTTATAAAAGTTTTATATATTTTTTCCCACACAGACTGTGCCAAACTATCTAACACGCACAAGAAAATATTGTACGCTTCTATTTATTTTACTAGTCAAGTACATCAACATCGTGTCGATATAATCGATAAGATATTTAAAGAATTTTATTATTATTATTATTATTCACGTATGGGCCCGGGTGGACCACGCGAAGTACAATTAGAGGCGTTTGTTGTTGTTAGCCTTCCTTTGCGCCCATACTAATTTCATTCTTTCGCCATGAGCTTTTTTTCTTTCGTCAGACCAAGTTGTTCCAGTCTTCCTACATTTTTCTCTCTGGCCAACCTTCCAAACGTCAACCTTGTATCTGAAATAGCATCTATCCTGAATTTCACTTTGTGTAATATTTGCTGATCTTAGGTCCTCTTTAATTGCAGCAATTAATTTAATTATTTCTACTTTAGCTCTGCTCTTATTTTCATAGTCTGGTTCATTTGTCTAGTTAGCCTATTTGGATTCATCCGTTTTATGTGTACGTAAAACTTAAGTCTTCTTTTTCTCATATCACTATGTATATCTGTGTACTGTTTGATTTCTTGGTTTTCTCGAAGTCGGTATGTTGTTGTATTTATTTGTTTGGGGCCTAGGATTTTTCTCATGATTTTTCTTCTTTCCTTCTTTTCAATGTCCTCGATGTCTCTCTTTCTATTTAAAATGAGCGTTTCTGCCCCATATAGATATTCTGGCTTAATAACTGTGTTGTAATGTCTCAGTTTTGTGTTCTTAGATAGGCATTTTTTGTTGTAGATATTTTGTGTAAGTCTCAATGCCGTTTTTATTTTTTGACATCAACCCTTATTGGCCGCTTTTTCCAACCCATTTTCCATGATTATTTCACCCAAATATTTGAATTGAGAGACTCGTCTGATGTTACCATATTTTGTTTTTAGAAATGATGTTCTTAGTCTGTTGCAGGTCATGTATTGTGTCTTTTCAAGGGAAATTTGGAGTCCTACCTTTTCTGCTGTTTCTTTTAGAATTTCAATCTGTTTCTGTGCCGTTAATACATCTTGAGCCAAAATTGCTAGATCATCAGCAAACGCCAGATAATCAATTTTGATGTTGGTTCTCCCCAGTTTAATGGGCTGGTCAATATTCAGAGCCGACTTTTTTTCACGCCACTTCTGTATTACTTTTTCTAGAACACAGTTAAATAAGAGTGGCGATAGTCCATCCCCTTGTCTCACTCCAGTTTTAATTTCGAAGAGCTCTAAGGTGTCACCCATGAATTTAACTTTTGACCTTGTGTTAGTTAATGTTGCTTTAATAATTGCCAGCGTTTTCAGATCTAGTCCTTGTTCTTTCAAGATTCGGAATAAAGATTCGCGGTCTATAGAATCATATGCTTTTTTGAAATCCACAAATGTACAGACGATATTTTTATTGTGCAGTTTTTGATGTCTTAGGATCAACTTTAGATTCAGGATCTGTTCAGGGCAGGATCTGCCCGGTCGAAAACCTGCTTGATATTCACCAATTTTAGGTTCTAACTGTCCCTGTGCTCTGTCTAGTAGACATTGAGATAGAATTTTGTAACAAACTGGGAGAAGAGATATCCCTCTGTAGTTGTTTACATCCATTCTATCTCCTTTCTTGTGTAGTGGATGGATTAAAGCATTTTTCCAATCTTCCGGAATCCGTTCGGTTCGCCAAACTTCTTGTAGAATTTTGGTTATTTCCTTGATTGTACCTGGACCAGCGGATTTCAAAAGTTCAGCATTGATTCCATCTTCACCAGAAGCTTTGTTATTTTTAAGCCGCTTGATTTGCCTAATTATTTCATCTTCATTCGGTGGTAATGAATCTGGGTTTGTTTGTTTAGGGTTTAGTGTTGGTAATTTGTTTAAAGTCTCAGGACAGTTTAGTATTTGTTCAAAATATTTCGCAAGTTCTTTGCAATTGTCTTGGTTATTTAGAGCTAATTGTCCGTTTTCCTTTTGGAAGCAGAGACTTTGGGGTTGATAGCCTGTTAATTTAGTTTTAAATGTTTTGTAAAAGTTTCGGGTGTTATTTTTTTGGAAATCTTTTTCTATTTCATTAAGTTGATTGTTTTCATATTTTCTTTTAGTTTGTCTAATTAGCTTCGATGTTTCTTTTCTTACTTCCAAAAAGATGTTATATTTTATTGCTGTTTTTTGACTGTTCCAATCTTTGAATGCTTTACTTCGGCTTAATACTGCTTGCTCGCAAACTTCATCCCACCAAGGATGTTTTCTACGTTTTTGTAAAGGGACCAACTTTAAGGCTGTTTTAATAATTTTTTGTTTTAATTCTTGCCAGTTCTGTGCTGGTTGTTTATCAAGCTCTTCTGTTAGGGCTGGTCTTATTTTCGTTGGGTCGAACTTTGGTATTAGCAGTCTCTTTTGAATCAGCTTATGAGTTTTTAAGCTGTTTGATTCTAGTCAAGTAGTGATCCGTGTCTATGTTAGCTCCTTTCCTGACTTGAACATTCAAAATCTCTTTATAATTGGGGTACGAAATGTCAACATGGTCAATTTGAAATTCACCTATGTACGTGTTTGGGCACCTCCAGGTCTGTTGTTTTGTTATTTTCTTCTTAAAATGTGTTGACATTATTTTTAGATTAAACTGTGAACATAGTTCAACCAATCTTCTACCATTATGGTTAGTCCATTTATGAGCGGGAAAACTGCCGACTGTTTTCCAGTACTTTTTTTCTTTCCCTAGTTGGGCGTTGAAATCACCCAATAGGATTTTTACATGGTTAGAGGGAATTTTAGAGATAGTCTTTTCCAGAATTTCCCAGGACTTATTTACTTTTTCAGGATTAGATTTATTTTCTTCGTTAACTGGGAGGTGTGCATTGATTAATGTATAGTTTTTGTTAGCACACTTGAGGGATAGTGTCATAAGTCGATTATTTACTCGCTGGACATTAGTTATTGAACCAAGAATGTTTCTTGAGATAGCGAAAGCAATACCGAGATGTGGTGTATTTTTGAGTATTCTTTTGTCAGTTTTACTTTTAAAAAGTTTGTAGTTGCCGAATTCCAAGGTGTTATCATCTGTCAATCTGGTTTCTTGCAAAGCTAAAATTTGGATTTTTTGGTGATTCAATGTTCGCCCCAATTCGTGTAGTTTTCCAGGACGCAGGAGAGAATTGATATTTACCGTTCCAAAGAAAGTTTTTGTTTTCGGTTTCAGACGTTGGCCAGGGGTCTCTGACTCCCTCTGAAAGATTTTGCATTTAAGCCCGGACGTCCCAAAATCCGCAAGTCCGGTTGTACCAGCAAAGCTGGCAGAGGATTGTCTACCTCCTGGGGTAATTTTGTAATTAGTAGAACGCTTCATCTTGTAATTTGAATTAATTGTTTGAACCATGATGGTTCAGAGGCTAAGACTGGAGGGGTTAGTTCCAGAATTTAAATATCAGCCGCACCACTGGTGAACAGACGCTGACCACTCAACCGCTTGATACAAGTCAGACGCTAAGTGGATTTAGTTTTTTTTTTGCCTTGGTTCGGGGCTGCTTATTTTGATATATTCGCAGCTGTCCATTAATATCTAATGGAACTTTCACTATCCACCAGCCGTGACCCGTCCAGTACCTTAGGCGAGGTATACTGGATTTAAAGAATTTTTATATAGAAGACTTTTTATTTGATTTTCAATATCTTATTTCCCAGTTTTTTATAAAAATTAATTTTTTCAGTAAAAAATTAACTTAAGGAATGGTCTAAGATGTTTTGGTTTTGCCTTAATTTTTTCTTTTCTATAATTCTAGGAAAAATTGGATCCTACTGTCTTACACTTAATACATTTATCAATACCAAAATCGGTGTAATCCGATCATGGTATCCCTAAAGTGGTATAAGTAAATTACTACCTTGTTTCTTTAATACGAAGGTTGTCTGTAAAATAAATTCTCCACTTTTTTTTTCACAAAGGAAATCACATTTATTTGCAATGAAATTATACATCGTTGGAAAGCCTGAACTTCTACTATTCTTCTACATAGCTCCCGTTGCGATCGATGCAATTTCTCATGCTGTGTAGTATTTTTCGTATACACGTATCATAGAACCCTCTCGCTGCGGCACGCAGGTAGCGTACAACTTCATCTTTCAACTCCTTGTCAGTCCTAAAATTCGTTCCACCCAGGTGTGACTTCAACGCAGAAAAGAGATGATAATCACTTGGTGCTAAATCCAGGCTGTAAGGATTGTGTGGTGTGTGACGCTATCCCATCAAAACTGGTTGATGAGTTGGGTTGTTGCACGGGCTGTATGGGAACAAACGTTGTTGATGCTAACGAATTTCCTTCATCAGCATGCCCCTTCTTTTGTTTTGAATTGCACGGTGAAGGTTCTTTAAAGTCTGACAGTAGCGACAAGCATATATTATTGTCCCGGTAGGCATGAACTGTTGGTTTAAACTTTCACGGTTTCGGCGATCCTGAATGTCACCACTGGCGGAGCTGTTCTTTTGTCTCTGGTGTCGTGTAATGTACCCAAGTTTCGTCGCCAGTGACAATTGAATCCAAGAATTCCTCGCCCGCTTTTGCGTAGCAGTCAGGGAATTCGCGAGCCCGTTGGTATTGGTAATTTTTGGTGAGCATTCTGGGGACTCACCTTGCACACACCTTGTGATAATGCAAATGTTTTGTCAAAATCTTGTTAATAGTAATCTTACTTACATCAAATATCAATTCACACAGCTCCCGCTCGTTATCCGTCGATTTTCAAGGATTACCCTCTCCACTTTTACAATCGTTCCGACCTAACCAAACCGTCCGGCACGCTGTTCGTCATGAATCTCTGTACGTTCATTTCTAAACTGTCTGCAACATTTTCGCACGTTTTCCATACACTTTACATAATTGACGATAAATTTCTATAAGCATAGTGTCCCTGGCACACAAAAACGAATCACAGTACGTACCTCACATCTGGCGGTAGTGGCGAGTGGAAACTCCATCGCGAACGGCTATCAAACAAAGTGTTACAGATAGCTCAGAGTAGTGGCGATTTGTAGGCGGGTAACCAAGCTACACGCCAGTGCTGCCGAATCTTGCCTTAAAGCGTTTCTGGCTACTCCAACGCCTTTAGACCTTACTTTACAGATATCCCGTATTGTGTTAAAAACTACCCGGTATTTATCATTTACAAAACCCGTGTAAAATATTCTCTAATTTTCTTATCTGCTGTAAGATGAACAGGTAACACTGTTCCTAGTTACGATGTCTAATTAGGGCGCCTATTTCAATAATTAACTAGTTTATATCAGCTGATTGGTTAGTCAATGTCAAGGGTATATTGTGATTTAACTATGAATAAACATATTAAGCAAATAGTTTCCCTTAAATGTTGTGCGTCAAACGAAATTTCGTGTGCTGAATCGCTGAAAACGTTTCAGAAGGCCTACGGTGAATCATGCATATCAAAAACACGTTCTACGTCAATTAGCCAATGGCTTGACGCCTCGAAAACGAGCCGAAACCCAAAAAACAGGATCAAATTTGGCCGAAAAACAAGGTTTTGCTGACAGTTTGCTTCGATTACCGTGATACACTCCGAATTTCTTCCAGAGGAACAAAAGGTAAATAAGGAATACTCTTTTTTAGGTATCATGAGGCGTTCCTGTGAGAATATCCATCGAAAATGATTGGCCAGATTTGTTGATTGCCTGGAAGGCTAATCATAGTTCTTGCACCATGATAAATTTGCTGAAAGAACTGACGGCTATACCTCAATCGGCCTGCAAACAATGTATGGAGGATTGGGTTAAGAGATGGCGTAATTATAATATAAGTTTCATGGTGGGATAGAAGTTGCACGTCAAGTTACATATCCAGTTGCACGTGGATAAGAAATTAAGCCGTGCTTCATGTAGCTGCTTTTTCTTTCCTTCGTCTGCCATCAACACGTTAACAAGCGCCATCCGAGGCCAGTTTCTGACCTTAAGCCATCCGTCATTAGTTGAGCTTAAGCTGAAGCTTGGATAATGGATGTAGGAAGGACTAAAGGTATGACCATATAAATCAGCTATGTCAAATGGTGGCTGAAATCACATGAAGCTCATGCTCATGAAAATACATAAAGGAATCTGCAATTTCTTAAGCAACATTAATTGCTCAACCAACATTATTCCGCATATGTTCGATCAGCGACAAATATGGGAAAATGTATTTTGTTTGGAGATATTTTTACAAAAGATGAAATTTGGAATTTACAGATAGATATGTTAAAAATTTTTAATTAAAAAATGTCCAAAAAACAAGGAAAATACTTGCTTAAGTTAAAAGTAAAATTTTACTTTCACCCCGAAAATTACCCTTAAGGCGTTCATCATGACCACTCTAATAAAATTTACACTCGTTATTAAATCCAATAGAGTTCTAACACATTGGTCAATAAGTCCCCGGTCTGACATAGATGGCGTTATTTACGAAAGATCCTTATCAGTTGTCGATTGTGTTACACTTCAAACATTCATGTGTTAAACTTTTATGACAATCTGTCTACTAGTTGCTTTTTCGCGAAGAAAAATACCGTTGAAGCAAAACAATGACTTGATAAACATTATCCGGACTCTGTCTCAGGAAAATCAACCATAATTAATTCGTATGCTGAGTCCAAACGTGGCCGTACAAGCACAGATGATGTTGAGAGCTCTGGGCGTCCAAATGAGGTAGTTAAACCAGACAACATCAGAAAAATTCACAAAATTATTTCGCAAAACCGTAAAGTAAAATCACAGGCGATAGCTGATGTCATGAAGATATCGAAATGAAGTATTTACACTATTTTACATGAACATTTAGGAATGCAAAAACAAATTGCATGAATTGCACTTCGAATTGTTTTCTCAACCACCGTATTCTCCAGATCTGGCCCCCAGATTCTATTTCCTGTTCTCAAATTTCAAAAAAATGCTCGCTGGAAAAAATTTTGCTTCAATAAAAAAAAAATTGCCGAAACTGAAGGCATAGAGAAATCGTTCGATAAAAAGAGTGAAGCAATATTAGAAACGCTTTGAAATGATTATACTGCTCTCCAAGAAGAATGTATTAATGAATAAAGTCGATTTTTGAAAAAAAAGTGTATTTTATTTCTGGTACCGGGGACTTATTGACCGATATGTTATTCCAAGTCTCCTTCAATTCTGATTCTAATTCTGCCCTAAGAGGAGATACCCTATAAAAACTATAAACAACTTTCTCTATTCTGAGTCAAATTATTTTTTGCCCCATTAAGAGTTATCTTCAAAACAATTATCGCTGTCGGGACAACGAAACGGCAAGAAATCTAATACGCCATCCGACAAGTGCTAGTATCCTGCATGACTCTGATCCTCAAGCCACCTTGGACATGTTTATTCTATTCCAAATTGGGATAATTGCTTGAATCAATCTGGTACAGCATGAAAAAATTAACTTTTCAAACCATTTATTTTGATGCATTTGTAGCAATTCCATTCGAATACTGAGAGGCAAACAACGAAAAAGCGTAATTAAGTGTAAGTGATTAATTAAGCTTCGATTTTAAAGCGAGAATCACCTCACGCTAACTCTTAGCGGTATAATATGCTCCTGTTCGTTCACCTGTCCTCTCAGGCATTAGCTTATCGAGAATAAATGCACTATATCAATACCGGCCACGAAAACGATTATTATTCGTAAAGCCGAGCTTGTCGTCGCCCATATATTATAAGGAACCGCCAATTTCCCTAAAATAGACCCGAGGCAAGACGGGACCTGCATGAGAATCGGAGCAAACTTATTAGACAACAACAATTTGCATATTTACATATGGTAATTGGACTAGATGTCGGATAACACACTGTACACTAATCTACTGACTCGGTTCGGCCCCAATTTTCGGGGGCAAGCGGGAGGATAAAGGTGGAGGGGGTTATGTAAACAATGAGCTTTAGGTTAAATAAGCTTACGCTTCTTGGACTTCTGAAGGTAAACAGTGGGTACAAGAAACTCAGGAATTAATTATCTATTTATTGTTCGCCTACCTGCGAATAAATTTGCTTTCCTGTCGACTCTCAGGACGATTTAATTATTTATTTGTTTACCAGATTGTTTGGTAAAAGGTAAAATATTGAAAACGGCATCTTAAGGTATTAACACGAATCGAAGCATTAATTAGAAGAGTCGTGTTCACTAATAATACAATAGTTGTGCAATATAATATGAATTCTAAGAAACTTCATGTATTCATAGTAATTCCTGCTTTTGCAGATATGGATATCCTGGGGCAATCTTATTGGGTTTTGTGATCTTTTTGAGTATATTCCTCTCATTCCCTTTCATACCCTTTTTTAAATTTTTACATGAAGTTTTATAGTAATCTATAGGGTTTTAGGATAGTATACGAGAGGATATTGGAAAATAGTTTATTTTACATTTCTAAATGATAGAAATATATTCTATAGGATTTAAACGAGGTAACTGATATTTGATGGAAATTAATTTTAAATAAATAAGACATTTATCCAAAACAAACAATATAAATATTAAAAGAGGAATAAAACAATATTTTACTTTGTTATCTATCACTTTTGTTTTTAAACAAAATTTGTGTGACTATAGTTTCGTAAAATGACTTTACATTCTCAAACACTGAACTATGACAAAGTAACGGACCAATCAATCAATAATGTAAATATTGTTTTTAAAACAAACAATAGTGTCACAACAATAAAAGTCAAACAAATAAACTCTATAAATCAGGAATTTATTTAGTCGGGTCGTGTTCGAAAGCCTATATTGGGCAAACACGAAGATATTTCTCTGCTAGGCTCAACGAACATAAAAGAAGTTATAACAAACAACAAAATAATTCTCATTATGCTTACCACTTTATGTTAGAAAAACACACTTTCAATGATAATTTTAAAATGTTATATAATGTCAATAAATTCAAAAAAATAAATCTTTTAGAGAGCCTGGAAATTAATAAAAGAAAAAAATTGGATATTTTGCTTAATGACTTAGACTTGAATTGTTCACATTTTTAGATACTAATATTTGCTTATTTATTTCCAGCGTCGGTTTGTGGGGGAAAAACAGGGGGGCATGTATAACCAAATTTTGGAATGGGGATAGGGAAATGCGTAGCAATCAAATATTTTACATTTCTTCATACACACACTTTGCTGTGTAGAAATACGAGTGTAACTATCAGACATCACATTTTCAAATAGGCACCTAGATAATAAAATTTGCCAAACTCACCATAAGACCATAACCATTAAATCCGATTGTAGTTCAAGTTCATCCTCCTAAATTTCTGAGCAGCAAAGTGGTCAACGACTTGATCAATAAAATTTGAAATTCACTTCACTTTTTTTCAATAGATAGCATTGTTAACGCGCACAGACGTTCCTGGCCTATAGTGTTTCTTAGAAATGTTTTGATTCGTTTAAGGGTAGAGAAACATCTTTGCTTTCCACAGTCATCATAGGGACGGTACACAAAACAGTCTGAAATTCTACAGAAATTCTTTACTTCATAAAATCGTCTCGTGCGTACCTTACCGAGAGTTAAGTTACACACAATTTTAATGTCTTCATTTGGAAAGACGGCTCGATATTTACCAAATTTTTCAATTTTAAATAAATTTGCAATAGTTAGATATACATCCAAACTAAAATGTTCATGAACCTATATGGTTAAGGTTAAAATCACAGATCTCTTTACATACCCTAACATTCGGATTGGAGTTCTCGTTGTCAGTAAATTTCCGTTTCTTTCTACGATTCACTATAATCGTTTATATTTATCTACATGTCCAATAATTTAGGTAAGTAATATATATCATAAAAATTTTCTAATAATTCTAAATTTTCTGCCCATGATTGATCACATTCAATAAGAACCGTTACAACTTCTTGCAATGTTCATATACATCTAGTGTTTTCTTTCAATTTTTCTGAAAGCCTATCATTTCTGTATATATATGGACATGGATTTTCATAAATTTCCAGCTTTCTGTGGAAATTTGTGAAAATTTTTTGGTACCTGAACTGCAAAACTTTACTGGTTATAATCAAAGAACATGGTCTCAGCAGGACCGAGCAACGGCACACACTTCCAATACATCTCTGCCACGAGTTCGTGAAATTTTCCCAAAGAAATTTATCTCCAGAAGAGGTGACATAAATTGACCTCCACGTAGTCCTGATTTGAGCTCAAGGGCCTTTTTCTTGTAGGACTGTCAATAATAACAAGGTTAGGTTAGGTTAGTCAATAAATCGGGTTCTTTGGTGAAGTCAAAAAAAATATAATATAATAAATATATAATAGAAGAACATAGAATCAATTTAAGTAATGCAAACATGACTAGAAAATCTTTAAAAGATCAAAATTTAGCAGCAAAGAATCCAGATAAATATTACCAGCTTTTGTTTGATCTGCAAAAGGCTCTTTCATGTCCTAAATTATGAGTTTCTGTAGCATACTATTAGAGAAATATGTATGTTCTTAAGGGGAAAAGTAACTTTAGATGCCCCAAAATGAATCATTTTTCAGAAGTGTTTTTAAAGGTGATAAAATAATTGTATCATTTTAAAGTTTTAACATCATTTTATTTGATTTTTGAAAAGTATTATTATTTTTTTTTAATAGCGGCGCAGTAATTTTTGTTTTGGGCGTCTCTGGCGGAAGGTCCGAAAGTGCTGCACTCGTTACTCTTTTTCTATTCGTCAGAAACACAAAAAAAACATTTCTTTTTGTTCCTGATATATGCACGGGGAGGATAAACCTATAAAACTATAAAAAAGTATTACATTAAAGATTAAGTAAACTGTAAAATAAAAAATGTTTAAAGTTTGTACTATTTTTTCGACATTTTCATCCCAAAAAGTAGTTTATTTACACTAAATCTTTAAAACTCTAGGTACATCCTTCAGATAATGTTATAGAGAAGAGCCTCCCAAAATTTCAGTCAAACTGTCAATAACTTTTTGAGTTACAGAGCGACCAGTTTTTGAAAACACACAAGATAATCGCATTTAAAGTTTCACTACGATAAAATTATTAGTTTTAGGTGCATATAGTTGACCATTAGCCTGTTCAAAAAGCTGTTTTTTTTCAACCTGCTGCTGTTTTCGGACTGTACGAGCGGGTTTTGTCTCGGGAAGACTCCTCCGGTTGTCTCGTTACTCGCGCCATATCGCTAGTTTCGGCGAAAACTTTGGCATAGGTGTTAATAATTATACTTGCACTATACGCACAAATACACTTGCATCTGTCTATGATGTCTACGCATCATATTAAAAGCAATCATGTTATAGATATAAACAATAATAAATTATTATATTCAGAAAAGAAAAGTAAAAAATTAGACATACTAGAAATATCGGACAAAAAAAATATGCTTAAGAAATGGTCATATAACTACGAATGGCCAGCCAAATTGCCAAAACACCCCGGTAATAGATAAGATCATATTGTAATTAAATAGTCCGGTTTTTACCTGCCGATATTTACAGCTCAGCATCTAAGGTTTGGATGCGCAGTAGCTTAACGGCCTAACGCGTTCGAGCTCATTCGAAGCCGTGCATTTTTGCATTTTTATTTTTCCTCTTGCCAGTATACTCTCAATATATTATATTTTCGAAATATGAAAAAATCGATTTTTTAAAAATTTCTAAAGGGATTTCCCCCATTAATGAAGGTTTCCATAATTTGTATAACAAAGTTTATAAGTATGTGTGGGAGGAAACTGTAGGATCTACAAGTGCGAAAGAAGTAGCATTATGCTGCCTGAAACATATTGAGAATGTTACAACCCAAGACCATATTACAGCATACAGTGATATGTGTACCGGGCAAAACCGAAATATAACGCTCGCATTGATGTTATTAAGGATTGTTCAATCAGTTGAAAATAATATAAATGTCATTGACCAGAAATTTCTATTATCAGGACATTCAATTCTTCCAAGGGAACAGATATTTTGGAGTCGTGAAATCAGCATTAAAAAATGGATCATTTATATAAATAATGGACACAAAAAAAGAGCTTCATTTTATGTAAAATAAAACGAGAAGATTTTCACACAACCAAATCTCTAGAAGAATCAATATCCTACAAGAAAAAAATACAGAGAAATTATAAATTGGATGGGATTTAAAAGAGATGAACCGCCGAAATTTTTTTACAAAACTAATATGGAAGAAAATGTTTCATTTAAAGTTATTATTTTATTTATAATATAAAACAACGAAGACCTAAGTATTCAGCAAAATTACTATGTTGTCATTGTATGAAACTTCAAGGTAATATACAAAAGATGGACCACAGGTTTTTTTTATGTTAATTATTTAATTCTCTATTGGAAAATTCCAAAATTCTCCAGTTTTTGGAAGAAGTAACACTAATTTTAAAGCCCAACTTTAAATTGCATATAAAAAAAACTAGAAGGTATCATGTTCTTCGAATTCTTTAAAAACATCTTTGGTTTATCCCCCTTGTAACGGTGTGCATTCGTGCCATAAAAACTTTTTGCTAACTTCACTAATTTGCTAAGTTTGTGTATCGGGACGCACTAGGCTGATATTCGAAATGCAGGAGAAAAACCTGTTTTTGTGTAAACAACACGCGCAAAGCTGGTCAAAACTGTTATATCCCTCATACAAAGTAGAACTGCATTATCTGTACCTCTCTTTCATTAGGTAAACGGAAATCCAGCTCAAAAAAAAACGCGCTCCGTGGTATCAGTTTTCTTACTCGAGATTTGAGTGTTTTTCTAACGCAGCGCCGCTAATATTTCTATTATGTTGCTTGTGTTATTGGTTTTTGCTAAGTTGTGTCAGTTTTTGTTTAGTTTTGTTAGTGTTTTTGTGA
This sequence comes from Cosmopolites sordidus, assembly GCA_031761425.1. Classification (NCBI taxonomy): domain Eukaryota; kingdom Metazoa; phylum Arthropoda; class Insecta; order Coleoptera; family Curculionidae; genus Cosmopolites; species Cosmopolites sordidus. The sequence continues at coordinate 27,019 of JARFXV010001730.1, read as the reverse complement.
AATTTTGTTGATTTGATGATGGCTGCATTCTCTAATGAAGAATACGCGGACATTTTGATGACATATGGAAGCGTCAATGGTATTGCATAAGAAGCGCAAAGAATCTATCAAGAATGCTTTCCTAACAGACGCTTACCTTCCACCCACACATTCCAAAAGTCTTACCGACGCTTACGCGAAACTGTATGTAAGAAACCCTATGTAAGAGATAGCAGCCAGATTTCACTGCGCAAGAGTGAGATAGCATTTTCTACCTACTTAGCGTATGTAATTTACGCAAATAAGTAATATCGAATATCAATCTAATTCGTCCCGATATACAAAGTTAGCAAAATAGTGAAGTTAGTAAACTGTCTTTATGGTACGAAGGCATACCGTTAGCAAGAGGATAAACCAACGATTTTTTCTAAAGAATTCGAAGACCATGATCGCTTTTAGTTTTTTTTAATATGCAATTCAAAATTGAGCTGTAAATATATTTTAAAATCTTCCAAAAACTTTGCGAGTCTATAAAAAGTAGATGTAGCTTGCATCTAATTTTGATTTTCATCGAATCCTACAAAGTTACACATTAAAATAAAGAAATAATTTGGAGGCTATACCAATAACTTGTTTTTAATTCAAGTTTCAATGCTGACTTTTGAAATTTTTCAAATAAAAAATTAAATAATTAATATAAAAAAACCGGTGGGCTCAATAATGTTTTATGGAGGCTGAAGAGATAGCAAATGACCCCGCCTATCGGCCATTTTAATTTGGCAAACGATACATTAAACACTCTATATATCGCCGATATATATCACTAAAGAGAAATATAGCGATATTTTGAGTTTACTGCCTTACATACCACCTATTTATAATGAATATTACACTACGCTAAGTGTAAAGAAGAAATAAGTTTATGTTATAAAAAAGTTTATTTATTCTTACTTGTCTTAACGAAGTAATTTAGTTTTTACACTTGTTTATTTCTTTTTATAATCTAAGCGAAATTAATTCATATTAAATTTGATTATTCGGGTACTTACATGTCTTGATTTTATTATTATTTTGTACATAAAAAAATCCGTTTCTGTAAAGCCAATAAAATTTGGATTTTAATTTCCTTTTGTTTTTATTTTTTATTATATATCATTATTAAAAGTGGTACAATAACAGGTTTAAACTGTTAAAAACACCACCTGAATTAATTAGTGTTTGCTGATATTTTTAAACTGAATCAAATGCTTAAATATCCCGAAATATGAAAAAACCACTTTCAAAAATAACGGCTCATTTATTATATCATAAATATTTTTGTGTACTAGTCCTTCCGTAAAATAAACTTGTCGAAAAATCCTATATAATCTCGAGAAAATGCCATTAAATTTAAAGTTCTTTCTCTCTTAATCATCAACGGCTTTGTACATGAAACTAATGCTCCTAGCACGTCGTATATCCGTTTTGTATTTCTGTTTATTCGCTGGAAATCGGAAATCGAATAGGCACGACTGACACCTGCAAACGTTGATTTTTAGCTTCGAAGCTGTTCAGTTTGTTTGTCAGCTTGACACGTAAAAATACGCTTTTAAAAAGGAAAATGCCATTTTAATAGCGATATGGATCCCGCCTCACGAATTAGACCGTATGGCTTTGAGTTTATTTTGGATCATCGGCATAAAATCAATCGACATATGATGTGACAAGAATTGACTGAAAGCCCCATATAATCATGAATTTTCATTCATCTCTATCATTCCATTTGTTAATTAATTACCTGTTTGCCTTTTACCAATACACCAAAAGAATACACAGGAACATGTAGCCAACTGAAAATGTTTACAACAAATACACTGGAAACAAAAAAAATCCAAATGTCCACTTGCAAAGAGTTTTTCAATATGACTGTCAGAAATTTGAGACGTAATATCGGCAACACTGTTTGAAATGTAGATGTCGAAGATACACGATTCAAAAACGATTCACGAAACCGGTTTTTTAACTTCGCGAGGTTCGTTTTGCTAACGAAATCATCATCTGATTGAATCATACTGAAATCGTCATCTGATAATTTTTGAGAGATTCAGATTTGGTTTTTACTGTTTTCAGGTATTTGAAACAGTTCGGACTGGTCCGTCTTTAGTCAGAAGAATTCCAAACCCGCCTAATAAATTTATTCGACAATTTTAACTTGTTTGCGAAAATGATGAACTCTACGAAAGGAAAACCTCAACACCATCAAAACTCGAAACTTTTCTGCCGTTTTCCGTGGCATCGAGAGAACATTTTTCGGATTATTCGCCTTCCAAAAATATGGAATTTAAACGCCCCCGCCATAAAACGATATAGTGCGATGAAAGATTAGGACGAGAAGCGAGACTTTTAAAAAAAGGTTTTATGCGGTTTTCGCCATGGGCTGACTGGCAGGCTCTGGCTTGGCCCAAATAATTTTTGCTGTGAGAATTGTCGAGTTTTATCTTTAGATTAAAACTTTTTCTCGTTGCGTTGGGGCTGGCGCGGTAAGGGTGATTGTGGAAAAAAAGTTTCCACGTTATATTTTATGGAGAGCTTGAAGCTTATCTGGTGAAATCTAATTAGATTCAAATGAGATGAAATTGCCGCAATTTTCAGGAAACAATAAAAGCAAAAGTATTATAATATAATTAGGAAAATGGTTAAAAAAATCACGGTGAAAGTTTCACGTCTAGTTTGATTTTATTATATAATATTAAATGAATGAATATAATAATATAGCTGTTTAAAGTGTTATAAACTAAACTGCAAAAATGTCAGGAGTTCGAGGGCAACCGAAGTACATCTCTGTTGCTAAATTCTTAGATGAATTCTAAGAAAACTATATCCAGCTGTCCATTGTTGTGGGGACTGGTCTCTAGAATAGTCTTAATACAGACTTTAATTTTATTTGGATATTTCATTTCTGCCGCCATCTAGACTTGCTCGCCGCATTTCTCTATTGTAATTTCTAATAAGAACTCTCGAAGTTGCTACATTATACTGCCTAACCAGGTACCATTATTCTTGTCATAAGCGTCCAGCTTCAAACATTCACAAGTTAACATTCCTTCTTCGATATTAAATTAATTCTACTGCAAAATATCCAGTCGACGGTTTTCAACATAAACGTTAAGATAAGTGAAATAAACTGCGAAATTAGGGCAATTTTAAGTTATTTTTTAAAAAAAGTTAAATTGACTGCCGCCGCTTGTGAGATTTGCGAAGCAAAGAGATTAGATGCTGTATCAAGTCGCACTGCTTAGCTCTATTATAAAATGTTCCGAGAGAGAGAGAGAGAGATGACTCTTGAAGATAGGGGAAGATCAGGTCGTCGACGATCCCGATCGAGGCTCACGTTTTGAGGGGAAACTCATCGTGGTACCGAAGATGAATGAGTTACTTGCTCAAAAATGGGTTGGGATCATATGCAGTGAAACTGCATGCTTTAAAAATGCAAGTACTTTTATTGTATCCTAGTGATACCAGTCATATTGCCAATGAATGCTTCTAGCTTCTTTATAAAGTTAAGTCTAATAAAACTTTTGCAATACAGTCAACCTAAACACTCCATAGCAGAAAAGTCTCTTCAAATTATTTATTAATTATAGTAATATGTCTGATACACAAACAGCAAAGGAGAATTATAGCGAATGAAACAAAGACTGCTAAGGTAACTTTCATAAAAGCGATGATTGCTCGGTAGTTTCATTTTAAACCATATTGTATCCTGGAGGGATTTAGTCCCGTAGATAATGCCGGATAACCTTAATTATTCCATGCTTTCAAAGTATCTATATAAACTGAGACATCTTCCGATAAAGACGTCCATTAAAAGATCTTATTTAAGATGCAGTTTTTCGGTGAATCTGTGGCATTGTTTGTTCTGAATTTTTTCTCCTCAAAATTGAGTTAAAGTTGGTGTTCATTAGGGCATCGTTTCTCAAACTTTTTAGTGTCGCGACCCATACCATTAACACAGCGACGATTCGTCCTTTTTTTCAGTATCGTAATTTATGAAGAATCGTTTTAATTTTTAAATGGCTTATAAATTCCTGTGAGCGTAGGAGTCTCGACACATTTACGAATCGTTAAAAAAACGAATCACATGCACAGGCAAATGCCTTTGTTTTAAATGACGAATCGTCAGTGACGGATGTATGTGTAAATGGAGCGTTACACTTATACCGATATACCGCACACAGCCAAAAATTGCGAACTATAAGATTTGTGTAACCCATTGTTCTTATATTACTTTTACAAGTTCGAGCCTGTATTGTGCCACCCGCCCGCGCAATCAAAACCGACATTCATCCCGAACGCGCCTAGACAGTTTCGTAAAAGCTATGAGCTTTTCTAGTAAAAACATAAAGGAACGAGACGAGGAGTTTCATTGTTAATTATATTTTTACAAAAACAAGTAATACGATTTCTTCCCTCACTGGAAGTTAAATACTACGATTTCTTCAGTGTTAAATAAATTAATAAGAGTGTGGTAATTAAATACATTAGTAATATTCAGTGACGGTTGATCCATAAGGGCACGTGAGCACGTGCCCCACAAAAAAAATTGATGATGAAAAAAATGATTGATGTCTGATAGTTACACTTGTATTTCTACACAGCAAAGTATGTGTATGATAGTAAGAAATGTAAAATTTTTAGTTGCGACGCATTTCCATATCCCCATTCTAAAATTTGGTTATACGTGCCCCACCTGTTTTTTTTCCCCTACGAACCGCCGCTGATAATATTAAATAAAATGGACAAATTTGCGACAAAAGGAAATTGCACCGTCAATATCTGGTGATACAGTAAAGAAAAAGACGATATTGTACAACTAAACATATTTAAAATACGGTTTCATTGCAATAGATGACAAGCCGCAATGTGTTGTTTCTTATCAAGTTCTGTCCACGGAAAACATGAAACAAACCATTAGAATTTTTCGAGCGTAAATCACTTGTATCGAAAAATCACAGGATTGCCCCACACGATTGCGGCGGGAAAGCTTATTTTACACGCTGTTATTAATATGGTCAATGGTGATGATAAGTTTGGAATAAACAAAAAAGTTGAAAACCATATCACTTTCAAATGACGCAATATCGAGTCGTATTAATAAAGTGGCCAATGATGTTCACGGTCAAATAATTGAAAAGCTTAAATTAAGTAAATTTTTTGCTATTCAGTTCGACGAGTCAACAGACGTGTTGAACTTCAAGATCGAGAAATTATCTTCAACTTCAAGGGGTCATCAAGAAATTATGCTATTTTGCAAATCAATCTCTGGTGGTGCAACTGGCGAAGGATTTATTAAAGTTTTTATTCGTGCAACACAAAACGAAAATTTGGACTTTAATAAATACATTACGGTATGTATTGATGGCGCGAAAGCGCTAACGGGGAAAAATAGTAGTGTAATAGTAAAATTATAAGATGTTATGCCATATATAGAATGGACGCACCTGCTTTCTTCATAGAAATGCGCTTGCTACAAAAAAAAACCGACCATTGCAGACTAGATTGCTTTCCACATTGTGCGAAGATTTTCTGTTGTTGACATGCGGTTCTTTATGAAAACTATTGTACTATAATATATCAAAAAAAGGTCAGTCTTTGTGGACATGGATTAGAGGGTTTTAACTTAAACTATTGATTATTGATTGATTTGTCCATTACTTTGTGATAGTTCATTTTTTAAAAAGCAATAAAACAATTTTTACTTTGTTATCTATCACTTTTATTTTTTTGGGTGAAGATTCTGGTTGTTTGTCATTTACTGTAATTTACATAGATTTAATAGTTTGTGTGATTGTCTAATATATGTTTTATGAATAATTTGTGAAATTGTTTGTCTGGTTTTATCGTCTAGAATATCAAATTCAATTGGATGGAGTTTAATGTGATAGTTTATATAAAAGTGATACATAACAAAGTAAAAATTGTTTTATTCCTTTTTAAACTATTGATGTTTTTAAGGGTTCTACGAACATGGCTATATCGTCCGCAAAGACTCATTGCTCACCTTTAGTAGTTATTTTGAGATTCCTTTTACTTTATTATCTATATCCGGTAGAACCTTTTTCCATTTATGGATTAGCTTTTCCAATATACAGTCTGACCAGTTCTGATTTCAGTTTTAATACCAAAAAATGTTTTCTCCTGAAAATTGAGTTAAAGTTGGTGTTCATTAGGGCATCGTTTCTCAACCTTTTTAGTGTCGCGACCCATACCATTAACACAGCGACGATTCGTCCTTTTTTCAGAATCGTAATTTATGAAGAATTTTTATATATATTATGCCATATATAGAATGGACGCACCTGCTTTCTTCACAGAAATGCGCTTGCTACAAAAAAAATGCTACAAAAAAAATGCTACAAAAAAACCGACCATTGCAGACTAGATTGCTTTCCACATTGTGCGAAGATTTTCTGTTGTTGACATGCGGTTCTTTATGAAAACTATTGCACTATAATATATAAAAAAAAGGTCAGTCTTTCTGGACATGGATTAGAGGATTTTAACTTAAACTATTGATTATTGATTGATTTGTCCGTTACTTTGTGATAGTTCATTTTTTAAAAAGCAATAAAACAATTTTTACTTTGTTATCTATCACTTTTATTTTTTTGGGTGAAGATTCTGGTTGTTTGTCATTTACTGTAATTTAGATCGATTTAATAGTTTGTGTGATTGTCTAATATATTTTTTATGAATAATTTGTGAAATTGTTTGTCTGGTTTTATCGTCTAGAATATCAAATTCAATTGGATGGAGTTTAATGTGATAGTTTATATAAAAGTGATACATAACAAAGTAAAAATTGTTTTATTCCTTTTTACCCCTCACGGGGCCCAGATCTTGTAACTGGGTACGGGGAGTGACGCCCCCGGGGGTCCGAGTTGTCCCTTAAGCCAAGCTGTAGTGCGACCCGTGGCGAGGGCTGAATGGCAGATGAGGGTAACATTTGTCACTAACGGGGCCTCCAGAGTACCTCCCGTCCCTTTGGAGTACTTAGGGTTACCGCAGTACGGAGCACTGCTGCGGCGGACGTTCTTTCTTCCCAACTCGTGGGACTCACATGTCTTCAATCAATCTCTCAAATTTTCCCATAACCTCGGGGTCCAAAAGACCCAGGATAGCGTCTCCAGTCGATATCACCCAAAGAAATCCTGACTTTGATAAATATTTCGTTGTAAAATCCGAAGATGATTCATTAGCCAAACTTTCTCCCTTTATTATTCATAAATGTATTGTTGGATTTGTTGGAGAGGTGGATTCCGTCAAGAAACTACGAGATGGCTCTCTTCTTATCATTACAGCAAACATCAAGCAGTCCGGAAAAATCCTGAATATGGCTAATCTGCACACATCGGCAGTGAAAGTAGAACCCCATAAAACATTGAACTTCTGCAAAGGAGTGATTTCCAGTTCGGACCTTCTCAACTGTGAGGAGGACGAAATACTTGAAAACTTGCGACAACAAGGTGTAGTAGCCGTAAGACGAATCACTTCCAAGAAAGATGGAGTAATTACCCCCACCAACAGTCTCATTTTAACTTTTCGAAAATCCACTCTTCCAGAAAGAGTACGAGCCGGATACTTGATTCTAAAGGTGCGACAATATGTTCCAAATCCCCTTCGCTGTTTTCAGTGCCAGAGGTTTGGACACATCTCACAGAAATGTTCGTTTACACCTACATGCCCGTCATGCGGCAAAACATCTCACGGAGAATCTGAATGTTCCCCTCCCCCTCTATGTGTGAACTGCGGAGACGAGCATTCCCCTAGGTACAGGGGATGTCCGATATACAAGGAAGAATTCCAAATACAAAAAATTAGGGTCTCAGAAAAATTACCGTATTTCGTAGCTAAAGCAAAGGTCAAAGGCTCTACTAACGTAAATGTCCCAAGATACTCCAGCGTAGTTTCGGCAAGTAAAGTCATGGTATCATGCGCCACCCAGTGCGACCAAATCCCAACACCCCACAGTAGCACCGCACAAAGCTCTGCTAACCTCAACAAACCTCGTGATCCTCCACCCCCTTCCCTCAAACCCTCCTCCCTTTCCACTAAATCCTCTTCTACTCTACGAGACCCTCCACCCCCTGCCCCCAATCCATCTTCCTCTCTTCCCACCAAATCCTCTTCTACCCTAGGTCCTTCACCCACTCTCTTATCCCTTCCCCCTCCTTCGTCCACCCCACCCCCTCATACACCCATTTCCCTCACTTCCCCACTGACTACAATCGCTTCTAACAAAAACATAAAAACATGTAAAGCGAAACCTAACTCCAGAAGCAGCTCCAAGTCCTCGACGGGTTCCATCGAGGACTTGATGGAAATAGACAATACGACCTCCGGACCCCCCAAGGGTCAACCTAATAAAAAGGACCTAAAACTAAAAAGATAAACTTTCTTTCTCACGGACTGACCTATCCCCCCTACTACCATTTTCTTTCGTTCCGCAATACAGTGGAATGTTAACGGAATAATACTACGACTCCCAGAACTCAAGTCCATCACAGCTACATTCAGTCCAGCTTGCCTGATACTTCAAGAGACTAACCTAAAACCGTCCGACAATTTTAACTTCAGGCACTATCAAACATTCAGAAAGGACAGAGATGGAGCTGCCAGAGCATCTGGTGGAGTTGCAGTACTCATTCATGAATCATTAGACTGCCACCAACTGGCTCTCAACTCGCCTCTGGAGGTTGTAGCTGTCAGAACATGCCTAGAACTCCCCGTCACCATATGCAATCTATATCTTTCCCCAAATATTAACTTCACCCTCAAGCAACTCGAGGACTTACTTCTCCAACTTCCTCCTCCCATCATTCTTGGAGGGGATTTTAATGCCCACAGTCCCACCTGGGGGTCTACTCATCAGGACTCCAGGGGAGATACGATTATGAACCTGGTACAGTCGAAAGGCCTCATTATTATGAATTCAGGTGCCTCCACACACATTTCCATGTCGTCAGGTACCTTTTCAGCCATCGATCTAACCATATGCTCCCCAACCATACAGCCACTTTTCACTTGGAGCGTTATCGGCGATCCACACGGCAGCGATCATCTACCTATTGCTATCATTCCGGCTGGATTGTCTAACGCTACCTCGACCAGGAAGATCTGGAATACCTCTAAAGCAGACTGGCAACTTTATGCTTATATTTTTGAAAACCCCCACCCCCTTCCCGGCCAGTTTCAAAGAAATCTTAACTCCTTAACTAATTCCATTAACAACGCTTCCAACACCTCCATCCCAACCTCAACATTCATGACTAAACATAGCTCCGTTCCATGGTGGAACGATGACTGCGCCGAGGCCGTGAGAAAAAGGAAATCATCTCTAAATAAATTTAAACACTGCCAAAATCAGGCCAATTTCATTATTTTCAAGAGATGCCAAGCTTCTGCCAAGAGGATCATTCTTGAGGCTAAAAGAGCTTCCTGGGCTAAATTCATCAGCTCCTTGGATCACAGATCCACATGCTCTGATTTTTGGAGCAAGGTAAGGAGGCTCAGGGGCATTCCTAACAAACACATTAATAATATCCTCGACAACGGGGTCTGGCTGACGGACAGGGAAGATATAGTTGAGTGTTTTGCAAAATTTTTCCATGACATGTCCAGCGACGACAATCTTGATCCCCTATTTAAACTACATAAAAACCGACACGAACTTGCACTACAACTCGAGGAGGATACACCATCCCCGATCAACATTCCTTTTTCTTACAACGAATTCAGAACAGCTCTTGCCAGATGTCGCTCAGGTGCGCCTGGCCCAGATAACATCTTGATCCCACAAATTAGAAACATGCCGGAATCTGCTCAGCGCACCCTACTTGACATATACAACGACATCTGGCGCGGGAGAGGTTTTCCTCCCTCCTGGGGAGAGTCTCTTCTTATTCCTATCCACAAAAGGAACAAAGCCTGTTCATCTGTTGAAAGTTATCGCCCAATATCTCTTACAAATCATCTTTGTAAAATCATGGAGAGGATGATACACCGACGACTCTCATGGCACCTGGAGCGACATCGTCTCATTGACATTAATCAACACGGTTTTAGACCGGGCCGATCGACAAACGATCATCTGATCGGCCTGGAAATTGATATCTGGGAAACCTTTGAAAGAGGACACCATCTCCTGGCTGTATCTCTTGACTTAAAACGCGCTTTTGACACGGCCTGGCGATACAACATAATAAAATCCCTACACGACCTAGGCTTCAGAGGCAACTTCCTACACTTTATCAAAAATTTCTTATCAAACAGATACTTTCGTGTAAGGCTTGGCGACACTGTCTCCAGGAGTTTTCCACTGGCCAATGGGGTTCCTCAAGGTTCCGTACTAAGCCCCTTACTTTTTAACATCGCTATTAATGGAATAGGGCAGTACATTGGAACTGACGTGAAATACAGACTATACGCAGATGATCTTTTAATATACTACTCTTCCGCAACACCTAGGGTGGCTGAAAGGAAGATACAAGGCTGCCTTAGAAGACTCGAAGAATGGTCCCGTCTTACTGGCTTCATATTCTCTCCTCAGAAATCCACTTCAGTTCATTTCTGCAGAAAAATGCATTGCCCTCGCTTACACACCCTGTCCATGTCTGGAACTCCTATTGTATCAGCACCTTGCCTTCGCTTTCTAGGTCTCACTTTTGATGCAAGACTTTCATGGAGGGATCACATCACCCGACTTAGGTCGGAGTGCGATCGATCCCTGAGAATCCTCAAATGGGCTTCACATCCAAGATGGGGATCATCCATTCCCACCCTTTTACATCTATACAAGTCACTAATAAGATCTAAACTAGATTATGGCTGCGTTGCATATTCGTCTGCTCCTGCATCCTATATCAAGCAGTTGGACGTCGTTCAGAACTCTGCCATCAGACTCTCACTAGGCTCCTTCAGATCGAGTCCTACCACTAGCCTACACTGCCTTGCTGAGATAGAACCCCTAGAAGATTGGCGCCACTTTCTCCTCTTTAAATACGTATCTTCATTAAAGTTTAGACAAAACTTTCATCTGCGCGACAAATTCTTAATATATATGAATCTCAACAACACAGGAACACACAATCGAAACTGCGGCGCCAATCACCGTTTCGCTCGCCTATCTGCTAATTACGATTTACATCTTCCCAATTTCGAAGCGTTAGTCATTCCTCCGTCTCCACCCTGGCTCCTTACACAAGTAAATGTCGATTGCTCCCTACTTCGATATAACAAATATAATTACGCTCACTCCTCCATTAGATCCCTTTTCTCTGAGCGATTGAATAAATACCTAGACTATCAGATCGTTTACACTGACGGCTCTAAATCCACAGATGGGGTGGGGAGTGGCTTAGTTCACAATGACACCGAGCGATACTTCAGACTCCTTCCTTCTTGTTCAATTCTCACGGCCGAGTTGCATGCTATTAGGGAAGCCTTGAGGATTATCCAGAATTCCTCCTTTCCCCGATGGCTAATATGTTGTGACTCACTAGGAGCACTCCGGAGCTTGGAACATGACACTTCTCACATACCCTTGGTGTCAGGCATACTACTGGTCCTTCAAGAATTGCTCTCGCGACATGTTACTGTTGATTTCCTCTGGATCCCTAGCCACGTAGGCATCAAAGGAAACGAGCGCGCCGATGTTCTTGCAGTCCGGGGTTCCTCATCTGGCACTCCGATTCCCAAAACATTCTGCTACAAAGATATCTGCAGGGACATTTCGACAAAGGTTAGAGCCAAAATCCAATCTAATTGGGATCTGGGAGCCACAAACGGTAACAAATTGTGGACTGTAAAACGAGAATTCTTTTCTGGTTCGCTTTCCACCCTCTCCAACAGATCTGACTGCGTTAAATGGCACCGGCTGAGAATAGGTCACTGTCTTTTTTCTCATGGTCACCTGATGAACAGGGACGTTCCCCCGACGTGCCACAGATGCGATGTTCCAATCACAGTTAGACACATCCTCTTGGAGTGCGATGAACTAAACGCCCTCAGAGCCTCCCATCATCTCGGTGGGAATCTGGAGGAGATTCTGTCGGTAAACAATTTTGGACACCTGAAGAATTTCCTTAAATCCCTGAACCTTTTCTACAAGATTTGACACAATTCTCATACCATACTTGTCCCAACTAGTCATTAATTATACCTCTTTTATTTATTTATTTATTTTTATTTCTACACCGTCTTTTCAATATACAACTTTCTGTCTATACTATCCACACGTTTTATTCTATGTCTCGTCTATATACATATACCACTGTTTTATTTATACAACTATCCGTCATGTTTTGTTTGTTCTCAGCACGTTCGTCGATTCAAGCGTTCCATATACACTCGTATTATTCCAGTCAGTAGTTCTATATGATCATCCTCCACATCTGGTTCTTGTATGTTCCCTAACATACTTCTAACGAGAATGGCCGCGAAATGACCTCAGATGTCGGGTCGGCCTTACATCCGAATTCTCTCTCTCTCTCTCTCTTATTCCTTTTTAAACTATTGATGTTTTTAAGGGTTCTACGAACATGGCTATATCGTCCGCAAAGACTCATTGCTCACCTTTAGTAGTTATTTTGAGATTCCTTTTACTTTATTATCTATATCCGGTAGAACCTTTTTCCATTTATGGATTAGCTTTTCCAATATACAGTCTGACCAGTTCTGATTTCAGTTTTAATACCAAAAAATGTTTTCTCCTGAAAATTGAGTTAAAGTTGGTGTTCATTAGGGCATCGTTTCTCAACCTTTTTAGTGTCGCGACCCATACCATTAACACAGCGACGATTCGTCCTTTTTTTCAGAATCGTAATTTATGAAGAATTTTTATATATATTATGCCATATATAGAATGGACGCACCTGCTTTCTTCACAGAAATGCGCTTGCTACAAAAAAAATGCTACAAAAAAAATGCTACAAAAAAAAACCGACCATTGCAGACTAGATTGCTTTCCACATTGTGCGAAGATTTTCTGTTGTTGACATGCGGTTCTTTATGAAAACTATTGCACTATAATATATAAAAAAAAGGTCAGTCTTTCTGGACATGGATTAGAGGATTTTAACTTAAACTATTGATTATTGATTGATTTGTCCGTTACTTTGTGATAGTTCATTTTTTAAAAAGCAATAAAACAATTTTTACTTTGTTATCTATCACTTTTATTTTTTTGGGTGAAGATTCTGGTTGTTTGTCATTTACTGTAATTTAGATCGATTTAATAGTTTGTGTGATTGTCTAATATATTTTTTATGAATAATTTGTGAAATTGTTTGTCTGGTTTTATCGTCTAGAATATCAAATTCAATTGGATGGAGTTTAATGTGATAGTTTATATAAAAGTGATACATAACAAAGTAAAAATTGTTTTATTCCTTTTTAAACTATTGATGTTTTAAGGGTTCTACGAATATGGCTATATCGTCCGCAAAGACCCATTGCTCACCTTTAGTAGTTATTTTGAGATTCCTTTTACTTTATTATCTATATCCGGTAGAACCTTTTTCCATTTATGGATTAGCTTTTCCAATATACAGTCTGACCAGTTCTGATTTCAGTTTTAATACCAAAAAATGTTTTCTCCTGAAAATTGAGTTAAAGTTGGTGTTCATTAGGGCATCGTTTCTCAACCGTTTTAGTGTCGCAACCCATACCATTAACACAGCGACGATTCGTCCTTTTTTTCAGAATCGTAATTTATGAAGAATTTTTATATATATTATGCCATATATAGAATGGACGCACCTGCTTTCTTCACAGAAATGCGCTTGCTACAAAAAAAATGCTACAAAAAAAATGCTACAAAAAAAAACCGACCATTGCAGACTAGATTGCTTTCCACATTGTGCGAAGATTTTCTGTTGTTGACATGCGGTTCTTTATGAAAACTATTGTACTATAATATATCAAAAAAAGGTCAGTCTTTCTGGACATGGATTAGAGGATTTTAACTTAAACTATTGATTATTGATTGATTTGTCCGTTACTTTGTGATAGTTCATTTTTTAAAAAGCAATAAAACAATTTTTACTTTGTTATCTATCACTTTTATTTTTTTGGGTGAAGATTCTGGTTGTTTGTCATTTACTGTAATTTAGATAGATTTAATAGTTTGTGTGATTGTCTAATATATTTTTTATGAATAATTTGTGAAATTATTTGTCTGGTTTTATCGTCTAGAATATCAAATTCAATTGGATGGAGTTTAATGTGATAGTTTATATAAAAGTGATACATAACAAAGTAAAAATTGTTTTATTCCTTTTTAAACTATTGATGTTTTTAAGGGTTCTACGAACATGGCTATATCGTCCGCAAAGACTCATTGCTCACCTTTAGTAGTTATTTTGAGATTCCTTTTACTTTATTATCTATATCCGGTAGAACCTTTTTCCATTTATGGATTAGCTTTTCCAATATACAGTCTGACCAGTTCTGATTTCAGTTTTAATACCAAAAAATTTTTTCTCCTGAAAATTGAGTTAAAGTTGGTGTTCACTAGGGCATCGTTTCTCAACCTTTTTAGTGTCGCGACCCATACCATTAACACAGCGACGATTCGTCCTTTTTTCAGAATCGTAATTTATGAAGAATTTTTATATATATTATGCCATATATAAAATAGACGCACCTGCTTTCTTCACAGAAATGCGCTTGCTACAAAAAAAATGCTACAAAAAAAATGCTACAAAAAAAAACCGACCATTGCAGACTAGATTGCTTTCCACATTGTGCGAAGATTTTCTGTTGTTGACATGTGGTTCTTTATGAAAACTATTGCACTATAATATATAAAAAAAAGGTCAGTCTTTCTGGACATAGATTAGAGGATTTTAACTTAAACTATTGATTATTGATTGATTTGTCCGTTACTTTGTGATAGTTCATTTTTTAAAAAGCAATAAAACAATTTTTACTTTGTTATCTATCACTTTTATTTTTTTGGGTGAAGATTCTGGTTGTTTGTCATTTACTGTAATTTAGATCGATTTAATAGTTTGTGTGATTGTCTAATATATTTTTTATGAATAATTTGTGAAATTGTTTGTCTGGTTTTATCGTCTAGAATATCAAATTCAATTGGATGGAGTTTAATGTGATAGTTTATATAAAAGTGATACATAACAAAGTAAAAATTGTTTTATTCCTTTTTAAACTATTGATGTTTTAAGGGTTCTACGAATATGGCTATATCGTCCGCAAAGACCCATTGCTCACCTTTAGTAGTTATTTTGAGATTCCTTTTACTTTATTATCTATATCCGGTAGAACCTTTTTCCATTTATGGATTAGCTTTTCCAATATACAGTCTGACCAGTTCTGATTTCAGTTTTAATACCAAAAAATTTTTTCTCCTGAAAATTGAGTTAAAGTTGGTGTTCACTAGGGCATCGTTTCTCAACCTTTTTAGTGTCGCGACCCATACCATTAACACAGCGACGATTCGTCCTTTTTTTCAGAATCGTAATTTATGAAGAATTTTTATATATATTATGCCATATATAGAATGGACGCACCTGCTTTCTTCACAGAAATGCGCTTGCTACAAAAAAAATGCTACAAAAAAAATGCTACAAAAAAAAACCGACCATTGCAGACTAGATTGCTTTCCACATTGTGCGAAGATTTTCTGTTGTTGACATGCGGTTCTTTATGAAAACTATTGCACTATAATATATAAAAAAAAGGTCAGTCTTTCTGGACATGGATTAGAGGATTTTAACTTAAACTATTGATTATTGATTGATTTGTCCGTTACTTTGTGATAGTTCATTTTTTAAAAAGCAATAAAACAATTTATACTTTGTTATCTATCACTTTTATTTTTTTGGGTGAAGATTCTGGTTGTTTGTCATTTACTGTAATATAGATAGATTTAATAGTTTGTGTGATTGTCTAATATATTTTTTATGAATACTTTGTGAAATTGTTTGTCTAGTTTTATCGTCTAGAATATCAAATTCAATTGGATGGAGTTTAATGTGATAGTTTATATAAAAGTGATACATAACAAAGTAAAAATTGTTTTATTCCTTTTTAAACTATTGATGTTTTTAAGGGTTCTACGAACATGGCTATATCGTTCGCAAAGACCCATTGCTCATCTTTAGTAGTTATTTTGAGATTCCTTTTACTTTATTATCTATATCCGGTAGAACCTTTTTCCATTTATGGATTAGCTTTTCCAATATACAGTCTGACCAGTTCTGATTTCAGTTTTAATACCAAAAAATTTTTTCTCCTGAAAATTGAGTTAAAGTTGGTGTTCATTAGGGCATCGTTTCTCAACCTTTTTAGTGTCGCGACCCATACCATTAACACAGCGACGATTCGTCCTTTTTTTCAGAATCGTAATTTATGAAGAATTTTTATATATATTATGCCATATATAGAATGGACGCACCTGCTTTCTTCACAGAAATGCGCTTGCTACAAAAAAAATGCCAGATAATTTTCAAAATGATCTGTCAGAATTCGTAAAAATTGTTAATTTTATTAAAAGCCGACCATTGCAGACTAGATTGCTTTCCACATTGTGTGAAGAAATGGATGCTAAATACGAATCGCTGCTTTTCCATACTGAAGTCAGGTGGTTATCGCGAGGAAAAGTCTAATGAGGCTTTTTAAATTGTGAAATGAATTTAAAATCTTTTATACATATAACAATAACCCATTTTCAGGTTTTTACAAGATGGATAAACTTTATTACAGTTGGCTTACTTGAGTAATATATTTTCACATTTGAATGACTTGAATATGAGTTTACAAGGCCGTAAGAAAAACATTTTAGTAATAACAGACAAAGTCAATTCCTTCATCAAGGAGCTTCGTATTTGGAATATACGCCTCGAAAAGCGCAATTGTGATGCATTCACTTTAACTTCAGATTATATTACCAAAAATATGGATTTAGAAAATTTTGTTATTGATCGCGTGTTGAAGAGCACGAAAACGCATTTACGCGAAATGAAAATTCAGTTTCTGGAATATTTTCCCGGTAGCAACGGTTTTCGAAAAAATGGATTCTCAATCCGATTGATGAAAGGGTTATTGCAGCTGTAAAAGTTTTCTTTAGAATGTTTAACTCAAAATTTAGATAAGTTTTGGCTTGCACGAGGATGTGAATATGAAAGCCTAGTAACGGCAGCTTTGAAAACATTGATCCCTTTCGCTGGATCTTTCGCTGGATCGAAAAAAGCTTCTCGTTTATGGTGGATTTAAAAACTAAATATAGAAACCGTCTATTATCACTGGAAAATAATTTGTTTACGCGTGTTTGCAATGATGATCCACTTATAGAAAAACTTTTTTTTTCACAACTGTAGCTATTACTTTATTAAATTTATTTTATGTTGTTATTACCTGGTAATATTTAATTTCCTAACATTTGTTTTTAAATTTAATATAGTTTAATAAAAGGATGTTTCGTATACAAGTCTTATTTTTTAAACACATTGCGACCCCTAGGTTGAGAAAAGATGCATTAAGGTAAACTTAGTATTGTTATACAGCCAAGTTTCCTTAGCTTGCTACTACATTATTTCTTGGTTTCTATGCGAACATATTTGAGGTTGTGTATTTTTTTTTTTCGTGATCTGTCCTCCCCGGAATCTCCAAACGTTTTACCAGCTCCATCACGCTGAAACCCGCATTAGAAAACACTCGTTTTTTTTTTGCTTATTTTGCCAACAAACGATGCTAATAAATGCAGTACAGTTCATTTTATTGTAGTGTCAGTAATTATGCAAGAAAAACAATAGATATTGTTCAAGGCAGTAAAGATTTGATAATAATACGAAAAATAGGGATGACATTAGTACTAAATTGTTTGTAGTTTATTGTAGTCGCAAGAAAAAAAAAATCTATTCATGTATATAAATATCGGATAAAACCGAAAATAGGAAGTTCTTGGAAAAAAACGATCCTAACTCAGAAACTACAAATGATACAAATGTTTTTAGTAGTACGCATATATTTGTAGTGGCTGTTAAACTCTTATTATAACAGCAAACAAAAAAATTCACTGAACAAAAAATGATTATGATTAAAAAAGTTAAAGCCTAAGAAATTAAACCATTTGTAGCTTCTTGAACTAGTATACAGTCATATATCCAGGTTTAGGACCACTACAATGAGGTGGAATAACATGTTTACAAAATTCAGTTGACAGATACTTGCTAACATACAAACGCTGCTGTCCGCAATGTTCACATCGAAAATTCATTAATTTTCAATCAAGTAGTCACGCATTTCTTGATACTCAAAACATTGTAAATAAAGGAAAAAAAATCTACTGACAGAAATACCTCGTGAAATACATATTTGGAACATGTAGCGTTTGATGAAATTGACCATTATAAGATGTATATAAGACGATTAATGGGAACATGGAAGCTCCACGATGGGATTTCGTCTAAAGCCAAAGTGAAAAATATTACCAAAAAAGATTTTAAAAGAGAAAAAAATATTCATATGCTATTACTAATAAAGTTGATAGGTTATGAGTTATGATTTTATGTTATTATGTTATGAGTTATTAAATGAATGTTTATAATATTTTTAGTTATGATATAAATATGACAATTAAAGAACTTATTAACACAAACATCATCACAACATCATCATTATCATCACATCATCATCACAAACAATTTAGTACTAATTTTATTCCTATTTTTCGTATTATTTTCAATATTTACAACCTTGAACAATATCTATTTTTTTTCCTGCATAATTACTGACACGATAAAAAAATTAGCTATACTACATTTATTAGCATCGTTTATAGATAAAAATAAGCAAAAATAATGAGTATTTTTAATTCGGGTTCCAGCCTGATGGAACTCGTTTTACCTTGTTTACAGTTGTAATTATATTTCTAATCTTGAGAGTAGTATATTGGATAGGAAAGGAAATGATTTACGGCTATCAACCCTTGGTTATGTGCTTACCCATACGTCTATCAGGAAACCTACCAACTGGCGAATGACCAACGTAGAACATTTCTTCGAAGGCATCCGGCCTTACCCAGCCTTTAACCAGCGTGACTGAGGGGAAATTCGTTGTCGGATTTTACACTCTTGCCTGGAAACAATCACAAACATTTAGGACGTAAACAAACAGAAGAAAGAAAAAGATCCCTCCGAGCGCTGGAATCGAATCAACTACAGCTCCAATGCGGTCGGCACAGCAGCGGCAGGAAGCTGCTCTTACCGTCCGCACCAACGCGACCGACAGTATATTGGATAGGATTATGTACAGTACTAAGAGCAGATACATGCCTATATGAATAATTAATCAGTCCTCTCTGAACCTCGTGGTAAGAACATTTATTCGCTCACTTGGTATTTCTTTTTTAATACAAATATCTTGTATAATTTTAACTAGGTTCTTTATGGATTTGATTTCCACCTTGCCAGTTAAGCTGTATATGTTAAATTGTAAATGTGTCGTGTTAAATAAATTTTCCTAAGGTACTGAAATTTACTTTTTCCTTGCCTAAATAACCTTCTTTCACATAGTCATTAAGGATTGTTTTCCATGAACGGTATGAAACTTTTATATGTAATATATGATTTGTACGTTTTCGGTATCAAAATATTTCCACTCGATTCTACTTGTCCTCTTTTGCAATAGTTGTGGTAAAGACGCAATCGAATGATCACTTTCCAATAGTCTTAAAGAACTGATGTTTAAATAAGTCTATTAGTTTCTAAAGTCTTAAGAGCTCACTTTCATAACGGCAAGTTTAACATGGAATCATCGTTATACACATTACATTACACTACAAACGAAAACAGTTTTATTTGTAGAAAAAATCAAGTCTACGATTTTTTTTAATTCCTGTTGTGTGGAGCTTATGAAGGATGTGGCATCTTGTGGTTCGTTTGTGAACCAGCAGTTATTGTGCCGGTCATAACCTCTACTGTCATTTGTCAAGTGACAGAAATTCAGTATTATATTCTCAGTGTACATTGATATATGCTTTATCAGCGTTGGGAAATACTGAAAACTTATTTTTAAAGTAATGAGTCAATTACCAAAACTTGACGAAAATTGCATACAAAATTCGGTAGAAATATAGCGCCAACTGAGAACGGTGTCAGGAAATTTGTGAAAAAGTTCCTTCGACTGGCATGCTAACAGACAAGATCCATGTTCCGCATCAACGTCCAGCTTGTTCGATGGAAATTATTGCTGCTGCAGCTGAAAGTGTGCGTCAATATCCGACACCTCCACCCGCCATCGTTTACAAGAATTGAACATCAGCGATAGGACTATGCGAAGAAGAAAGACCTCGGTATGAAGGCCTACAAAGTCTAATTGGTTCAAGAATTGAAAACGGTTGACTACACTGGGGAACAATTTGAAAAATAGTTTCTGTTGTGTTCGATATTTAAACTGTTTTGTACGTACATTGACATGCTAATTCCAAAACTATATTTAGTTTTTTTCTATAACGTCAAGTTTTTTCTGTACAGTTGTTGCGCTTCCGACTAAGCTTGGCGAATCACAGACGTCATTATTGCTCTCCTACCGGCGAACCTTCTTCGACCTAGGAGTGGGGGCGTGAGTGACGTTGCGTCATCCAAAACTAGTTCGGTCAGTTACGCATGAGATGCTAAAGTACGCGGGTCTGTGTCGCTCTGATATAGTGAAGTCAAAGTATACATACACAACTACAGATTTTCGTTATGTCTGCCTCTGGTAGTTCTCGTCGTAAGTGCTTAAACAGCCCTGATTCATAATGTTATATGTGTGGCAGTTTTACCATTCCCATTCAACGGACTAATATTAGTACATTTGTCAGGCAAGCCTATTTTGCTTATTTTAAAGTGAAAATATGTGTGTGTGTGTAGAGAGTTTACGAATGCGGACGAAGAGAACACGTAATAAACTTTCGTTTGGTATACCAATGGTTTGGCGAGAGCCCAAAGATCACTTAAGTGATTGCTACTTTTGCATAGTAAAAACATCAGGATTCAACAAGAAAAACAAACATAAAATTGCGTACCCCAGTTTACCGTCAGCTATACGCCCTGTACCTCATTCAGCTGAAATTCCAGTGCCAGTTTTTCAAGAATTACCTTCTTTAGAAATACAAGAATGTGAATCGAGTGAAGATCGAAGTGACTCCACCGACGAAGAATTCAAAGTTTCCAATGATTTTGTTCGTAAAGGATTCAATCAACATGAATTAAACGATTTAGCACGAGAGTTGGGACTATCCAAAAAAGCATCGGAATTATTAGCATCAAGACTTCACGAAAAAAATTTGCTTGACAAAGGAGCTAAAGTCACTTATTATCCGATCCACGATCCAGAGAAAGTGAATTTAGGCAGTACTTCAGAAATAATGACGGATTTGTATATTGCCAGAACGTAGAAGGTTTAATGAAAGAATTGGCCATTTCTAACTATAACGCAACTGAATGGCGATTGTTTATAGATAGCTCAAAGCGTAGCTAAAGTGTGTTCTCCTACATAATGGAAATTTATACGGTTCAGTCCCAATAGGTCATTCAGTTTCTTCACGTGAAGAATATGGTGACATAAAGAAAGTCATTGACTTGTTGCAATATAACATGCACCAATGGATCATCTGTGTTGACCTTAAAATGGTCTGTTTCCTTCTTGGCCAGCAACGCGGGTATACCAAGTATCCCTGTTTTCTTGTGCATGTGGGACAGCAGAGTTCGTGAGAAGCATTGGGTGCAATCGAACTGGCCGCCAAGATCTGACCTAAGACCTGGTGATCCGAACATTTTAAATCAGTCACTTGTCGACAGAAAAAATACTGTATTTCCGCCTTTGCATATAAAACTAGGTCCCATGAAGCAATTTGTTAAGGCTTTGTCAATTGAAGGAGACTCCTTTAAGTATATCATTTGGGCATTCCCTAGCCTGTCATATGAAAAGATAAAGGCTGGTGTGTTTGATGGTCCACAGATTCGGCAACTCGTTAAAGATGAACATTTCACTGAAACAATGACCGAACTTGAAAGGAATGCTTGGTTGGCTTTTAAAAATTGTTAAAGACTTTCTTGGAAATACACGAGCCCCGAATTACATCGCAATTGTTCAACAACTCTTGGAGAGCTTTAAAAAGCTTGGTTGCAACATGAGCATCAAACTGCATTTCTTACATAGTCATCCTGTTAACTTCGCAGAAAATCTTGGTGCTATTAGTGATGAACAGGGCGAGCGATTCCACCAAGATCCAAAGGTTATGGAAGCGCGGTATCAAGGTAGATGGGATGTCAGTATGATGGCTGACTACTGTTTTCCAGAATGTCACCAAACTGAACACTCCAGGAAAAGCTATAAGAAGAAATTTTTACCATAATATCTTTTATTTATTTTTTGTATAAACACAATTTAACTTTTAATAATATGTTAACCTCTATATGAATAAAATAATCTAATCTATTTGGTCAGATCTCACCTTATTTCCTTTCGTATGTACACTTTTAAGGTAAAATGAGGGGTATGTTGTTGCTTAAGAACTTGACGTGATGGAGAAAAACTGTGAATATTTTTTAATTCAGAGATGAAAAATTAGTCAAAAACCAGTCAAAGATACAAGTCAACAAAATTGCTCTTCGCCAGTGCTATCGATTAAGTTTGCGAATGAGTCAATTATCGGTTGGAAGAAGATAAGCATTTTTACCAAAAAATCATCTTTTTCGACGAAGTAACGATTAAGACGCCAATGCACTCAAAGCTAGTGACTGTATTGTGTGCAATATGGTCCAAAGACAGCATAGGGCTATTTTTCTTTGAAAATGAACAAGGAGTCGCACTCGCACGCAAAAATATCGAAAAATATCAAAAAATACGAAAAATAAAATTCGCTGATTACAAATATTTCAAAAACTTGTCGCGAATATTTCAAGAACTAATAGAAAAAACGATGCGCGCTTTTCACCAGTCGAATCTACGTAGAAATCTCTATCAGATAAGTGACTCTCATCACCATAGGACCACTTAATATTTTGCAAATTTTCAGGTGGTGAGGTGGCGTAAATTTTTTTGGCAAATGAAAAAATATGAAATTCGCTCATTTCGGGATACTAGGTGCTCCAAAACTCGTACTTTTCGAATCTAGACGCAACTCTGCGATAAAACCTCTTATTTCTTATTTCCGAGATTTGGAAGTCTGAACATTAGAAAAATGTCAAAAAATCTGAAAAATTAAATTCGCTTATTTTCGCTTACGATTGAAGAGGAATACTTGGCCGATATTTAATTTCAACAGGATAGCGCCACTGCCTACACAGCCAACACTACAATCGACGTTTTGCGCCCTAGCTTCGAAAATCGCATTTTCTATCGAAATGGCGAAGTCAACTGGCCGTCTAGGAGCTGCAACTTGACTCCGTTGGACTATTATGTGTGGGGATCCATCAAGGATAAATATTATGGCAATCATTCAGAGACGATTAAGGCTTTACAAGACGCAATTAAAGTAGTTCTTTGTGAAATAGAGGCTCAAACGATTAAAAGTGTACTGAAAAATTGGGTCGACAGAATGAGCTACTGCAAATCCAGCCGAGGCATTCATTTAAATTAAATTCTATTTCATTCTTAATCGGAAAGTGTACTCTCGAAAATATAGTATAAATCATTTGAAAATATTTGTTGTATTTTTATTTTATATGCATTTTTAAAACGAAATAAAAG
The DNA here is from genome assembly GCA_031761425.1 of Cosmopolites sordidus. Taxonomy (NCBI): domain Eukaryota; kingdom Metazoa; phylum Arthropoda; class Insecta; order Coleoptera; family Curculionidae; genus Cosmopolites; species Cosmopolites sordidus. The sequence continues at coordinate 3,304 of JARFXV010001730.1, read as the reverse complement.
TTGCCGCACCCTTTACAATGTTTGCCTGCTTATGGAATATCTACTTATTGTCTATTGGACCAATTTAAGACTGCTATTCAGGGAAAAAAAGGAATCCAGGAAAAAAAAGCTAAATATATATTTCGACTGATATTTTCTACATTATTGATCTATTGTACACTATTTAATTATATTTATTTTTTTTATGCAGAGTAGTAGCCAAATATGTGTAAGTTAGAAATTTTGAACTTTATAATGGCCTTAATTAAAAGCTATATATATTAATTATAACTAATTACATAACACAATTATAATTTAATATTAACAAAGTCATCAAATAAATTAATATTATGTGAATTGTAAGGGAATTTAGGAAAAAATAATTTCGATTTAGTTTAATATTAATTTGGTATAATACATGAATTTATTACAGGGAAATTTGATTATTGACATTTATTACTATGTTAATATAATAATGCTACACTATAATAATATTAATGAATGTATTCAGTGAATAAAAGCTTGGAATATGCTTGGAAATCATGGCTGTTTTAACAAGAAGTACAGAATTTGTTTTCTAAATAAAAATAACATTGTTTTAATAAAACCATAGTCTTTAATAATTTATAATATAGAAATATAGGAGTTTTCTCCTACAAAATTACTGAACTTCAAATATGTTCGCATACAAACCAAGAATTAATGCAGTAGCAAACTAAGTAAACTTGACTGTATAACATTACTCAGTTTACTCTAATAAACACCAAATCAGGAAATTTTACAAAATGTCGTATAAACAATATGTATATATATATATATATATAT